>JACEFZ010013368.1:0-376022 GCA_014155875.1 Cepaea nemoralis
TGAAACGCACAATAACAGATAGAGAAACCTAAGAACGATTGGCTGTGATCCGCACTGCCCGCCCCCCCCCCCGTCCCCTCACCACAGCAGCCCCCCCCCCCCCTCCAACGTAGCCTTTTTATGGCAGGATGACGAACACCCATGGCAATACTAAATAGATGACGGAAAGATCGTCCCATGGCTGACCACAGAGGAAGCAATCGAAAGACAGCAAGAACTCAAACGCGAAAGTGAAAAAAGGCGCAAGAAGGAATATCACATTGAAAAGCTTCTACAGGCAATACACAGAAAAGGAGGCAAAAATACCAAATAAAAAAAGTCCTTATAAGGACTGCAACCAGTCAAGCCAGACGAGCCAGGAGCCTTCACTAACAAAAGAAACCACAAGCGGAGACATCCGCCGACCATCCCCCCAGCTGACGTCACAGACACAAACGCTTACATAACCAGTCCGAAATAGGACTTACTCGTAAGAGCGCACAAAACAAGAAACAGGGTAAAAATACCCACAAACACCACGGATCTCAACAATAACAAAAGCTGAAGAGGCAGGTTAGACGAGACCAAGTTTGGAATTTTTGTTTCGAAATTGGAATTGGAAGTGGGGGAAAAAATGGGCTTTGGCTTGAGTAATAGGAATACAGAATTTACGATGATATCAAAGAAACATATTGTGCCTAAATGTGCAATTAAAGTAAATAATGTTATTTTGAAGCAAGAGAAGAAATTTAAACATCTAGCCACATGAATAACATACGATGGAAGATGCATCACAGAGATAAACAACAGAATAGGATAAGCAAAAAATGCATTATATCTACAAATAACACGTTAATTCTAGTATGGCGATAGATACATCGTCCTTCTGTCCAAATAGGAGGTCAGATATGGCGATATTTTATCCTTCGACACTGAATCAGTTACAAATGTTACTCTAATGTGTTTGCTGGTGCCATGTCATATGTCCCTAATACTAATCCAGGGTGTATTTTTAATAACGGTGCAGTGTTTGAAATAATCGTCTGTCCAAGTTTTGTATTCACCCTCTGTAACGTTCATGCAACATAATAGGTGAATACAAAACTTGGACCGGCAATATTTGCAAACACTGCACAGTCATTAAAAATGCACCCTGTACAGTTTAACATCAGCATTGCTATGGCCCGTTTACAACTGACTTCTTTGGAATTCCCCATTGTTGTTGTTACTGGAGCCAAGATCTTCACAGTCTGTGTAGTATTTTCTTCTTCTTCTTCTTCGTTCATCCGGAGTTTCTTTTCGGATGTGATTGCGTTGTGCCTGTTTACAGCAGAGCTGCGTTCTTGCGCCGTTAGGCCGACACATCCGACTTCTGCGGGCATTTGTTGACCGGGTTAACCTTCCCGGGGGTTTCTTAGGACGTTTGACTCTCACTGTTGTGGTGTTATCCCCCATCCCAGCTGGTCCATATAGAACAGCCAAAGATCCTGGTCAGCCCTCAAGGGAAGGCAGGGGCAGACCATGGGCATTCCCCGCCATCCAAGGAGGCTTCCATACTTGCAGAGCCGATACATAGCGCTCTGGTACTGGGCTCACCCAAGGAATCGTCACGTCCTGCACATGGCTGCTTAGCCTCACTTCCGTATATTGGGCCTTCCGTTCACCATAGGCTGTTCTTCCGGAAACCAGAAGTATGCAGTCTGCAGATGACATCCACACAGTGAGCTTTCGATTCGGACTTTCCACGTAATGGATTGCTATCCAAGCAATATTCCATTTCATGCCACTAGGACACTTTTCCACCTTTTATGAAGCCCACACAATGGGCTTTTGATTCGGACTTTCCACGTAATGGATTTGCTATCAAGCAATATTCCATTTCGTGCCACTAGGACACTTTTTCCACCTTTTATGAAGCCCACACAGCGAGCTTTCGATTTGGACTTTCCACATAATGGATTTGCTATCCAAGCAATATTTCATTTCATGCCTCTGGGTCTTCATGCACCTTTAGATGTCAACCTGAATGTAGTTAAAGTAAGCTGCGGTCAACTTGAGCTTGTTGATATCTCCATAGAGCTTGTCCTCAAATGAAGCAGGTGTGGGCCAAAATATCTTTCTCTGTTCTGCATACGTCGGGCAATCCTGCAGCAAATGTTTTGCTGTCATTTTTCCAGTTCTACAATTACATTCATCAGTATCTCCCTATCTTTAGTTTATGAACAAGTGGTATTTCAGCCTGTTATGTCCTGTGCGGAGTCTGAAGATTGCTACTTGTTCTCTTCGGTCGAGTTTGTAATATGCATCATCCTTCTGATGGCCTGGATGCTCAGATTCCCATTTGGTTCTATAAGTGCTTTTATCAACCTCTTTGCCTCATTATAGGTTATGTCTATGTCAGGCTGTGGTAGTCGTCCGCCCTCTTTTGCCAGTCTGTCAGCCTCTTCGTTTCCAGGTATACTGCAATGTGATGGGATCCACTGTATTACAACTTTTTTGGATTTCTGGCATAGACCATGGAGTGCTGCTCTTAGGTCAGTTAGTTCTGTGCTGTTATTGCTCTTGAGTATTGAGACAGCTGACTTTGCATCTGTGAAGATAGCTATTTGCTTCTCTTTATTTTCCTCCATCAGGAGCATTTCTGCTGCAGTTTTCAAAGCCTCTACCTCCGCTTTGAAGTTACTTGAAAATTTTCCAGTTGCCATTGAATGTGTTTTTTTCACACCATTTTTTAAATTTAGGAGAATTCCTCCTCCTCCATTCTCTATTGAATTTTTGGCTGATCCATCTGTATATGCATGGGTCCAATTCCTGCTTGGGTAATGTTCTTTTATGTAGTTTAGGGTTATTTCTCTTCTTTCGGTTTCATGCTGAGTGTTCTTTTTCTCAATACCAGGAATGTTTTCTATCATCTCAGGCAGTTGCTGCTGTCTCCAAGCTGGGAAGTTGTGTGCATTGTGTATGGGCTTGACTGTTGATATGTTAAGTATAGGATCTGCCCTAATCCCTTCGTTTTGCAGTTTCTACAAAGTTGCTACGCTTCAGTCTTCCCTTTCCAAAACCATTAAATCTGTTGTACATAGGGTGGTCTGTCAATCTTCTAAATTTTTCTGCTTGTTGCTGGGCTCTGCTATCTCTTCTATCCTGCATTGGTTGTAAACAAGTGATCTTTTCTAGTTCATTAATAGGCGTTGTCTTCAGGCTTCCAGTTATGATTCGCATTCCTTGGTTTTGGACTCTACTTATTTTGTTAAAGTTTGACTTAGCTGCTGTTGCCCAAGCTGCAATGCCATATTCCAGTACTGGCCTCACCCGTCCAGTATATAACTTCTTGAGAACTTTCTCATCTGCTCCCCACGTTGTACCAGCAAGCTTTTTCATGATTGCCATTCTCTGCCTTGCTCTTGTTCGATTTTTCTCAACCTGTGTCTTCCATGTCAGGCGACGATCAAAGGTGACTCCTAGATAGTTTGGATTTTCTTCATGGCTCAATATTTTTCCATTCAATACCAGCTTAGGTTGCTGAGTTTTATTTGAGAGGGAGAACACCGTGCATGTTGTTTTCTCCTCACTTATCTTCACTAGCCATGATTTTGACCAGTCCTCTAGCGCTAATAAGGCTTGCTGTATTCTGCTGTTAGCTGTACTAATATATTCTTCAGATGTCCATATGGCTAGGTCATCTGCAAAGGAGGATGTGTGTACTCTGGCTGGAAAATTTTCTGTGATGTCATTTATATATGCTAGGAATAATGTTGGTGAAAGAACTCCTCCTTGGGGGACACCTTGCTCCAGCAGCATCATTTTGCTTGTTTGTCCTTGTACTTTTGTCCTGGCAGTTCTGTTCTCAAGGTAGTGGCTGATCCATTTATACATTTTTCCACAAACATGCATGTTTTGCAGTTTTACTTTCAGTCCTTCCTTCCATACTTTATCAAATGCTTTTTCTAAATCTATCCAGACTGCTAGTGTGTGCTTTTTCTCTTGGAAGGATCCTCTATTTCCTGAGCTATATAGGTTATTGATCTTCAGTGGATCTGTATTTTCTGAATCCTGCTTGGTGTGGTGTTAAGAGTTTGTTTTCTTCAGATGCCATGTTAGCCTGCCATTGATAATGCGTTCCATTAATTTTCCTACACAGCTAAGTAGACTGATAGGTCGATAGCCATTTGGTTCTTCCAGGTCTTTTCCTTTCTTTGGGACTGGTATTAGTATAGCTTCCTTCCATGCCTGTGGGACTATTCCTCTCTTCCAGCTGTTATTTAGGACTGCTAGTAGTTTCTTCTTTGCCTTGGTGCCTAGTCCTATTAGCATTTCATTTGTGATTCCATCCTTTCCTGGTGATTTCTTCTTTTTTAGGGTATTCATTGCCTGTTCCATTTCTTCCATTGTTAGATTTGCCATCATATATTCTGCTGCTGTCTCTGTATTTCTATGATGTATTTGTTGTCTTTGATTGCTTTCTTCTGTTCGGTTGTAATATCAATGTGGTTTGCATTTGCATAGTGTTCCATTAGTGCATTTGCAGCCTTTTTGCCTGTAAGCAAGGCATTTCCTTGTTTAATTGTTATTTGTTTGTTTCTAGGTCCTTCATTGTTCATGGCTTTCACTAGTTTCCATAGTTTGTTTCCATCCCTGTCAAAATTCAGGTTTTCTGTTTTTTCCCTCCAACAATCTCTTGTTGTTTGATTTACTGTTCTTTTATATTTTGCTGAGATGGCTTTGAGAGAGATGTTTGCTTCAATTGTTTGTTCTCTCTCTGCTGTCTTCCTGGCATCTTCAACTTTGTCCTCCAAACTTTGTAGTTCTTCAGTCCAGTATGGTTTGTAATTTTTCCTCGCTCCTCTTGGAATGGACTCAGTGGCTGCCTGTATTATCGCTCTGTTTAGACTTTCCACCATTTGCTTTATGTTGCCATATCGTGTATTTATGTTTTCACAATAATTGTCTGTTAGTATGGCAAATCTGTCCCAATCTGCTCGTTTGTAATTCCAGCGGGGCAAGGGCTTTTTGCTCCTGTGGAACATACTCCATATTCATTTCAAGCTTGATTGGTCTGTGGTCACTACCTGCTAATTGGTCCAGCACATGGCGATCGATTTTGTGGAGGATGTCTCCTGTGCAGAAAGCTAAGTCTGGAGTAGAAGTGGTAATCCATCTTCTGGAGTAGAAGCTCGGTGTGTCATCCGCTTTGTTGAGTAGATGGAGATTTGAGTCTATTTCCCAGTCCTCCAATTCATCTCCTCTTTTGTCAGTATCTGGGTATCCCCATCTTTCTGAACGGCTATTAAAGTCTCCGACAATAATGCAGTTTGTGTCAGTTATTTTCATGTTTGAGAGTGTAAGGTCCTTATCTGCTGGGCTATACAGATTGTAGATTCTTATTTTCACGTCCTTTATCATTATGTCAACACCTATAATTTCCGTTTGGTTGTCAGAGATCACAGATACTTCGCTGCAAGGTATTGTATTTCGTGTAAGTATTAGAACTCCTCCTTTGTGTCCTTCGCGGTCGAAACGTGTGGCCTGATATCCTCTGACTGAGAATTTGTGATTGGCGTTGAGGTGTGTCTCTTGAATGCATGCCACATCTATTCTATCTTTATGAAGACGCTGTGTTAGGGAGTCTTTCTTCTTGTAAACTCCTTCGGCATTCCACTGTAGTATGTTGAGTGTCCGGGGTATTTGGTCAATAGCTCTTAACCTACTCCTCTGTGCCTTGACTCCACAGCACAGGGGAAGGTGACCACCAGTAGTCATGGGTGGACCCCCTCGAGGCAGGGGGCCCGGCACTATCACCGCCTGATGGGACTTCACGGGATTAGCACCATATCGATTAATTTGATTTGTGACATCATGAATTAAGTTACGTTGCACTGCTTTGTCAAGCCTGTGGCTCAGTACATCCGATTTCGACAAGCATTTATTCGGGATGCTTTCCCTAGCCTTTGACTGTCCCCAGTCTACCTACAAGGCAGCAGGTTTCACGTTGCACTGCTTTGTCAAGCCTGTGGCTCAGTACATCCGATTTCGACAAGCATGTATTTGGGGTGGCTTTCCCTAGCCTTTGACTGTCCCCAGTCTACCTACAAGGCAGCAGGTTTGTGTGTCTCTTTGTCTGGTCCCTCTCCCTTGACCTGTCCGACATGGGTGGCCCTACCAGTAGCTGTGCTACCGTCGGCATAGCTCTTGGGGTCATTGGGACGCACAAGCCCCTCTACCTCGTCACGGTGGACACACAGCAGAGGGGTGTGTAGTATTTTCAATGTCATTGATTGATGATTGTGATCTTTGGTTGTCATGTAACTTTTGTTTGTGGACAGTATGTTTTGTTAAGTTCTGAAAACGATTCCGACCTTCGCCGTGTTTTTTTTTTTTTTTTTGACACGTAGAATTATTAGAAGAGTTAATTATAGTATACCTGTTAAATGCGGGGTTAGGTTAACACTACCGTCTCATAATGGACTGGGTCAAGTCGTTATAGTTGAAATGCCAGTCAAAAATTCATTCGTTCATTCAATCAGTAGTATGTCCTTTGCAGAACCGCGCTCCCATAATAACCTTCCGGAAAACTCGATCACAAGCAAGATGTCCCGCGTCTAAAACACCCATCTGGAGATCATCCGCCACATCCTGCACCCATCATCTCTTTGGCCTTCCTCTTCCTCTCTTCCCAGGCATGTACCCCTCCATTATTGTTCTCTCCAAACTGTCATAACGTTTCAGATGACCAAAATATTTCAATTTTCTTTGTTTCATCATCTTTAATAGCCATCCCTCTTCAATATTTAGCTCTTTGCGTATGGATGTATTTGTTCTTTTCTTTACCCAAGATATTCTTAGAACTCGTCTATAACATTTATATTCAAAGGCATTTATGCGCTGTTCAGCTTGTTTAGTAAGTGTCCAGGTCTCACAGGCGTATGTTGCAATGGGAAAGATGCAGTCAAATATGGTATACGGATTTTGCACGGAACCTGAAAATGGTCAGCAGCCTCGTCTAAAAATAACTTAAATTTGCTGACGTGGAGTTCATATGTCGACCAATATACCACATATATATATATACATATATATAACAGTCGTTGCGAATATGTATTTTTAACAGCCAGAAAATCACTCAAATCCGTACATTGACTTGTTTCATATCGGTTCCACTCACTTCGATCTTGCATTATTAGACTTCTACTTTGCTCATTGTAGCTATCCGTGGCATGTTTATTAATCTGTTATAAATCTACATTTGCATGATTTTACCCGAATGCGTTGCTTGACTCACAACAAAATGCTAAAACCGATTCTGTATAACTCTTAACCTGTGTTTACCTTATGTTCATGGATATCGAGTCATAAATTCAGTAAATGAACTTACGCAGGTGAAACTGCCTGTTCGGAAGATAAAAAGTTAACGATCTGTGGTGAGCTGTAGCCATGTTTTGCCCTCTTAAATTCCAGGGTTTTGGATGTATATTAGATTTGTGGTTCGTCGCAGAATTTTGGGAGCAGATTCAGGTTTTTTATGACTGTTAATATGTGGCATACGAAAAAAAAAAAAGGGGGGGGGGGAGGGGAATAAGGATCAGATGAGGTGTGAGTGGAGAGAGAAGAAGGCAGAGAAATGAGAAAAATCGTGGATGGTTCAGGCAGAGGACACAGTCAGAGAAGTGTATGCTTGAAAATATTAAAAGAGTTAGTTGCATATTCTTTACAGGTCGTCGCAGTCAACCCCGGCATGTGTTTGCTGTTTGTGATTCCTTGACAAGTTGATATTCAGTAGTGTGTCATTGCTTTCTGAAGGATAGGCACTCATACCATTGTATGAAAACCAACGCAAGGTGGTCTGCTGTCAAATCTTCCGCAGCTGTGTTTCGATCGCGGTATGCAGGATCACGAATTACATCCGTAACCCCTTAGCCACGGAGCGGGCTTGAGAACATTAGGAGAGGAGAAGACGTCAAACCTGCACACACGAACACATGAGCGCCCGTGTGTTGCCGGGGCCCATACGGGGGAGCAAAGAATAGTAACACTGTTGCCTACCATGCATGTCGTAAGAGGCGACTAAGGAGGATATGGTTCCGTCGCCCTGCTACTGAGTGAGTGCGTGGCGCGACACTGTGAGCTGTGAGTTTCGTGTGGAATGCTTTTACATCTGTCCGCGGTTGTGTGTAGCGTGAACTGCATGTTCGGAACGATGGCGGCCGGCTGTTGCTGGATTGACTGGTTTGCCTTTTCGGCTGAAGAGTGCATTTTTCAGGAGACTTCTGGGAGTCGCCGCTGGAGCTACGGAGTTCGTGTTTTGTGCGGCGCTTTTGGCGGGTCGTCCTGTGGAAAGAGACCGAGCCATATAGGATAAAACCCGGGTCAATGAAGTCTTTCTGGTGACTGCCATTTCCATCAACGATGAACTGTATATTTCATGGAGGACTTTTGTGTTGGCATTCAGGCGGCGGCATTATGCACAGTGTACTTGTGTGGGCTGTTGGCTTGCCGATACTCCTGTCTGTTCCATTGTTCACTTTTGGCAGTGAGGACCATTTTGTGTGATATTCACTTGCACAGGAACGGAGCAATATGGGGACAACCCGTTGCCGTGAAGTTGGAACCACGACTAACTAACTAACTAACGAACACATGAGACTGCACCTGATACATTCATACTGAAACCTGTCTATGACTGAAGAGCCAAGCGCGTAATGGGATCTCCTGAGCGCAGTGATGTCGGTTCTTGACTCCACTGAGCTCCGATCTGTGACCTTCGTTGACTCACTGAATGCAAGACAGATGTGCTCCAAGCAGTTTACATACACCCTCTCAGTAACAGGTTTAACTTTCACTTCTGACAGACGGTTTGTACTTTAATCCACGAGAGCCGCGGGTGCCCAATGGCTAGCACGCTTGTCTTGCCGTCCCAGTGGTCCCGTGTTGGAATACACATGGTGGTGGACATGGTGTGTTAAAACGTTGACCCAGCCTATAATTAGCATCCTGACGTATTCTGGGAAGTAAAGGCGGCTGGTGTGACACTTGACCCCATCACGCGCTGAGTGCCGATTGGTCTACAAAAACACGGGCCTAACGTCGTGCACCCAATACGTCTCAAGGCTGGGAAATGGGCCCTTTGCTTTGCTTTTTTTAATGATACATGTCCTGTGCAGGACGTTGCGTTCAAGATGTGTGTAGCAAGGAACTCCGAGCTGGTTTCCAAGCTGTGTTCTAACACGTGACCACTGTGGTTGAATTTGTGTAAGCAGTTTTACATTCAATATTTGTCATTGCTCTCTGAACGAGAAGTCAGTTAAGGCCAACTGACTGATGTATGGAATGAACCCGCTACCCGCCATCAGCGCACAGACGGTTTTAGTGCGAGAATCTTTAACCTTTCGGTCAAGCTGACCACTGGTTAGCTTTACTTACGTTAATTCACACTATCCATGTTATCTATTTAAACCCCTGCTGTACAATACATGGACTAACTCAATCTGACAAATATTATCACTTTAACGCATCCTGTACCCACCGACTCGTCAGGCGTTTTGCTTTTCTGAATTCCTTTTGTCTGAGACAATTGTTACATTAATCCGTCCTCTCTTGATTGTCACTTAAATGCCTTATGTCTCATAGTGTTATAATTTTAATTCTTCTTTCTGTGCTTTTAATTACAACTCTTTGGGACAGAAAGAGTTAAATTCCATGTGCTCTCTCTCTCTCTCTCTCTCTCTCTCTCTCTCTCTCTCTCTCTCTCTCTCTCTCTCTCTCTCTCTCTCTGCGTGTGCGTGGGGGATGTGTGGCTGAGGAATGTGTGTTTGGCTGGGTGGTTGGAGGTGTGTGGGTGGAGGCGGATATGTGGGTGAGTGATTGTTGGTGGGTAATGGGACGGGCAGAGGATATGTGAGTGGGTGGGGAGATGTGTGTAGGCTGGTGGATGTGTGTGTGTGGGGGATGTGTGGGTTGGGGAATATATGTGTGCTTGGGGTGTGGGTGGATGGGATGTGTGGTGGGTGAGAGGTGTGTGTGGGTGGGGAGATGTGTAGGGATGTGGTGGATGGGTGGGGGAATGTATGTGTGTGTGGGTTATGTGTGTGGTTGAGGGAGGAGTTGGAGTGAATGGGGGATGTGTGGGTGGGTGGTGGATGAGTCACATAACATAGTAATATGCATTGTTTATGTTTACAAAATTCAAGTGACAATGTTTTTTCCTATGCACTGTTGATGAAAGAAAGATGAGTGATTGGAAGGGCCGAATGTAAGACGGGCCTGCATGCCCAATTTGTTACTCTTTGAAAATAAAGTCTGTTCGTTCGTTCGTTCTCTCT
Organism: Cepaea nemoralis; assembly: GCA_014155875.1. NCBI lineage: Eukaryota > Metazoa > Mollusca > Gastropoda > Stylommatophora > Helicidae > Cepaea > Cepaea nemoralis. Next base: position 10,296 of record JACEFZ010013368.1, read on the forward strand.
CATTCTCGAACATCAAGTCAATGTAATACGCTTTGTCTCTGAAGTGAATGATACTGAAGCTGAAACAATTACAACACATAAACACAGGTATTGTTCACATTGTGTCTGACAGAAAGAGTGTTAAAAAAGCAGGTGTTGTCTGGGTCAATTGATTCAAAATAACGTGTTATCTCGGATATTGTTTCTGGCAGGGGGAACAAAATCAAAATAACACATCTGGTCTATGACGAAAACGTTAATATAACCCGGTGTCTGTGACAGAAAGCGTCAATATAACCGGTGTCCTATGACAGAAAGCGTCACTATAACCGGTGTCCTATGACAGAAAGCGTCAATGTAACCGGTGTCCTGTGACAGAAAGCGTCAATATAAACCGGTGTCTATGACAGAATGCGTCAAAACAACCGGTGTCTATGACAGAAAGCGTCAATATAACCGGTGTCTGTGACAGAAAGCGTCAATATAACCGGTGTCTATGACAGAAAGCGTCACTATAACCGGTGTCTATGACAGAAAGCGTCAATGTAACCGATGTCTATGACAGAAAGCGTCACTACAACAAGTTGTTTGGGACACAAGGAGTAAACAGGCGTTGTCTCTGTCAGAGACATGTATGTTAAGGATTTTAATGTCAGTGTATACATATTTAGATTTGTTAAAATGACCACTGACCGTGAAAGTGTCAACTCCGTCTTACCCACATTGAAATAGTGGATAGCGCACTTACATTCCAGGGCAGTGGTCGGGGTTCAGCTTGCCAGTTTAACAGTTTGCCTGTTTGCCAGTTTACCAGTAACATTCTAAGGGGGAATCCAGCCTCAGGCAATGGGCAGCGAATGTTCTTCATACTTTCTGGGAATTGTCTGGGAATTAAAGGCGGCGAGGAAGAGAGCTAGCCACCCCATCTAATTGTGTCGTGGTCTAGAATACCGGAAGGCCTAACAACTTCACACCCCAACAGCGATATCTGTCATGGATATATATTTAGCTTACTTCCGCTGCCGCCCGCAACTCGTGAAAACCCACATCTAGTAATGAAATACGGCTGCGGAGAAATGCAGAAGCAAATAGAGATCTTAATTAAATGAATTTATTAGATGGAGCGTCAGAAGTTCTCGTTTCAGATTGCGGGACATTCATTGAAACCAGGCTGTGAAATGTTGAATTAAGTGAATCGTGTACATCGTGTCAACAATTTACATTTGTTGAATGTTGTTTTCGTCTGTGTGCGTCTACATGCAAACCTTGTTTTGCCGGAAGTTGCCAGTTACGTGATAGGTCTAAGAGTAAACGTGTTCTCGAGATTGTCATCTTGGCAATGTATGTATGTGCACGTATGTAAGCAGGTAAGTGTTATTACATGTACCATACAACGTGGAGTTCCCTGTTAGCTCCATACAGCTTGGAGTTCGTCGTTAGTTCTGTAAAGCTTGGAGTTCCTCGTTAGTTCCATACAGCTTAGAGTTCCTCGTTAGTTCTTTACAGCTAGAAGCTCCTCGTTAGTTCCATACAGCTTGCAGTTTCTGGTTAGTCCCATACAGCCTGGGGTTCCTGGCTAGTTCTGTAAAGCATGGGGCCATACAGCTTAGAGTTCCTCGTTATTTCTATGCAGCTTGGAGTTCCTCGTTATTTCCATACATCTCAGTGTTGATTCATCGAGCCAGTAAATCTTTTATAATTTGATGCACAGAGGCTTACGCTGCAGAATATAGCTCTCCTTCCCGTCCCCTCTTCCCCCCCCCCCCTTTTTCCCCCGTTTAAAAAAAAAACTATAGTGATCAGCAGATAAACATGACTCCTTTACACAGCCCGCAAGAATTACTCATTTGCTCTTTAATTATAAATAGAGCTCCTGCATGCGTCCTTTAAGAATAACTGGTTTCTCTCTAAATATATACGGGGGTTGACATGTTTCACAGGCAATGGTCATTTTAACAAATATAAATATGTCTAAATTGACTTGAGGGCCATTATCGTACTTGTTTCTGATTATTTTGACTCTTTCTGTTAGAGACAACACCTGTTATTTAAACTCTTTCTGTTAGAGACAACACCTGTTATCTAAACTCTTTCTGTTAGAGACACCTGTTATTTAAACTCTTTCTGTTAGATAATTTAAACATCGCAAAGAGTAGGCTGCGACGCCGCCGCGCTGTCAGTTGTTTGGAGAGAAAACGTACTCATGGTTATAACCAGTTACTTTCGATTAAATCTGTCTACACGAAGTAAATCTTACGCAAATGCATGCCGTAGTCGGACACTCTGACTTCGGTGCTAGACAACTGCAAAACGAGGTTCAGTGCACTGCTGTTGAAAGATGGAAGGGGAAGAAGTGTTTCAGTGGTTGTTGAGTATACAAATATGGTGGACTTACGATGGCACGCTGGGTGAGTTTCCAACATTACTTCGGCACAGCAGTACAAAAAGGTTGCCGACTCCTGAGATAGGCTGTACAGTTACATCCAATAAAACAAGTGACACGGGAACAAACATAAGAATCGTCATATCCTAGCACAGTTACCAGGGGAAAAAAAGTCTTCTTCTTCTTCTTATACTCCATGCCATGTGACGTCATTTCTAATACCGATGGTCCTCCATGCCATGCTGTCAAACCGCCCAACATCTTACCTCTGGGTGTCCTCCTACCTCCCCTCTCCTCAAACCATCCCGTTGTGACGACGTACTCCAGTTTTCTCCCCTTTCATGACACGTCCAAAGAACGTGGACTGCCGTCTTCTGGTACGAGTAACCAGTTCTCTTTCCGAGTTCATTTCTTTCAGAATATCTACACTGCTCTTTCTATCCGTTCACGGAGTTCTCTTCACTCTTCTATAAAACCACATCTACTGCAACTTCTACATAAATCCACACTTGCCTGCTAATTGTCCATGATTCGCTTCCGTACATCAGAATTGACTAAGTAAACACTTACTGTACTCTTTTCCTCATCTCGATTGGGGAAAAAAAATGTATATTGCAGAGACTATTCTTCGCCTTCTGAAATGCTGCCTTTGTTTGGGCTATTCCACTAGACCACATGTGTCAAACTCAAGGCCCGCGGTCCACATCTGGCCCGCCGTACAATCATATCAGGCCTGTGAGGTCTCATCCGACATACAAATATATTCGGCCCAAGAGAGAATTTTAGGCAAAAATATTTTTTATGGTCACGATATAAAGTGCAGATCAAATTCCCTAATTAGCAGCCTTCCGAATGGTAGGCTACCTGAGAGCGTTTTCGCTTCGATCAGAATAAGTGAAAATAAAAGTTGTGTAGTGAGTTTGTGTTCGTCGTTATAGTTACCTAGCAACGTTCGGATGTCGTTTTGGATTGGCGCATAAAAAATGAAAGTAGTGTAAAGCCCGAATATTACATCACCTTTTTCCCGCTATGGCTAACCTGATATCAATCAAGCGTCTGTCGGTAGACGCACAGTCTTTTAAAATCAAAGCTAGCCTTTAAAACGGCCAAGAGAAAGGTTGATTCTGAAAACAGAGCCTTTCTAAGCCGTTGGGAAGCTGATTATATGTTTACTGATATTGGCGGTAAATCTGTGTGTCTAATTTGTGGAGATAAATAATGTGGCTGTGACCTGTCTCACGTTTCTTGTTGCCAAGTCAACGCTGTGGTGTTTCCCAATGCACAATTTGCTGAAAAATTTAACTTACTTCGCGCCGAGTTCGCACAGCGCTTTAGTGACTTTGAATCACAGAAAAGTAATTTCAAGCTGTTTCGTAATCCATTTGCCATAGATGTGGAAACTGCACCTGTAAATTAGCAGATGGAGTTAATAGAGCTGCAGTGTAATGGGACACTAGAGGCAAAGTACGACACTGTGGGGCCTGCACAGTTCACTCGTTTCATTCCTGAAGAGATGCCCCGGCTTCATCTACATGCGGCTCGAACCTTGAGCATGCTTGGTAGCACATATCTGTGTGAGCAACTGTTTTCTATGATGAAGGTTAACAAAACATCACACAGGAGTCGTCTCACTGATGAACACTTGCAGTCCATCATGAAAATCTCAAAGCAAAAACATTGCTTCCAACATAAGCGAACTTGTAGCCAAGAAAAGATGCCAGAAATCGTGCTCTGACAAATTGACATAAAAGTGAAAATGTGTATACCAATGATGTTTTATTATTAAAACTTTTTTCTGTTTTAATTTATATTAATGTTTAAAAAAAGGTTTAATTTTCGGCTGATTGAATGTTTATCGTTTCCGGCCCGCAACCTTACGTGTGCTTTGAGTTTTGGCTCACTGAGTGATTGCGTTTGACACCCCTGCACTAGACAACGTAACGTGATGTTAATGCATAAAAATCACAACAAAAAGTAACGTCATGATAATGCATAAATATCACAACAAAAAGTAACGTGATGATAATGCATAAATATCACAACAAACAGCAATGTTATGTTAATACATAAATATCACAACACAAAATAACGTGATGATAATACATAAATATCACAACACAAAATAACGTGATGATAATACACAAATATCACAAGAAGCACACGAATCAGCTTACTGAAAAGTCACGTATGGGTTTGTTTTCTATATGCGTCCGCATGCTGGACAAGGAGTAATGGGGAACCCGGAGATGTGGTGTTTTAGAAGGATGTTTGAGACCATCAGGGAGACGTAAAAGTTGAGAGGATCGACTTCATTGCTCCGGGTGTTGTTCCATATGACTTGGTCTCTTTCTGCACGCCTGCCGAAAGTGTCGCACAAAACGCGAACTCCGTAGCTCCAGAGACGACCCCCAGAAGTATCCGAGAAAAATGCACTCGTGAACCGAAAGACGTAGTACGGAATCTAACCCACAACCTTCGGAGCGCGAGGCAAACGGCTTGACCACTTCGCCACGAAGACCCCGTGAGAGAGATCATCAGGGAAAGAGTTTAAGAAAGTGAGTGATGACTACAGAATGCTGCAGGCTAGCACACCTAGCAAATGTATCGGTGGATTCAAGCGAGAGATAATATTATATGGGTAAATACTAGGCAAGAGAGGCAGTGAAGACAGAGTCATACATGGGGAAACTATAAACATCTATCATGCCAATAATTGTAATATAAACAGTATCATTGCCTTGTAATATCAGATGACAGAAGAAAGAAATGGAGATGTATAATCACCAATGTCAGTTCCAGAACCGGTACCAGAAGAAGAAGAAGAGAAGGAGGCAGAAGAAGAAGAACATGAAGAGGAGAGAAAGAAGCAGAGGGAACAAGAGATGTAGCAAGGGGGAGAAGGAGAAAAGTTCATAATTAGAAAGACAAAGGACGAGAATTCAACAGCACTCAAGTGTAGACAAGTTCTGCATGAAGTCATCGCCATGGTCAATGATTTTCCCAGAAATAATGCAAACCATTAAATAAATCAAAGGACTTTCCTCGTGAAGTCCGACTGAGCTGTTGGAACAGCCGAGTTTACTTGCAGGCATACAAACATCCTTGGGACCGCCATGACCAGAGGAATTAGCATGACTGACAGCAGGCTTTTCAGAATGCAGTGATGTGTCCCTTAGATGTTCCTAACATCTGTTTGCCAATCATCTCACAGTTTAATTAATGGTGGAAGTCCTTGTTTTATATAGTGAATACAAAGTTGAAATGATTGACTGCGCTGCTTTGTTATACGTTGAACTGTTTTCTGTGGCGTGTTCTTGACGAGAGACAGCGAAGTATGACAAGCAAAGGGTTGATTACGTCGTCGTCATCAAGTGCCATGTCGTTCACCAGAGTCGTGAATCAGCTCCGTGTTCTTACCTCGACCATGCAGCGTGGCCAGTTAATTCAGATATTTACTTGTCTGTCTTCCGCATGTTCTTTTCCCTTCAGTGTCTTGTCAGTTGTCACAAGTTTCTCTAGTTTATTTCTTCTCATAACGTGCCCAAACAAATGTGACTGTCTACGTCTAATTTATCTAATCAGTTTACGGTTTTCATCTGCTTCTCTGGGACTTGCTCATTAGTTTCTGTCTGTTTATGGTATTCTTGGCATTTTCCCCAGAAACCACATTTTCATTGCCATTCAATGTTTTTCAGCTTGTCTGCTCATTTTCCATTGATTACGCTACTTCATTATATGTTGAACTTTTTTCTGTGGTATGCACCCGAAGAGATACAGCGAAGTATGACAGGCTGTAAATTGTGCAGCATATTGTTTGTGACTTCATTGCTCAGAAAGTGGATAGTTGAATTCGGTGTAAAAAATGGAATTACTAACAGAACTGGTTACTAGAATTCCGTGTAAATAATGGAAGAACCAAGAGAACGGGTTACTCGCGTCAGAATAAGACAATCCACATTCTCTGGGAATGTCATGAGAAGAGGACAGTTGGAGTATGTGTCACAACGGGAGGGTTGGAGGGAAAGAGAGGCAGTGAGAGACCAGGAGAGAATATGCTGGACAGTTTGACACCATGACATGAAGGAACGTCAGTGTCAGAAATTTTTGGAATCAAACGAGACAGAAGGATGTGGACAGACATTATCACCAACCCTATGCGGCCTGGACATTAAGAAGAAAAACAATGGAATAACTATAACACGATGGGTCTTAAAATATGCATAGAACAACACAAGATGTATGATTCGGATTTACTTATATGGATTTCATAAATCGTTTGACACGGCTGGTAAGAGAAACCCATGGAAGTATAACATACGAATGAGATGTGGCTGATGAGAAAACGCACTGAGGGGGGAGGGGGGGGGGGGGGGGGGGGGGGGTTTGAAACCTACGTATATATATATATATATATATATATATATATATATATATATATATATATATATAATATATATATATTCCACGAATTTCCTAGTGCTATAAAAGCTTCCCTGCCTTTTGTCGTCATATTTTACTATCTTTGTGACCTCCCCAATCTTTGTCTACATTTTTTCATGAATAGGCGTATGATTCCTCTTCTAGAAGTGAGTTATCACCATGTGAGATAGGGTTATCATTTATTTGATTTATTCTCATGATCTTTCTCTTTTCCCCTTTGAATTTTTAAACCTGATTGTTGTGACCTCCTTTCCAATCTGTTTAGATTATCTTGCATCTGATTTCGTGTGTGGGAGAGGAGAGCAGTGTCATCAGCGAAGCCCAGATCATCGAGACGCTTTGTCAGAGGATCCCATTGAATTCTGTCAGAGGATCCCATTGAATTCTGTCAGAGGATGTCATTGAATTCTGTCAGAGGATCCCATTGAATTCTGTCAGAGGATCCCATTGAATTCTTTCAGAGGATCCCATTGAATTCTGTCAGAGGATCCCATTGAATTCTATCAAGAGGATTCCATTGAATTCTGTCAGAGGATTCCATTGAATTCTATCAGAGGATTCCATTGAATTCCGTGTTTGGCTGTACTTGTTGGGACCTCATAATCCATTCTACAATCAGTAAGAATAATAAAGATGATGATATACATTCTTCTGTCTCGCTTTCCTTTGGTCTTCCTGTTGTCACATTTTCCCTTCCCATGACACGTACAAAAGAATGTGAATCATCTTCTTTAGTTACGCGTGATCATTTTTCTTAGTGAGGTGATTTCTTTCAGGACGGGAGTCTCCGTGGCGAGTGGTCAAGCCGTCTGACTCAGGCTCCGAAGGTTGTAGGTTCGATTCCGGGTCGCATCCTTCGGTTCACGAGTGCACTTTTCTTAGACTCCTGGGGGTCGTCGCTGGAGCTACGGAGTTCGTGCTTTGTGTGGCGCTTTCCGCGCTACGAAGATAGACTGGGCCATATGGGATAAAATCCGGTGCAATGAAGTCGACCCTGTTGACTTTTAAGCGACTTTAAGTCGCTTTTTTACGCGACTTTCGAGACGTTTCCATTACTGTTTTCCTTTTCTTTCTGCTCAATGTATTATCATCATGCTTGTAGAAATACGTCTCATCAGTCTGCAAGTTAATTAAAAACAGAGAGAAAATCATCATCATTGTGTTTCTTATTCTTATCTAGCAACTTTCTTTGTACGTTAGTGGGCGATCTGGTCTCATACACAACTTCACTTATTTCATGATGTAGTTCCTGTGTTGGTGAAGGGCACTCCCTGGCTACAAATCAACTCTTGCTTCGAGGGTAACCGAACGCCTTGTGTTTCAGAAGTCTTAAAGGCAATGCACTTAAAGGATGAAACTTGTCCAGAATATAGTGGATCCAAATTATGAAAGCTATTTACCAAAACAAACAAAAAGGTGAATCTAAATTCTGGAAGCTAGTTCAGAAGATAGTAAATCTAAAGGTCGGGAGTTTGTCCGAAAGTTAGTAAATCTACATTATGGAAGCTAGCTCGAAAGATAGTGAATCTATATGACGGAAGTTTGTCCAAAAGAAAGTGAATCTGAAAGGTAGAAGTGCGTCCACCAGACAGTGAATCTAAAGGACGAAAGCTTGTCCAACAGACAGTGAATCCAAACGACGAAAGCTTGTCCAACAGACAATAAATCTAAGGAAACAAAGCTTGCCCGACAGACAATGAATCTAAGCTACGAAAGCTCGTCCAACAGACAGTGAATCTAAGGGATGAAAGCTTGTCCAACTGACAGTGAATATAAAGGGAAAAGAATATTATTCTAAAGATGGAAAGGACGGAAGCTTGAAGTATTCATATTGATCGTGACTTAAAGGGAGATGCGTGATGGGGTCAGCTGGATATTTGCATACAGCGAGGTACCAATTCTGGAAATGTTGTCTGAATATGCTGCCGGATTGTCCACGTCTTGTCTGAAATGCCAGTTTAGATATTTATGCTTCGGTAGTTAACTTCTGTTCTGACCGCAGGAAAAAATGGTTTGGATATTCAAAAATTAACTGGCCGTTGTATATAGCTCACCTCGGTTGGTGAGTTCTGTTAGTGGAATTTATCATCATGTGCCATGCCTATTAGCCTAGGCTGTCATATATCGCCATCTCACGCGATCACCAGAGTCGTGGGTCATCTCAGTGTTCCTGTCTCGAATATACCATGTGGCCAAGCCATCCAGGTATTTATTTCTCTGTCTTCCCCTTGTTTTCTTCCCATCTATCTTGTCTGTTGCCACCAAGTTCTCCAATTTATTTCTTCTCATAACGTGTCCAAACAACTGTGACAGTCTACGTCAGTGGTTTCTCAACCGGTGGGATTTAGGATTTCCGGGGGGGGGGGGGGGGGGGGGGGGGGAATTAAGATAATTTCAAAATCTTCTTAATCCAAGAAACCGATTACTTGATATTGTTTTTCCCTCCATAATTTACGGTTCTGTACTTCTCGCCCTTCTGATATTCGTTTTATGACGTAAGTAGACCCGCAAATCACGTTTTATGTAGACGTCTAGACTTGTCTAGTATGTGTTATTAAATGTAGCTTCCATTTTTACGTATATTGTGCGAGGGGAGGGGGGGAGGAGTTTTCCAGGGAGGAAATACGAAAGGGTGGGAATGGCATTCTGAACATATGGTGAAGGGGTGCTTGGGCCAAAAAAAGGTTGAAAACCACTGGTCTACGTCTAATTTCTCTAATCAGTTTACGGTTTTCATTTGTTTCTTGTAGGACCTGGTCATTGGTTTTTCTGTCTGAATCTTAAGCTTGTCCAACAGCGGAATTATGTCATTATTATTTACAGGGGCTCTATCTTTTATCTGTTATGAGGATTCGAATAGTTCCACCGTGCTTATGAGATATAGCTTGTATCATTTCTCTTACATAGTCAGGTCTTAGTCAGATATGACTGAGCTACCGTATGACAGTAGACGGTACTATCTGCTTTCTGTTAGTGCCGAATGTTGGGCGGCGCTTACCAAACCCGACACCCCACATTGTGCCAACGGCTTCTGGCGGAGGAGCGCAATTGGGAGGGTACAAACCTTATCCTAGTGCGAGGAAATGCAACCTAACTATCATGGCAGGGCAGACCAGCCCCTAAGCCTTGATTGGCAACTGGTCTAGGATCGAAGCTCCAACAGGCGGACAGTTAGAGCATTGCTTTACTGATCCGGCAGCTTCTGAACTGGTCTAGGATCGAAGCTCCAACAGGCGGACAGTTAGAGCATGCTTTACTGATCCGGCAGCTTCTGTCAGTTTGTCTTGTTCCAGACGTATTGGTGTTACCTTTCCTCTGGAGTACACTAGACAGGCCGAGAGAGGGATCATGTTGCATGGGTAACACATGGTCTCTAAACTCAGCCCAGGCTTTGTGTTGTAGAGAGGTATAACTCCATTTTACAAACTATCGTCTGTCAAGACGGCAAGGTGCCACTCATTTCTCTTACACATTCATCCTGCTTTTATCCTACATCTTGAATCAGCTTTGTTACGTAGCCTATCGTGTTCATGTTCTACACTTTGAATCACATTGCTACATAGTTCATCAATTTATTGTTCTACATCTTGAATCGACGCTGTTAAATATTCCATGAAATGTTTCTGAATGTCTGGAATCTACGCTCTTACATAGTCCACAAAGTTTATTTTCCCCATCTTGAATCGCATTGTCCATCAAATTTATGTTGTACGTCATTAATCACATTGCTACATAGTCCATCAAATGTTTGCTGTACGTCTTTAATCACACTGCTGCACAGTCCATCAATTGTATGTTGTACGTCTTGAATCAACGCTGTTACATAGTCCCCTTGTTTCTGTTCTACATCTTGAATCAACTTTGTTGCGTAGCCCATCATGTTCGGCCTATTAATGTGTCACCAGATACAAAGAATCAATAGGAAGAAACCAGTTTGCTTACTTCCTGTTAATACTCGTAGTTCAAGTTAGCAGCTAAAGTGAGAGGAATATTTGACAAGGAAGAAAAGATCCGTGTGCAGCGCAGAACAGCCACTCTCAGTTTCCTTGATGAAGAATACCCACAGGACCTCTGGATCCGAGTCTACACAGATGGGTCAGCACAAAATGCTGTCCGAAATGGAGGAGCAGGAGTGTACATAGAATACCCAAATAATACTAGAGACACAGCCAGAGTACCCACAGGAAAGTACTGCCATAACTATGATGCTGAAATTGAGGCAATCAAGATAGCAACAGAGAAATTGCTAAATACCAGCCATGGTACACAACCTGTGGTACTAAATCAGTACTCGAGGCGCTCCTGCCTGGGAAATTGTCAATACTAAGGACACTACTTTCTGAACTTAGCAGACAGCATAAGGTCACCATACTTCTTCTTCTTCTGCGTTCATCCGGAGTTGTTCTCGGACGTGATTGCGTTGTGCCTGTTTACAGCAGAGCTGCGTTCTTGCGCCGTTAGGCCGACACATCCGACTTCTGCGGGCATTTGTTGACCGGGTTAACTTTCCCGGAGGTCACCATACAGTGGATATCATCCCACTGTGGAGTACCTGGAAACGACAGAGCTGATCGATTGGTTAAAGAAGGAGCCAAAGAAGAACAGCCTGATGTGCCCGTTACATACCACCAAAACAAAAGAATGATCAAATCAGTCAGAAAGCCACCAAAACCTGCTCAAGATGACTACCACGTTATGGACAAACCAGAAAAAGTCATTATTCTGCGCCTCAGAACAGGACACAATAGATTACGCAACCACATGTATAAAAAAATCAAGATTGGTGAATCAGCCATGTGCACATGTGGATTGGCGCCGCTGACAGCAGAGCATACTCCAAGACTGCCCAAAATACAACATATCTTGTCAAACCTTCTGGCCTAGAGAGACGACAATGGAAGATAAATTCTATGGACCGCTGAGTGAATTGAAAAAGACTTAAATTCATTTAAGAAACAACATTGCATTTGTAGACATATTTCAAGCGAACGAAAGAAGAAGAAGAAGAAGAAGAAGAAGAAGAAGAAGAAGAAGAAGAAGAAGAAGAAGAAGAAGTTAGCATACATTTTGTTTTATTGCTTTTGATCTGGAGTATGTTTTTAATATGACCCGTTAACCTGTGTTAATAGTTTTCCGCTCTTGTTACTTTGAGCGAGACGTCAGTTATGTTTTCAAGGTGGCAAGTTCAACTGCCTAAAATGTTCAATTATTTTGTTGTCTGTCGTGTTCTCCGATACAAACACTTCTATCCCTTAGTCTTATGTGAATACAAATCATCATCACGTAGCAAGTCTTTACAGGACGTCGCTTTCATCACACCCTCCTCCCCCAAAACTCTAGATCCTTTGCCAGATGTCCCGCTTCATGTATAGGGTGTATTTTTAACGACTGTGCAGTGTTTGAGAATATTGCCGGTCCAAGTTTTGTATTTACCTATTATGTTGTAATAGGTAAATACAAAACTTACACTGGCAATATTTTTAAACACTGCACAGTCATTACAAATACACCCTGTATTTTCATGTCTAAGGTGCCTGCAATGCCCTGTGTCCCTCTTGGCGCTGGTCAGCCTCTTCCAGGAACAATGCCTTTCATCGCCGTTCTTTCCAAGCGACTGTGAAGTTCAATACGTCAATACGGGACATACGGTTGTTTATGAGCCAGCTTTCTTACAAGTTCATATCTTGTTGAATTCCAGAATGTTTCCTCTTGCTCCGCGATATTCTAACAGCTGTTCTGTTATATTTATATATAGGTCGGCGTGGCTGAATCGATTACAGCGCTTGATCTTAACTTTCGGTGTGCTTATGCCAGGGTAGGAGCTTCATTCCCTACACCGGGTCAGTTGGAACGTTGACCTCAAGTTCGGAAATCAATGGCAAACTACTGAAAGTAAAACTGCCTTGTAAATCAGCATGGGGTTCGGGACTGATGGTAACGTCCTGCAAAGGACACGCACTAATGTGTTTACGTTTATGTTCAACAGTCCTGACTTCCTTCTTCCATGATTGTGCACTGGTCCATTACTCACATTCGTATCTTGCCACAGGAAAAGTGCATGTTCTTAAAACTGTTACTTTAATGTGTTCACGAATGAATACCGATAAAATACCTATACATCCAGTAATCCCATCCAATATAAATATCTTCACCTTTCTTCTTTTGTCCTACTAATTTTGCCACGTAGCGTGGGTGTAAATTTTCTGTTTTATGAATTTGAAGATGTGTACCCGTGGAACTTCTCTCTTATATCAGAAGTTGGTGATACGCATTATTCCCATAATTTAACTTCGACCGCGAACATTCTGTCCTGTCCAGCTGACCGGAATGCGGACGTGTTTATTTATTATTTCCCTGTCTCATCTGAAGATTCGTTCCTACGGCGATCGATTGGTCATTTCTTCTGGTCATTGACTTTTTGGTCCCGCATCTATTCTCGTTTCCTCACGCGACATCGCTCGACCTGACAGTTTTATTTCCAGCAGTTGATCGATACCGTCCAAGGTCTGGAAGATTAAGATTCTCACGGGAACGTCACCGCACATTATACCACCAGTATCGGTATCGTCCAAACTTGTCACCACAGTGGTGGTGGAGTCAGAAACGGTTGGTGGTGTCGGCTTCGATTCCGCTCAACCATTATATAGAACTAGTGTCATTTCACCAATAGAAATAATTCAAGGGGTGACAGTAATCCGGTAGTGTATAACAGGGAAAGGGTGTGAAGAGTTGTGCCCATTGCATATATTAAATCACGAAATAATGAGATTAGGTGGTGTGACCAGCTACCATTCTTGATTTTCTCCCCGATCAATTTCTCGGAAAGTCCGACAATCACCCAGTGTTTATTTGAGGAAGCTAAGGCGTCTCCCTCTGGTTCTTGATGTCTATTTTTTGTTCGGATAATTTCTCAGAAAGTCCGACATTCCCCCAGTGCCCATTTGAGGAATCCTTGGAGCCCCGCTGGCTCTGAACTATCATGCCACTGCTGGGAGTGGAACCCTAGCCACTGAGGTGGTAGGCCAACTCTCTGAAGACAAAACACCCAAAGGACTTTCCTTCCTGTTAAAATATGGGATTAATAAATCGCTTTAGTTATTATTATATTCAGTTGGGCTAAAATGTTGACTTCTCGTCCTTGACTTTAGGATGTAAATTACAAGTACTTCTGAAGTCGGAGTTGGTTCCCCTGATGGCGAGGGACACTGGTAATTGGGAAAGCTAATCCACACACGCCGGTCTCTCTGGCCGAGGGGTTACACCTCTTTCTCCGTAATCTCGTTTATCACGGAGTCTCGAAGCGGGCGAGAGCTGGAAGCGGTTCTACCCCGCTGGGACTTGCGGGATAACTGAGCCGGCCCGCTCAGAAAGCAATGTCAAACTACTGAGCGTAATCTTGCCAAGAATCAACAGACAGCTGAAAGATGCTGCTGTTGACAGCGATGTCCTGTAAAGGATATGCGAATTAAACCAACAACAAAAAAAATCCACATACGCCGGTTTCCCTGATCTAGAGGTTACACGGCTTTCTCCGTAATCCTGTATACTCTCGCGAGTAACATGACATGCGCGAGAATCGGTAGCGGTTCTCTCCGCGCGGTAACTTACAAGGTATGTGAGCCGGTCGCCCAGAAAGCAATGGTAAACTACTGAGAGTAATCTTGCCAAGAAATCAACAATCAGCTGAAAGATGCTGATGTTGACAGCGATGTCCTGTAAAAGGATATGCGAACAAAATCCACACACAAAATTCATCGTCTACTAAAAGTAGCATTATGGACTACGCTTGAGTTGCAAGCGAGCGAGCGCAAACATATTATTATTATTCAGAGCTTGAGAACTATGCCAGAATCTCATGCCAATCATCACCATTATCGTGAACAAGTTCTTTGCAGAACGTGGCTCTCATCACGGCTGTCCCAAAAGACTATCCCTGTCCATTTCCCCTGCCTAGTGCATTGTAATGGCCAAATTCTCTTCCATCGGCGAGCTTGATGACACACGACAGTATCCATGGTTATAATTGTTAGATACCGCATTCCAATGTGAACTCTCCAGATGATGTTCTCTCACTAACAGTGTCAGTGTCCTGCTAAACACTATGCTCCGAGCGAGAAATAGCCTCACAGAAACACCAAGTGCCTATATACATCGTATTCATCATCATCATCATCAGCTGGTGTGGGCGATCATGTTTCTGTGCATTTGTTCCTTTATTTGTTGATGTTATTCCATGTTATGATGAAAGCAAGTTCAAAATCATGACACTGCGTCTTTTTATTATTATTAGTATCATTTCGTTTACCGTAAATCCTACCAGTTATTACAGTTGATTTCTCGTCTCATAATATGGCCAAAAATGTTTCCTAATGTTTGTTATAAGTTCCCTTGTTTAGACTGCCTCCTTCTAATGTTTGTGATAAGTGTCATTTGTGTTGGTGCCTCTTTCAAAATATTTAGATACTTCATTTGGCTGTCCTTTATATTTTTTACTTTTTCGTCTATACTCCGCTGAAGCAAGCTGGCATCCTCTTTCATTTCCCTTGTGGAGAGTGATACGTGGCCAGATTATTTCACTTGTTTATTTCATGAAGTCTGTTTCGCATGTGAATAATGGACCATTTCACAATCACTAAAGAAGAAAATCTGGGCTTTTGAACTTCATAGTTGTAGTAACCTTTTGAATATAATGGCAATGAAAAAAAAATAGTAGCATTCTACAAGAACTTAACATGAGAGAAAACTGGGCCATAAACAGAATTATGTTTGGGAAACTGTAATATTTTGGTCGTATTTAACACAACACAGTCTGCCTGTATAGACAGTGTCACAGAATGATGATAGTTTAGTGATTCCCAGATAGATTTGGATGTACCATTAATGACAAGGAAGGAGGAGGGTTAACCATTGTGTACTTCATTCTGAGATGAGGACGAATAAAAGATCATTGACCGACAAATATGAAAATAGGATACAGGTGTTTGCCAAGTTCATTGCTTGACGATCTGACGGGACACGGGAAACGGTCCGATCGCGCTGGGGGAAACTTCGACAACGGACAAACACAGCGGGAGACGGTGATCAGAGAATAGAGTTCTTTGAAGTGCGAACAGCGATGAACTCAGGGAACAGCGTAACAGCGAATGAAACTAGCAACTAATCACTACGTGAATTCACCGCCTTGTGATGTACAGGATACGTCAAGATGCGACTGTTGATGTATGGACCTCCAACAATCACGGAAGAACGGGAGGCCCAATATAAATTGTAGCAACAAAGATTTCGAGTTAGTGTGTGTTCCAAACTGGGCTGAATGATCTATGCCTCCTGAGAGGGGAAAGAAATACACGTCCCTAATGGTTGAACGAATATGGGATATTAGTGTGTTATTCGCTAGTGTGTTTCGATTCCAGGAGGATAAGTGCATATATATATATATATATATATATATATATATATATATATATATATATATATATATATATATATATATATATATATAGGTATTAATATATTAGAGTATAGTTTTAGCATAGGACAATATGTGGTTGTGCGTAGGGTTTACTATTGCTTTATATTTAGTGAATAGTTTATACTTTAGTGAATTCTGCTGTTTATGTCAGAGTATTCTTTCGGAGGCTGTTTCATTACGGCTGGAGAAAGATAATCACATAGACAGGGATATGAGGCAGACTTAAATCACCTGATTTAATGTTTATTACCCAGGTTCTACTACACAGCCTGACCTATCAAAGAAGATCAACCAGTACATCTCTTGTACAGAGAAAGCAGTGTTGATAATACAGGAAAGACCTTTTAATTTAATCAGGCACTTCACAGGTGCAGTGAAAGTATGCCACTATAGCAAATGCAAAGTGGGTGACTTAACGAATGTCCAAAAACAGGTTTTGGTGAACCTTAGAGAAGGAACTTTATTCAAGCATAGAAAATAGGATAAAACATTGTCATTGAATACTCACCTAAACGAAACAGGGAAGAACCCTAGACCAGTGTACCTATATTCAGAAAACGGTTAAATAACTGTGGACAGGTGGGAGGTGTTTTCACTGATGGATTATAACAACATAAAACGGAAAACTCTGTCTACGGAAAGGACTTACCGTGATCACATTACTGTACGGTGTTACTGTGGTGAACAATTGTTTTTTTTTTTCAAGAATTGGATTAAGTCAAGACACAAGCTGAACGGATCATACCGGGTGAGAACGTTCTAATTCTGTGTTTGATATCTGATGTTTTGGCCTTTTGAATATGCCGGAGAAGATTACGAAGACTACCAGTCTAAAAGTCCTATCTTGCAGTCACCTCAGCAGACACTACCAACTACAGATACACATTCAATACATACACCAGACATAGTTTATTAATAAATCTTTTATTTATCGTTGAAAGGAACTGTTGTCAGGGTATGTTATAAGAGAGAGAGAGAGAGTGAAAGAAATAGATATATGGAAGGGAAGACAGAAGGGAGGAGTGTAGACAGAAGTCAGTCAATAATCCCAACAGAGAATAAAGTTGAAGATGTGCTTGTTGATTCCACATTCCTCCCGGGTAAACAAGTGACATAATTGGTGGAGCGAGCGGGATACAAGATAATACCCATATGACCTGGAGGCATAACAGGGCATATGCATAGAGGGGTACCTGCATATTGGCACAGGCATAGCGGAGTACCTGCATGTTGGGACATACTGATGGGAATAAAAATAAGTATACATTGATGACTTTTAATGGAAGGACGTCCATTGGATATATGGTGCCATTACATTTATGGTAGAAACATTTCATTAATGCTGGTGACTTTACAGTGAGAAAGTTCCAGACAGAGTGAATGTGGATAGGTAGTAAGACACATTACATACCTAGTCACACGGTCACACGTCTACATAAGTCTTTATCCTATATCTCCTCTTGTGGATGAGAGAGTGGTTGTGATGTACTGTGTGGTGTCGTAGATTAATAATATTGGATAGACATAGATAATTGATATAGGTTATAATAGATTATCTGGTTATAGTGAGTACTTCTTTACTGCCTTGAGGTGTCTTTACTCAACTTGCTGACCTACCTGCTTTAACTATGGCCACTCCCAAAATAACTACCGCTGAACTGAGGGCAAACGGAGAGGCGAATGGTTTAGCTGGTTCGGAACTAACTGATTACATACAGGAAAGAGAGAGGGAAATTCGTCATGCGGAAAGAGAAGATCGAAAGATTGAGTTGGAATTGAAACGCATGGAAATGGAACAGGAGTCCAAGCGACTAGTAATGGAACAAGAGGCCAAGAGACTTGACATGGAACAGGACAACAAGAGGTTGCAAGCTGAAGAGGCGGACAAGATGAGGCAACATGAATACCGCATGAAAGAGTTAGAACTCAAAACACAAACGAAGGGAGAAATAGATGGCGCGGAAGGCGGATCATCGTTACATGGTTCAACCAACATGAGTGGATCTAGCTACCATGCAATGAAGTTTCCCTTAGCTGTTTATGAGGAGTCTAAAGAAAAATTTGACAACTTTGCGAATCGATTCGAGGCTATGGCAGTCGCTATGGGACTGGATCGAAGTAGATGGGCTCTTAAATTATCCCAGGCCTTACTTGGTTCAGGGTACGAGGTCTACACACGCCTACCACCAGGACATGAAAATCAGTACGAGGAATTGAAAGCCGCTTTGATGAAGCATTATGAAGGTCACAGCACAAACGTATAGGAAGAAGTTTAGATCGTCTAGACGAGAGCCGGGAGAGCTATTCGCCGCCTACAGTCTGAGGCTGAAATCCTATCTCCAGAAATGGATGGACTTGGCAGAATTCAAGAGGGATTATGAGAGTCTCGAAGAGATGATGGTGGTCGACCAGATGCGAAAGCAAATGTCGAAACCTCTCAGAACCTTCTTGGGAGAACAAGGGGCGGAACGGATTGATGTTGTGAATAAGCTGGCAGAACGATTCGTAGAGGTACATGGGGAGACTGAGGAACTAAGTATCACAAACCAAAGGTCAGGAGAAACAAGAGAAAAAGAAACCTAAAAACTGGGAAGGAGAAAAAGTGGAACCTTATATAAAGGCGTCAACGGAGAGTTCAGAGAAGGTGAAGGAAGGAAACCATAACACCTCGAATTCTTCAGCGAAACGACCGTGGTCTGAGAAGTGGTGTTCATTCTGCAAAGTGCCCTCTCATAACACGAAGGACTGCAGATCGAAACCTAAAAGTTCTTACTTCGCAGCATGCAAAGTGATTCCTACGACGGTGATCAAAGACAAGGCTGATGTTGGCGAAGGAGCTAGGAACAAAAAGGACACACGGAAACCTAGGAAGGGAACATGGTGCACTCACTGCCAGTCGACAACACATAATACTGTGGACTGCAGATGCAAGGCAGAAGACGCCAATTGCATAACCAACCTCGAGGAATCAAAAGAGGAAGGCAAGGAAACGGTCGAGGAGATGAAAGACACTCAGGACCAAGAGAGACCACCTGTGGTCGAACTGATTGAAGTAAATGGCCAACAGGTTGCTTGTCTCTACGATACAGGTTTGGATGGGGAAGCTGTGATAGACGCCAGCTTGGTACGCCCAGACCAACTTACAGGGGAGACCATAGAGATACAGCCGGCAATGAGGAGTGCTGTTACCATGACGCTGCCAATCGCCAAGGTGGAGATTAAATCCAGGTACGTCACGGGCATTATTCCAGCTGCTGTATTATCTGACTCCTTATTTCCCATGATCATTGGCACGAAATATGTCTTTTTGGGGATGCCCAAACAGCCAGCCCACAAGGGAACAGTAGTCAGTGGATCTCAAGGGAAGGAAAAAGAGGCAGAGACACTATGCGACAACTCAGAGATAGGAGAATTGCATACTGCCCAGAGGAAGGATACTACGTTGCGTCCTTGCTACAGGAAGCTGCAAAGAAGTGCTGAGCCACCAGAACGAGGACAGTACTTTCTGAAGAATCGACTACTCTATCGGAGAGCTGGGAGGGGAGACAATCTGCACGAGCAGTGGGTGGTTCCAGAGACCCACCGTCCTCATATTCTTCGGAGTGGACACATCATAGGCGTGAATCGACATATGGGTGTCAGAGAGACCTTGCAGCAAATTTCCGGCTATTACTGCTGGCCAGGAATGACCGGAGATGTACGCCGGTGGTTGAAGTCTTGTTCGGAGTGCCAGAACGCACCACCCAACAAGCGGACTAAGAGTAACATAGCTCTTAAAGTGGAAGACAAAGTGGAAGTGTGGAGTCCAGCAGAGACCAATATACTCCAAGTAGGATGGAAAGGACCTTATCCTGTGGAAAAGGTGGTGTCCAAGAACATCTACAAAATCCGGATCGGGGAAGAGCAGAAAAATCTCCCTAGGCATCTCATTAGGAAATATGAGGAGAGATCCGGGAGCAAAGCTTCGCACTTTATGGTGATGGCAGCCATTGGGACAAAGGTTACCAGTCCAGACGAAGACCAGAGATCGCCAGTACAACATAGGAGGGCCTATGGGACAGTACGTGATAGGTCAGATTTACCCAACGAAAGGAGAAGGGAAATCACACGTCAGGGAAAGGACAAGAGGGAAACTTTCCCCAGTAACCAAGTTCAAAAGGGGTGGGTAACGTCGGGAAAGACGCGGAATACCCAGGACTCCAACCGAAGATTGGCTGACCAGATACAATATCGCCCAAGATGGTCCTGGAAGCAAAAGTCCAGGAGATTTGGGAAAGACGACTCGGTCCAACGAGGACGAGGCGGAACATCCCCAGAGGCAAAGCCGGTGGAAACCAAGAGGACATGGAAGCAGTGTTACAATCAGGATGGGACGATCCGTATGTATTGTGAGCCATCGCTTACGCCAGTGGAAAGGAGGTCGACTGAACGTACAGGAGCGATGAGCCAACACTAGTTTCAGTCATGAGTAGTATGGTAGGGTGCATATGAGGTCACCTACTGGATGAGGTGTTGATCCATGTGAGGATCCAATCATATCATCAACACGTGATGTTAATAGCTACTTCGCAGAAGCTCAACGCATGAGGGATGTGATGGTCGTTGTTGATGCAACAGGACAACTTCACAGTGGAAGATCCATGGTAAGGAGAATGTAGGAGCGGATTTCTTATCTAGACATCCAACTCCAGAGGAAGAGGAATAAGATGGAGGATCATAGGAATCAAAACTACATTGAAGAAGAGTCGACGCGGTCAACTCTCTTAAGAGGGGGCCTTTGTCACAGAATGATGATAGTTTAGTGATTCCCAGATAGATTTGGATGTACCATTAATGACAAGGAAGGAGGAGGGTTAACCATTGTGTACTTCATTCTGAGATGAGGACGAATAAAAGATCATTGACCGACAAATATGAAAATAGGATACAGGTGTTTGCCAAGTTCATTGCTTGACGATCTGACGGGACACGGGAAACGGTCCGATCGCGCTGGGGGAAACTTCGACAACGGACAAACACAGCGGGAGACGGTGATCAGAGAATAGAGTTCTTTGAAGTGCGAACAGCGATGAACTCAGGGAACAGCGTAACAGCGAATGAAACTAGCAACTAATCACTACGTGAATTCACCGCCTTGTGATGTACAGGATACGTCAAGATGCGACTGTTGATGTATGGACCTCCAACAATCACGGAAGAACGGGAGGCCCAATATAAATTGTAGCAACAAAGATTTCGAGTTAGTGTGTGTTCCAAACTGGGCTGAATGATCTATGCCTCCTGAGAGGGGAAAGAAATACACGTCCCTAATGGTTGAACGAATATGGGATATTAGTGTGTTATTCGCTAGTGTGTTTCGATTCCAGGAGGATAAGTGCATATATATATATATATATATAGGTATTAATATATTAGAGTATAGTTTTAGCATAGGACAATATGTGGTTGTGCGTAGGGTTTACTATTGCTTTATATTTAGTGAATAGTTTATACTTTAGTGAATTCTGCTGTTTATGTCAGAGTATTCTTTCGGAGGCTGTTTCATTACGGCTGGAGAAAGATAATCACATAGACAGGGATATGAGGCAGACTTAAATCACCTGATTTAATGTTTATTACCCAGGTTCTACTACACAGCCTGACCTATCAAAGAAGATCAACCAGTACATCTCTTGTACAGAGAAAGCAGTGTTGATAATACAGGAAAGACCTTTTAATTTAATCAGGCACTTCACAGGTGCAGTGAAAGTATGCCACTATAGCAAATGCAAAGTGGGTGACTTAACGAATGTCCAAAAACAGGTTTTGGTGAACCTTAGAGAAGGAACTTTATTCAAGCATAGAAAATAGGATAAAACATTGTCATTGAGTACTCACCTAAACGAAACAGGGAAGAACCCTAGACCAGTGTACCTATATTTAGAAAACGGTTAAATAAATGTGGATAGGTGGGAGGTGTTTTCACTGATGGATTATAACAACATAAAACGGAAAACTCTGTCTACGGAAAGGACTTACCGTGATCACATTACTGTACGGTGTTACTGTGGTGAACAATTGTTTGTTTTTTCAAGAATTGGATTAAGTCAAGACACAAGCTGAACGGATCATACCGGGTGAGAACGTTCTAATTCTGTGTTTGATATCTGATGTTTTGGCCTTTTGAATATGCCGGAGAAGATTACGAAGACTACCAATCTAAAAGTCCTATCTTGCAGTCACCTCAGCAGACACTACCAACTACAGATACACATTCAATACATACACCAGACATAGTTTTATTAATAAATCTTTTATTTATCGTTGAAAGGAACTGTTGTCAGGGTATGTTATAAAAGAGAGAGAGAGAGTGAAAGAAATAGATATATGGAAGGGAAGACAGAAGGGAGGAGTGTAGACAGAAGTCAGTCAATAATCCCAACAGAGAATAAAGTTGAAGATGTGCTTGTTGATTCCACATTCCTCCCGGGTAAACAAGTGACAGACAGGCAGTCTCCGTGGCCAAGTGCTTATGCCGTCCTGCTTTGCGAACTGAAAGTCGTGGGTTCGATTCCAGGCTACGTCATTCGGTTGGCGAGTGCAATTTTCTCGGAGACTTTTAGGGGTGGTCGCTGGAGCTACGGAGTTCATGCTTTGCCCGACGCTTTCGACCGATCCATAGAAAGTAAGCGGTGATGATGGGATGTGGTTCCTGAAAGAGGCCACATAGGTAGACTAACACGACGGTGGACACAGGACATGAGACGGCACTAGGCAGGGAAACTGACGAAGGGTCGAGAATCTTTCCGGGGCGACGTTCTGCAAAGAACTCACTTCATGATGATGATGATGATGATGGTGACGATTATGGCGATGATGATGACGACGATAATGACAATGATGATGGTGACGATGATGATAGTGATGGTGATTATGATGATGATGACGGTGATGATGGTGGTAGCGATTAGGACAATGATCATGACGACGACAATGGTGATGATGATGATGATGATGATGATGATGATGATGATGATGATGATGATGATGATGATGATGATGATGATGATGATGATGATGACTATGATGATGATGATGACTATGATGATGAAGAACATTTGCATTTCGCCCAACTTGTTTTCTGATATTTCTCGTAAAGTCCGACCTGGCTGTTACGCACTGGGAGGTGATAACTGACACATTTGGGAACCGTCTCTGACATGTCAGGCTAAAGGTCATGAAACAATGATGAGCCTAAACAGGTCTAGCCAACAGACAGTGAATGCTCTGTTGCTCATATAATCACTATGAGAATAAATTGGACGGGTGTATGGCAGTATAACCGAACACAGTCAACGTTTTTAACTGGGATTCGGCATCCATGAAACTAACACAAGAACTACGGGAAACATCGATTACATTCTCACTGGCGATTATTCGCAGTGCAGCATTCTGGTGTCTGGCGTTAACACAAGCGTATTCGGTTGCTAGCCGAGACTTCGGCCATTAGGGACCAGACCATTATCGGGCCACTGGATACGTTCGAACACCGAACCAAAGCCCTTATTTTATTTTATTTTTTAAGTTCGCGCGCTTTGAACTCAAGCGTAGTCCATACACATGCTAACTTCTAGTGCACTGGACTGATGTTTGTGTGTAGATTAGCTTACCAATATCCCTCGCCATGAGGCGAACCCACTCCGACTTCTGAGGTACTTGTAATTTACGTCACCAAGTCAAGGACGAGAAGTCAATAGTTTAATCCAACTAATCGGTGTAGGTGTTGAACCCGCTACCTTGGCATCGGCACATTCATTTGAAATTGAGTTTGTTGTATGTATTATAAAATAGATATTAAAGTAGACAAGCACCAATACGTCTACTTTTACATCGAAGCACACAACAGCACTTTGATTACCCCATACACTTTTACATCGAAGCACACAACAGCACGTTGATTACTCCATACACATAGTTGTATATTGTCATTTCATTTCTTCTTTTCGTTTAACATTCTCTTTTTTTTTAAACATCGTTATCATGTCCCATACCGCTACGCTTGGCGGCCATGTTTCTCCATCTCACTGGACCATACCACATGACCAAGCCATCCAGGTATTTACTTCTCTGCCTTCCCCTTGTTCTTTTCCCCTCGATCTTGCTAGTTGTCACCAAATTCTGCACTTTATTTCTTCTTATAATATGCCCCAAAAATATTAAACGTTTTTGAACGTCGCATCTCTACTTTCGTTTTTATTTTACTACATGAGTAGTGTAGTAATGTGGTTATCCAGTCCTTTTGTGGAGGTGGAGGTGGCGCACATTCCTTATATAAATCAACCATTTATCGATTTTGTGGCGCAATCTGCAATCTATTTTTAGCTCTTATCGATTTTCCTCCACAAAGGGCGATAACTCTTCAGGTTTTTTTTTTTTTTAGTAGGTGGTCAGAGGTGGCGTTGTGAAGTGACTCATCAGAGTGGGCGTGGTCAAGTAATTATAGATACGACATAAAAAATACGACATGAAACATCAATAAAGAAAACAAACGAATCAAGTAAGGTACATAATAATGTTAATAAAATATATATATAGAAGAAAAAAAAAACATAGTAAGTGACCGCTTATAGTTAAGGGTGTGTGATGATGTGGTCAAGTAATGGTCAAGAGGTGGTCAAGTGGTGTTCATGTGGTGGAGTAACCACTTAAATTAAAGGGGAAAGTACGTGTAGTGATGTGGTGGTGGTTAAAGTGTCCGATGACGTGGTCAAGCAGTGGTCAAGTGGTGGTCAAGTGGTGGTCAAGTGACGAAATTTTAGTGGAAAGTAGTTGTAATGATATGGTGATGATCGTGAGGTGGTAAATTAGTGGTCAAACAGTGGTCAAGCAGTGGTCAAGTGGTGGTCAAGTGAGGAAAATTTTAGTGGAAAGTAGTTGTAATGATATGGTGATGATTAAAGGGTGGTAAATTAGTGGTCAAGCAGTGGTCAAGCAGTGGTCAAGTGGTGGTCAAGTGAGGAAAATTTTAGTGGAAAGTAGTTGTAATGATATGGTGATGATTAAAGGGTGGTAAATTAGTGGTCAAGCAGTGGTCAAGTAGTGGTCAAGTGGTCGAGTGACCACTTAAATTGTCGGGGAAAGTAGTTGTAATGATATGGTGATGATTAAAGGGTGGTAAATTAGTGGTCAAGAGGTGGTCAAGCGGTGGTCAAGGGGTGGTCAAGTGGTTAAATGACCCCTTAAATTGTTGGGGAGAGTACGTGTAGTGACGTGGTGATGATCAAGAGGTGGTCAAGTGGTGGTCAGGGTGTGGTCAAGTGGTGGTCAAGATGTGGTCAAGTGGTCGAGTGACCCCTTAAATTGTCAGGGAAAGTGAGTGTAGTAAGTTGGTGATGATCGTGAGGTGGTCAAGTAGTGGTCAAGAGGTGGTCAAGGGGTGGTCAAGTGGTTAAATGACCCCCCTAAATTGTATGGGAGGGTACAGTTAGTGATGTGGTGATGATCAAGAGGTGGTCAAGTAGTGGTCAAGGAGTGGTCAAGGGGTGGTCAAGTGGTCAAGTTACCCCTTAAATTGATGGGAAGAGTACGTGTAGTGACACGAAGATGATCAAAATGTAGTCAAGTACTCGTCAAGTGGTGGTCAAGCGGTGGTCAAGTGGTCGAGTGACCACATAAATTGTAGAGGAGAGTAGGTGTAGTGACATGGTGATGATCAAGAGGTGGTCAAGTTGTTAGGTCTAGAGGTTGGGGTGTCTCAGTCATGAAGTATCAAACTGTCTGCTCTGGGAAGGATGTCGCTGATCAGGGCGAGTAGGTTCTAATACGTTTATCGCTATTGTCTATAATTGGCGTGGTTGTATAGTAATAATAGTAGAGTTGTTTCGTAGTAATGTTAGTCATCATTATCAAGGGGCATGTTAGGTGATATTTATAACGGTAGTAGTAGTACCAGTAGTAGCAATACCAACAATAGTACTAATTATCATCATCGTCACGTGTCTTACCAACGGACGTACCACCCACACATTGCGATCTCCAACACCATTGAACAATTCCGGGGTTGACTCACAATACAGAAATCCCCAATTAACGGCATTACCTTCATGTAATGGTGGTACTCATAGTACCAATAGCACCAGTAGTAATAGTCACCAACATCAGCAAGAGACTTATCGCCTGACATTGGTCAGTATGACACTCCATAAACTATGATCTCCGACACCATGGATACAAATAGTAATAATATTGGTAATAGTAGTAGTGGTAGTAGTAGTAGTAGTAGTAGTAGTAGTAGTAGTAGTAGTAGTAGTAGTAGTAGTAGTAGTAGTAGTAGTAGTAGTAGTAGTAGTAGTAGTAGCGGCGGCGGTGGTGGTGGTGGTGGTGGTAATAGTAGGAGTAGTAGAATAGCGAGGGTGCTTGTTGTTTCACTAAGTATTTGTATATCGTATGTAGTATAAAGCTAGTTTGTGTTGTATGCCATGTAAGGTGTTACTGAAATATCTGTATTTTATAGTTCTAAGAGGTGATGACGTCATAACCCACCACTCTATCATCTTATTGATAGTGTCTCCAGTGCCACGAAAAAGGCTCATTGTGAGATATCGATCATTTCTCAAAGCGACAGCATCCGGGGTGCATGCCCATTACGAGCAAACATCGATACGCCACTTAAAAGGCAACGACAAGGCAAAATAGCGTCGAATACAGTGTAACGTACAAAACTTATGAGGTCATCGGTTCTCCATTCCATCATGGTCGACAAATAGGCGCTCACTAACTTCACAATAGGCTCACTCAAATAAACATATAGGATGATAAGGCACCGACCCAAATGTGAAAAATGTCGGCCAAATACAGAAATAGTTCGTCCACATGTATGCAAACTAGGAAAATTTGTTAGTCGAACGGGACATATATTGACCAAGTAGGGAAATTTGAGAGCCATAAGTGAAAAAATATAATCCAAAGAGAGGAATATCTCATTCCAACTTATAAAAAGAAGGAAAATTCTCAACCAAATGAGAAAAAGTTAGACCAAGTATAGTAACATCGCAACCAAACTTATGAAAAGTAGGAAACTTTGTTAGCCAAAGCGAAAAAACCTAGGTCAAGTAGGAAAATCTGTTACCCAAATGTAAAAAATGTCGGCCAAATACAGAAATAGTTCGTCCACATGTATGCAAACTAGGAAAATTTGTTAGTCGAACGGGACATATATTGACCAAGTAGGGAAATTTGAGAGCCATAAGTGAAAAAATATAATCCAAAGAGAGGAATATCTCATTCCAACTTATAAAAAGAAGGAAAATTCTCAACCAAATGAGAAAAAGTTAGACCAAGTATAGTAACATCGCAACCAAACTTATGAAAAGTAGGAAACTTTGTTAGCCAAAGCGAAAAAACCTAGGTCAAGTAGGAAAATCTGTTAGCCAAATGTAAAAAATGTCGGCCAAATACAGAAATACCTCGTCCGCACGTAGGCAAACAAGGAAAGGTTGTTAGCCAGATAGGAAAAATATTGCCCAAGTAGGAAAATTTGATAGCCAAATGTAAAAAAAAAAAGATCACCCAAAGAGAGGAATATCTCGGCCAGACTTATAAAAAGTAGGAGAACTATGTGCCAAATGGGAAAAAGTTAGGCCAAATACAGAAATATTTCAACCAAACATATAAAAAAATAGGAAAATTGATAACCAAATGGGAAATATATTGACCAACTAGGGAAATGTGTTACTCAAAGAGGAAAAATAATGACCAAGTAACGAAATACATCGCTCAAGCTTATGAAAACTACGAAACTTTGTTAGCCAAATGGAAGAAACCTTGGTCAAGTAGGAAAAATCTGTTAACCAATTGTGAAAAATGTCGGCCAAATGCAGAAATAGTTCGGCCACACGTATGCAAACAACGAAAGGTTGTTAGCCAGATAGGAAAAGTATTAACCAAGTAAGAAAATGTGATACCCAAAGGTGAAAAAATATCAGACAAAGAGAGAAATATCTCATCCAAACTTATAAAAAGAAGGAAAATTCTCAACCAAATGAGAAAAAGTTAGACCAAATATAGTAACATCTCAACCAAACTTATGAAAAGTAGGAAACTTTGTTAGCCAACGAGAATAAAAACCTTGTTCAAGTAGGAAAATCTGTTAGCCAAATGTAAAAAATGTCGGCCAAATACAGAAATACCTCGTCCGCACGTATGCAAACAAGGAAAAGTTGTTAGCCAGATAGTAAAAATATTGCCCAAGTAGGAAAATTTGATAGCCAAATGTAAAAAAAAAAAATATCACCCAAAGAGAGGAATATCTCGGCCAGACTTATAAAAAGTAGGAGAACTATGTGCCAAATGGGAAAAAGTTAGGCCAAATACAGAAATATTTCAACCAAACATATAAAAAATAGGAAAATTGATAACCAAACGGGAAATATATTGACCAACTAGGGAAATGTGTTACTCAAAGAGGAAAAATAATGACCAACTAACGAAATACATCGCTCAAACTTATGAAAACTACGAAACTTTGTTAGCCAAATGGAAGAAACCTTGGTCAAGTAGGAAAAATCTGTTAACCAATTGTGAAAAATGTCGGCCAAATGCAGAAATAGTTCGGCCACACGTATGCAAACAAGGAAAGGTTGTTAGCCAGATAGGAAAAGTATTAACCAAGTAAGAAAATGTGATAGCCAAAGGTGAAAAAATATCAGACAAAGAGAGAAATATCTCATCCAAACTTATAAAAAGAAGGAAAATTCTCAACCAAATGAGAAAAAGTTAGACCAAATATAGTAACATCT
Source organism: Cepaea nemoralis (assembly GCA_014155875.1). Classification (NCBI taxonomy): domain Eukaryota; kingdom Metazoa; phylum Mollusca; class Gastropoda; order Stylommatophora; family Helicidae; genus Cepaea; species Cepaea nemoralis. The sequence goes on from JACEFZ010013368.1 coordinate 39,346, forward strand.
CAACCAAACTTATGAAAAGTAGGAAACTTTGTTAGCCAACGACAATAAAAACCTAGGTCAAGTAGGAAAATCTGTTAGCCAAATGTAAAAAATGTCGGCCAAATACAGAAATACCTCGTCCGCACTTATTAAAATTAGGAAAAATTTGTTAGCCAAATAGTAAAAATATTGCCCAAGTAGGAAAATTTGATAGCCAAATGTAAAAAAAATATCACCCAAATAGAGGAATATCTCGGCCAGAGTTATAAAAAGTAGGAGAACTATTTGCCAAATGGGAAAAAGTTAGGCCAAATACAGACATATCTCAAACAAACATATAAAAAATAGGAAAATTGATAACCAAACGGGAACTATATTGACCAACTAGGGACATGTATTACTCAAAGAGGAAAAATAATGACCAAGTAACGAAATACATCGCTCAAACTTATGAAAACTAGGAAACTTTGTTAGCCAAAGTGAAAAAAAAAAAACCTTCGTCAAGTAGGAAAATCTGTTAGCCAAATGTGAAAAATGTCGGACAAATGCAGAAATAGTTCGGTCACACATATGCAAACTAGGAAAAGTTGTTAGCCAGATAGGAAAAGTATTGGCCAAGTAGGAAAATTTGAAAGCCAAATGTGAAAAAAGATCACCCAAAGAGAGAAATATTGCGAACAATGTCGGCCAAATACAGAAATTTCTCAACCAAACTCATGAAAAGTAGGAACAACTTGTTACCCAAATAGAAAAAATATTGGTCAAGTAAAGAAATAGCGTGGTCAAACCTATAAAAACATACCAACATTTGTTAACACAACTTGGCCACTTGTTCTTACAAACTTGCTCGCTGGCTCAAACAATCTGTCCTCTTGCTATTACAATCGGTCGACCTATCCTATCAACTCACACACTGACCCATAACAACTGTCCATTTTCCCCAACAACGTGTCCACCGACTCTCTCATATTATCGACTCGCCCTATCAACTTACCCACTGACTCTAACAACTTCCCCACAGGGGCTCACAAAATTTCCACTTGTTATTACAAATTGTCGACAGTCGCGCCCAAATTACCACTTACTCTTACAAACTGTCCCAACTGCGCGCACAAAGGTGTCCACTTGTGATTTCACGGCCTCCTCATCACATAGATAAGTAGCCCTTATAAAATACAAATGTATCCCACAAGTCATACAGAAGTGTCCCCCATATTGTCATAAAAAAAAATATTTGTGTGTGTAGGTAAGTTCATGTCTTTGGCAGTTCATATTTTGTAAATTCATTTCTTCAGCATAAGATTTGTGTAAGTTCACAGCCTCAGCATAAATTTTGTTGTGTAAGTTCATGTCTTCGACAGTTCATGTTTTGCTAAGGCCTAGTTTTAGTGAAAAGGCAGAAGTCTATTGGCTAGAATTTCATCCTGAGTGGTCAATTATTAACACTGGCCTGTGGACAGCTATTCTTACCCATGCGCTAAAGTTGAGAAAATGAACTTCCGTTGAATGGAAGCTACCGCAGACTTGCCTTATTAAACCCCTCTGGAAGAAGTAGCGGCAGCTTAACCAGGAAAAGATCGAATTAGTTATCCCCCTTAGTCTGGGAATTATGAAAATTTATGCTCACACAAGCGATATTACTCATGACGTCATATAAACAAAAATATAAACGATAACAATTGTGGCTCTGCCACATTTCTTCAGCATAAGATTTGTGTAAGTTCACAGCCTCAGCATAAATTTTGTTGTGTAAGTTCATGTCTTCGACAGTTCATGTTTTGCTAAGGCCTAGTTTTAGTGAAAAGGCAGAAGTCTATTGGCTAGAATTTCAACCTGAGTGGTCAATTATTAACACTGCCTGTGGACAGCTATTCTTACCCATGCGCTAAAGTTGAGAAAATGAACTTCCGTTGAATGGAAGCTACCGCAGACTTGCCTTATTAAACCCCTCTGGAAGAAGTAGCGGCAGCTTAACCAGGAAAAGATCGAATTAGTTATCCCCCTTAGTCTGGGAATTATGAAAATTTATGCTCACACAAGCGATATTACTCATGACGTCATATAAACAAAAATATAAACGATAACAATTGTGGCTCTGCCTCATTTGTTATCGTTTATATTTTTGTTTATATGACGTCATGAGTAATATCGCTTGTGTGAGCATAAATTTTCATAATTCCCAGACTAAGGGGGGATAACTAATTCGATCTTTTCCTGGTTAAGCTGCCGCTACTTCTTCCAGAGGGGTTTAATAAGGCAAGTCTGCGGTAGCTTCCATTCAACGGAAGTTCATTTTCTCAACTTTAGCGCATGGGTAAGAATAGCTGTCCACAGGCAGTGTTAATAATTGACCACTCAGGTTGAAATTCTAGCCAATAGACTTCTGCCTTTTCACTAAAACTAGGCCTTAGCAAAACATGAACTGTCGAAGACATGAACTTACACAACAAAATTTATGCTGAGGCTGTGAACTTACACAAATCTTATGCTGAAGAAATGAATTTACAAAATATGAACTGCCAAAGACATGAACTTACCTACACACACAAATATTTTTTTTTTATGACAATATGGGGGACACTTCTGTATGACTTGTGGGATACATTTGTATTTTATAAGGGTTACTTATCTATGTGATGAGGAGGCCGTGAAATCACAAGTGGACACCTTTGTGCGCGCAGTTGGGACAGTTTGTAAGAGTAAGTGGTAATTTGGGCGCGACTGTCGACAATTTGTAATAACAAGTGGAAATTTTGTGAGCCCCTGTGGGGAAGTTGTTAGAGTCAGTGGGTAAGTTGATAGGGCGAGTCGATAATATGAGAGAGTCAGTGGACACGTTGTTGGGGAAAATGGACAGTTGTTATGGGTCAGTGTGTGAGTTGATAGGATAGGTCGACCGATTGTAATAGCAAGAGGACAGATTGTTTGAGCCAGCGAGCAAGTTTGTAAGAACAAGTGGCCAAGTTGTGTTAACAAATGTTGGTATGTTTTTATAGGTTTGACCACGCTATTTCTTTACTTGACCAATATTTTTTCTATTTGGGTAACAAGTTGTTCCTACTTTTCATGAGTTTGGTTGAGAAATTTCTGTATTTGGCCGACATTGTTCGCAATATTTCTCTCTTTGGGTGATCTTTTTTCACATTTGGCTTTCAAATTTTCCTACTTGGCCAATACTTTTCCTATCTGGCTAACAACTTTTCCTAGTTTGCATATGTGTGACCGAACTATTTCTGCATTTGTCCGACATTTTTCACATTTGGCTAACAGATTTTCCTACTTGACGAAGGTTTTTTTTTTTTTCACTTTGGCTAACAAAGTTTCCTAGTTTTCATAAGTTTGAGCGATGTATTTCGTTACTTGGTCATTATTTTTCCTCTTTGAGTAATACATGTCCCTAGTTGGTCAATATAGTTCCCGTTTGGTTATCAATTTTCCTATTTTTTATATGTTTGTTTGAGATATGTCTGTATTTGGCCTAACTTTTTCCCATTTGGCAAATAGTTCTCCTACTTTTTATAACTCTGGCCGAGATATTCCTCTATTTGGGTGATATTTTTTTTACATTTGGCTATCAAATTTTCCTACTTGGGCAATATTTTTACTATTTGGCTAACAAATTTTTCCTAATTTTAATAAGTGCGGACGAGGTATTTCTGTATTTGGCCGACATTTTTTACATTTGGCTAACAGATTTTCCTACTTGACCTAGGTTTTTATTGTCGTTGGCTAACAAAGTTTCCTACTTTTCATAAGTTTGGTTGAGATGTTACTATATTTGGTCTAACTTTTTCTCATTTGGTTGAGAATTTTCCTTCTTTTTATAAGTTTGGATGAGATATTTCTCTCTTTGTCTGATATTTTTTCACCTTTGGCTATCACATTTTCTTACTTGGTTAATACTTTTCCTATCTGGCTAACAACCTTTCCTTGTTTGCATACGTGTGGCCGAACTATTTCTGCATTTGGCCGACATTTTTCACAATTGGTTAACAGATTTTTCCTACTTGACCAAGGTTTCTTACATTTGGCTAACAAAGTTTCGTAGTTTTCATAAGTTTGAGCGATGTATTTCGTTAGTTGGTCATTATTTTTCCTCTTTGAGTAACACATTTCCCTAGTTGGTCAATATATTTCCCGTTTGGTTATCAATTTTCCTATTTTTTATATGTTTGGTTGAAATATTTCTGTATTTGGCCTAACTTTTTCCCATTTGGCACATAGTTCTCCTACTTTTTATAAGTCTGGCCGAGATATTCCTCTCTTTGGGTGATATTTTTTATTTTTTTACATTTGGCTATCAAATTTTCCTACTTGGGCAATATTTTTACTATCTGGCTAACAACTTTTCCTTGTTTGCATACGTGCGGACGAGGTATTTCTGTATTTGGCCGACATTTTTTACATTTGGCTAACAGATTTTCCTACTTGAACAAGGTTTTTATTCTCGTTGGCTAACAAAGTTTCCTACTTTTCATAAGTTTGGTTGAGATGTTACTATATTTGGTCTAACTTTTTCTCATTTGGTTGAGAATTTTCCTTCTTTTTATAAGTTTGGATGAGATATTTCTCTCTTTGTCTGATATTTTTTCACCTTTGGATATCACATTTTCTTACTTGGTTAATACTTTTCCTATCTGGCTAACAACCTTTCGTTGTTTGCATACGTGTGGCCGAACTATTTCTGCATTTGGCCGACATTTTTCACAATTGGTTAACAGATTTTTCCTACTTGACCAAGGTTTCTTCCATTTGGCTAACAAAGTTTCGTAGTTTTCATAAGCTTGAGCGATGTATTTCGTTACTTGGTCATTATTTTTCCTCTTTGAGTAACACATTTCCCTAGTTGGTCAATATATTTCCCATTTGGTTATCAATTTTCCTATTTTTTTATAGTGTTTGGTTGAAATATTTCTGTATTTGGCGTAACTTTTTCCCATTTGGCACATAGTTCTCCTACTTTTTATAAGTCTGGCCGAGATATTCCTCTCTTTGGGTGATCTTTTTTTTTTTTACATTTGGCTATCAAATTTTCCTACTTGGGCAATATTTTTCCTATCTGGCTAACAACCTTTCCTTGTTTGCCTACGTGCGGATGAGGTATTTCTGTATTTGGCCGACATTTTTTACATTTGGCTAACAGATTTTCCTACTTGACCTAGGTTTTTTCGCTTTGGCTAACAAAGTTTCCTACTTTTCATAAGTTTGGTTGCGATGTTACTATACTTGGTCTAACTTTTTCTCATTTGGTTGAGAATTTTCCTTCTTTTTATAAGTTGGAATGAGATATTCCTCTCTTTGGATTATATTTTTTCACTTATGGCTCTCAAATTTCCCTACTTGGTCAATATATGTCCCGTTCGACTAACAAATTTTCCTAGTTTGCATACATGTGGACGAACTATTTCTGTATTTGGCCGAAATTTTTTACATTTGGGTAACAGATTTTCCTACTTGACCTAGGTTTTTTCGCTTTGGTTAACAAAGTTTCCTACTTTTCATAAGTTTGGTTGCGATGTTACTATACTTGGTCTAACTTTTTCTCATTTGGTTGAGAATTTTCCTTCTTTTTATAAGTTGGAATGAGATATTCCTCTCTTTGGATTATATTTTTTCACTTATGGCTCTCAAATTTCCCTACTTGGTCAATATATGTCCCGTTCGACTAACAAATTTTCCTAGTTTGCATACATGTGGACGAACTATTTCTGTATTTGGCCGACATTTTTCACATTTGGGTCGGTGCCTTATCATCCTATATGTTTATTTGAGTGAGCCTATTGTGAAGTTAGTGAGCGCCTATTTGTCGACCATGATGGAATGGAGAACCGATGACCTCATAAGTTTTGTACGTTACACTGTATTCGACGCTATTTTGCCTTGTCGTTGCCTTTTAAGTGGCGTATCGATGTTTGCTCGTAATGGGCATGCACCCCGGATGCTGTCGCTTTGAGAAATGATCGATATCTCACAATGAGCCTTTTTCGTGGCACTGGAGACACTATCAATAAGATGATAGAGTGGTGGGTTATGACGTCATCACCTCTTAGAACTATAAAATACAGATATTTCAGTAACACCTTACATGGCATACAACACAAACTAGCTTTATACTACATACGATATACAAATACTTAGTGAAACAACAAGCACCCTCGCTATTCTACTACTCCTACTATTACCACCACCACCACCACCACCACCACCGCCGCTACTACTACTACTACTACTACTACTACTACTACTACTACTACTACTACTACTACTACTACTACTACTACCAATATTATTACTATTTGTATCCATGGTGTCGGAGATCATAGTTTATGGAGTGTCATACTGACCAATGTCAGGCGATAAGTCTCTTGCTGATGTTGGTGACTATTACTACTGGTGCTATTGGTACTATGAGTACCACCATTACATGAAGGTAATGCCGTTAATTGGGGATTTCTGTATTGTGAGTCAACCCCGGAATTGTTCAATGGTGTTGGAGATCGCAATGTGTGGGTGGTACGTCCGTTGGTAAGACACGTGACGATGATGATAATTAGTACTATTGTTGGTATTGCTACTACTGGTACTACTACTACCGTTATAAATATCACCTAACATGCCCCTTGATAATGATGACTAACATTACTACGAAACAACTCTACTATTATTACTATACAACCACGCCAATTATAGACAATAGCGATAAACGTATTAGAACCTACTCGCCCTGATCAGCGACATCCTTCCCAGAGCAGACAGTTTGATACTTCATGACTGAGACACCCCAACCTCTATACCTAACAACTTGACCACCTCTTGATCATCACCATGTCACTACACCTACTCTCCTCTACTAATTTATGTGGTCACTCGACCACTTGACCACCGCTTGACCACCACTTGACGAGTACTTGACTACATTTTGATCATCTTCGTGTCACTACACGTACTCTTCCCATCAATTTAAGGGGTAACTTGACCACCCCTTGACCACTCCTTGACCACTACTTGACCACCTCTTGATCATCACCACATCACTAACTGTACCCTCCCATACAATTTAGGGGGGTCATTTAACCACTTGACCACCCCTTGACCACCTCTTGACCACTACTTGACCACCTCACGATCATCACCAACTTACTACACTCACTTTCCCTGACAATTTAAGGGGTCACTCGACCACTTGACCACATCTTGACCACCACTTGACCACACCCTGACCACCACTTGACCACCTCTTGATCATCACCACGTCACTACACGTACTCTCCCCAACAATTTAAGGGGTCATTTAACCACTTGACCACCCCTTGACCACCGCTTGACCACCTCTTGACCACTAATTTACCACCCTTTAATCATCACCATATCATTACAACTACTTTCCACTAAAATTTAGGTCACTCGACCACTTGACCACTGCTTGACCACTGCTTGACCACTAATTTACCACCCTTTAATCATCACCATATCATTACAACTACTTTCCACTAAAATTTTCCTCACTTGACCACCACTTGACCACTGCTTGACCACTGTTTGACCACTAATTTACCACCTCACGATCATCACCATATCATTACAACTACTTTCCACTAAAATTTCGTCACTTGACCACCACTTGACCACTGCTTGACCACGTCATCGGACACTTTAACCACCACCACATCACTACACGTACTTTCCCCTTTAATTTAAGTGGTTACTCCACCACATGAACACCACTTGACCACCTCTTGACCATTACTTGACCACATCATCACACACCCTTAACTATAAGCGGTCACTTACTATGTTTTTTTTTTCTTCTATATATATATTTTATTAACATTATTATGTACCTTACTTGATTCGTTTGTTTTCTTTATTGATGTTTCATGTCGTATTTTTTATGTCGTATCTATAATTACTTGACCACGCCCACTCTGATGAGTCACTTCACAACGCCACCTCTGACCACCTACTAAAAAAAAAACCTGAAGAGTTATCGCCCTTTGTGGAGGAAAATCGATAAGAGCTAAAAATAGATTGCAGATTGCGCCACAAAATCGATAAATGGTTGATTTATATAAGGAATGTGCGCCACCTCCACCACCACAAAAGGACTGGATAACCACATTACTACACTACTTACATGCGTGTTTTCATCTTCATTGTGTGTGTGTGTGCGCGCGCGCACGCAAGCACGCACACACACACACACACAAATGTCACATTAATATTGTTAACACTATAGTATACGAAAGGTTACACAATTTATTGCCTGGCGTATTCCGCTGTGTCTCGTCAGGTACAACATAGTTAATAATTGCTTATAATATTATGTAATTAGATAAATCATTTTCTTTTCGGCTGAATTACTAGCACACGTAGCCAATGATAATACTCCAACGTAAGCGCATGTATTACCGAGGTAGTCGTAGATTCACTACCATGTCTTTCTGCTTACACAGAGGAAGTTTCTGACAGCGTATTGCTGCGGTTTCAGCAAATTTGAAAGTGCGTTTATTGTTCCTTGAAAGTTTTTTGTCCATCAAGAATGATGATGACCATTCATTTCATCAAGTGGGGTAGAAAGTATGGAGCCATGAGTTCTAAGATGGCTGACAATGCCTATTTTGGCTCGAAATGATCTTTGACAATGTGGGCAAAGAACGCTTGACGTTCCAGGAGGAGGGTCTCCTGTAGTGTTTTCTTTTCTGCTCAGCCTGTTCTTCACAGCTCGTGCAGTCCTGATTGCTTCACAGGTGACTAGCACCCTTGCCTAATTATGTACGCCACGAATTTCGGTCTTTGGCAGCAGTCTCCCAAGTGTCATGATAAATTCCAAAAACTTTTAGTGAGATCTTCAGTGTCTTTAAAGCGTTTCCTCTGGCCGCCTTGGGAGCGTTTACCATAACGCAGATCGCCGTTAAAAATTTGTTTAGGGAGTCTGTGATCTGGCATGCGAGTCAAGTGACCAGCCCAGCGAATCTGATTCTTCATTAGTAGAGTGTGGATACTGGACATGGACACTCTTTCTAGGTCTTCGGTGTCTGGGATCTTGTCTTGTCATTTAATCTTCAATAGCTTCCTAAGGCAGGCTGTGTGAAAATGGTTTAATTTCCTAGCGTGTCGCTGACAAACAGTTCAGGTTTCACAAGCAGTATGGATAATACGACTGCTTTGTAGACTTTCAGCTTTGTTTGCAGGCTCATTCCGTTTCTGTCCCATACATTCTCAAAGGCCGCACTGGCCTTGGTTGCATTCACTTCGTCATCAGTTGTGGCAGCTTGTGACACAGTGCTGCCAGGTTAGGTGAATTTATCCACAACACTTAGACTATGACCATTCACTTTGATATTCGGCACAGTGTGATTATTCCCTGGAGATGGCTGGTACATAACTACAGTCTTCTCCAAATTTATAATGAGCCCGAAGTTGGCACAGGCATGTGAGAAAGCTGAAACATTGTGTTGCATGTCTGCCTCTGAGTTGGCATATAGAGCGCAATCATCAGCAAACAGCAGCTCTCTGATAGTGTTAGTTTTGGATACAGTTCCTTGAATACAGGACGGGAAAAGCATTTCCTTTAACTATGTGACTACAGTTAAACAGCTGTCTTGCAATAGTCGAGGCGGGATCTTTGTGTTAGTTGTGGGGAGAGAGAGGAGGGGGAGGAAGATGTCTGTGAAAGAGAGGGGGAGGGGGGTCTTGAACATTTTAGAGAATATGGTTTTTTTAAAACACCTTATAAAGATTATATGACAGTTAAGTTTTATTTCTAAAGTATCCCTTCCGTGGCATATATATTCTGTCTTGTATAATTACTTGATTTATTCCAATTCAGTCTTATTTTTAAAGAATGTTTATTGTAAGTCTGACGGAAAGTGTGTTCTTTATTGTGATCTGATGTTAGGTTCTTAGCCACGAAACCCAGAAGTTTCGTTCAGATATTCAGCCGCTTGTCAACTTCTTTTAATGTTCGATAAAATAGAGACTGAGAACCTAATCCTGTCATAGAGTGTGGTGCATTTGGTTCTGTTAACACATTTCCGTCATTGCTTTTTTTTTTAAACAGTCACTTAGCACCTAAGATTGTCATACAGTGTATTGACCTTAGTTCTGTCAAAAAGTAAAATATTATGTAATAATTACATTTCGTTTGCCATCCTGTTTCTTCCGCGCTTGAATAATAATGTATTTTTATGTGACTCTGTGGCGACGGAATTATGAATGCAATTCGTAATCCCGCATACCGCGTTCGAAACACAGCTGCGGGCAGTTTGGAAGCAGACCGCTTTGCGTTGGTTTCTATACAATGATATGAGAGACGATCGTTTAGAAATCAGTGGAAAACTGCAGAGCGTAATCTTGCCCAGGAATCAAAAACAGCCAACAAATGCTGGAGTTGACTGCTACGTCCTGTAAAGGATATGCAACTAATATGTTCAGTGAAGCCGCGGTAATGTCGTGGCTAGACGCTTGCTTGCCGACCCGGTGGTCATAGGGTCGCATTCGCAACAAGTCGGATTTTAAAATTGACCTGATTTCCCAGGTTGGGCCTGCCTAAAATGAATACCAGAACGTGTCTTCGGAAGTAAAGGCCACCGGTATGACACTGATTACATCAGTCCTGGAGAACCCGATTGGTTTGTAAAGAAATAATAATCTAGCACCAAATGCCCAGCTTAAGATATGCAACAAGGAACTTTACTTTTACTAATGTGACCTTTGTGGATGCGGGTATTAATGTTAGATTGTTTTTCCATCCGTCAATGAATAACAACGGGACCTCGCTAAACCTCCTGTCTGGTTGATTTGGGCTTCGTTTCCTTTATTTGTGATAATGATTATCTGTCTCTCCCTGCTTTCTCTGCTCCTCTCTCTCCCCTTCATTCGGTATCGACAGGTTCAAGTGCTCTTATCAATCTGTTGCCTGCCCTCCCGGCCTGGCCGTTCGATAACCATCGAGTCATAATTTTAAATAAGTCCAGTGGTTGTTGTGTTTGCCTCCACTTTTTTTGTTTCTGTGTGGTACGAAACAGAGTTATCAGCATGCATAAACTTATCTATTAAACATAAAGTTTTCCTAGAAAATCAGTCAATAAGTACTGAGGTTGTTATCGACGTGCAGCTAACTTAACTTTATAAGTTTGTCATATTTGATGGTTGGGCGTCGAAACAAGCGTTCTTTTAACTAGAAAACGGCTTCATTTAAAATGTATGATGGTTTGAATCAGATAAGTATTGCGTAGTGTGTTCTCATAATTGCGTACTTCTGCGTACTTGTGTTTGTCCTTCTTGTCATAATGAAGAACTAATATCAATCTTTTTTAGCGTTCGCTCGCTTTAAACTCAATCGTAGCCCATACGCACTACGTCTAGAAGCACTGGGCTGAATTTTGCTTTCCCTATTACCAGTGTCCCTCGCCATCAGGTGAACCCACTCCGACTTCAGAGGTACAGCAATCTTTAACATTGTCTAGTTCCGCCTAGAGCACCACAAGGTAATGGAGATAGCGAGAGCCCTAAAAACACACGGAGAAGAGAGTTAGAGACAGGGATAAATAGTATTGGGAGGACATAGAGGAAATAGCGAAAGATAGGACGACTGGTGTGGTGTCGTTGAGGGCCTATACCCCACATGGGCATAAAGGGCAGAAGAAAAACACAACAAACGCCCCTTAGTTCTCCGACCTTGCTTTCTTTCCTTCTGGACACAATGAAGAACTAACAGCAATCGTTAACAGTGTGTGTGTGTGCGCGCGTTGCGAGCGCGTGTGCGTACTTACGTATGTACGTACGTACGCATGTACGGTTTCATCCCCTACGCCTGTCAGTTAGACTAAAATGTTTGACTTCTCGTTTTTGACTTGGGACTTAAATGACAAGAACCTCAGAAGTCAAGTGGGTTCGTCCGATGGCGAGGGACACTGGTATTAAAGAAAGCTAATCCACATGCAATAATCAGTCCAGTTCATAAGAAGAAGTAGCAGGTGTATGAACCACGCTTGAGTTCAAAGCGATCGGACGCTAAAAACAAAATAATAATAATAATAATAATAATAATAATAATAATTTATTTTCGTTGATCAATACATTTGTTGACATACTTGTTTCAGTTGTAATTATTTTTTCCCCCATTAAAATGCAAAATCAGTGTCATACGTTTAATTAAAAGTTGTGAATGAATCCTTTCCTTGAACGCTATAGATTTGACACTCGTCCCTCAAACATTGTAAACTCTGTAGACTCATCGATAGATCCTAATTGTCGGCTATGCTGGAACGGAACGTTTTATGGCCGGCGGTTTATGAAAAGCTGGCATTCATTCATACATATCATTACCTATCCTGCAATTGTTAAAGGGGCCGGTCCGGCTTTATTCCTAATTCCCATGTTCCTTCTGTGACAATAGATGCTCTTCGGTGAAAAGAAATTATATTTATTACGGAACCCCAGGAAATGATCCTGTGTGCAAGTAAAGTCTCCAACCCAATATCTGACAAATCCATCAATGAAGCTTTTCACGGAGTGAACAGAAACATGAAATAGCAAATGCCTAGATTTTATTGAAGGCCAATATTTTCTCTGGATATAAGTGTTGTTGAATACAAATAGCATTTAACCAACCTCAATTTCGGAAGCTAGATTTGTTTGGAGAGAACCCCACACACTTATATTATTTACGATACAAAATATTATTGTTTTACAACATCTTACATATTGTTGTATCATTCACGACTAAAGACAGGATTATCTCACATCTTACAGATTGTTGTTTCGTTCACGACTAAAGACATGATTGTCTAACATCTTACATATTGTTGTATCATTCACGACTAAAGACATGATTATCTCACATCTTACAGATTGTTCTTTCGTTCACGACTAAAGACATGATTGTCTAACATCTTACAGATTATTCTATCGTTCACGACTAAAGGCATGATTGTCTAACATCTTACAGATTGTTCTTTCGTTCACGACTAAAGACATGATTGTCAAACATCTTACAGATGATTCTATCGTTCACGACTAAAGGCATGATTGTCTAACATCTTACAGATTATTGTATCGTTCACGACTAAAGACATGATTGTCTAACATCTTACAGATTATTCTATCGTTCACGACTAAAGGCATGATTGTCTGACATCTTACAGATTGTTGTATCGTTCACGACTAAAGACAGGATTGTCTAACATCTTACAGATTGTTATATCATTCACGACTAAAGACACGATTGTCTAACATCTTACAGATTGTTGTATCGTTCACGACTAAAGACATGATTATCTCACATTTTACAGATTGTTCTAACGCTCACGACTAATGACATGATTGTCTCACATTTTACATATTATTGTTTCGTTCGCGACTAAAGACATGGTTGTCTCACATCTTACATATTGTTGTATTAGTTACAACTATAGAATGAAGGATAACGGGCAGAAGAGGAAGATAAATTGGTAGATGTGAAAATGTTGTATAAAGACCTGGGGGGTGGGGAGGATATTGTGAAGTAATTTTAACTCTTAATGGCCTGGAGGCCAGAATTTGTGGCCGTTATTTCAAGAGGGGACACCTTGTACTTAACTTTTTGTTTCGTTTTAATTTTTTGTTATTGCCCCAGTGAATTTTCCTGCAGTGTCTGTAATTTGATCAGACCATCACACATTATGCCAGCTCCGTGGCGAAGATTTTACGGGGCAGTTCGTAATTTCGCATACAATGTTCGAAACACGGCAGCGGGCACTTTGGCAGCAGACCGCCTTGCGTTAGTTTTTTTACGAAATAATCTGGGTATCGGTCGTTCAGAACGCAATGGAAAACTACTGAACGTAAACTTGCCAAGACATCACAACAGCAAACAATGTTGGTGTTGACTGCGACGTCTTGTAAAGGATATGCAAGCTAACTTAACATATCACACATTATAGGTCTGAATGCATGGGGGAATGGGTGGTCAATCGTGTCCTCACTTTCACAGGCGATAAACCCCCATCCGTCCGTGCTGATGACCGTATCAGCGCAGTCTCTTATCAACTGCTCTTGTTTCATCTTGCTCTGGTTGTACTGTTTGAGTGGTACAGCTCAACCACAAGCCGCATCTCCCGGGCTCAAGAATATTCTCTGTAGTTTATGTTTATCAATCGAGGGCAGGAAAGGAGGTCTTGAGACATATTGTCGGAAGCGAATCATGGACAGTTAGCAGACAAGTGGGGGAATGTATGGAAGCTGCGGGGATGTAGTTTTATAGAAGAGTGATGAGAATCCGTGGATGGATAGAAGTTTAGTTTAGTTTAGTCGACGGATCAACATCACGGCACACGGGTGCTGCCCATAAGTGCTCCGTTCTACTCCTAACTCAAGCCTATGTCCGGAGAATCTCAGCTCAGTGCACGAACTCCGTAGCACCAACGAGGATCCTGAAATACTGTGGGTAGATTTTTTAACTCGAAATTTTGCCCGGGCAGCGCCGTTAGGCTACTCTTTTTCGATTTACAACTGCCAAGGGATTTTTTTACGTGCACAACAGTACACATGGGCGTCCGATCTCACTACCCAGAGACCAGGGGAATTTATTTTTTACTATTAGCCCACGTGAAAAAAAATCCCTACCCTCACCGGGGCTTGAACCCGGGACCTCCAGCACTCGAGGCCGACACCATACCTCGAGACCAATCAACCCCCGGATGGATGGTTAGAAAGAGCAGTGAAGATATCTTGAACAAAGTTAACTCACAAATAGAACTAATTACTCGCACCAGAAGACAGCTCACATTATTTGGGCATGTCATGAGAAGGGCAAAGCTGGAGTACGTCGTCACAACGGGAAGGTTGGAGGGGAGGAGAAGCAAGGTGAGACCAAGAGAGAAGTTTCTGGACAATTGGACATCTCGGCATGGATTAACATCAGTATCAGAAATGATTGGCAGTACATGAGACAGGACAGACCTGATCACCAACGCCACACGACATGGACTATAAGAAGATACATGTTTTAATACCCCTTTCATTTTACCATTTAGAACTTCGATATCGTTTTGAAAAATATGGACATAATATGTTATCTTGAACACTGCAGGTGGTCTTAATTCCCCGGGCCCAAGACCACACTGTCCTACACCGCAAAAGTACTACAGGCAGTAATCACAGTAATAAACTTTAAAACTAATTTTACACGTGGAAAAATCCTGGCATCCTGGAGCACAATCTCACGTCCTTGAAGACTTAACGTCCATGTGTAAAATTTATTATGTAGTTGTTTTCCGTCTTGTTTTTTTTTTTTTATTAAGGACGAAAATTATTCTAACGACCAGCATTTTCTGTCGATAATCAGTAGGCTTGTACTGTAATAAAAAACTGGGGTAATTGGGTCATCGTGAAGGGAATGGATGCAAAGAGAGATAAATCTTGGCTGAGTAGAGCTATCTGGACGTAAGACAAGAAATAACTGAGCAGGGAGGACCATAAATCTGTAGCGGCTGATTAAATATACATATGGATGGTGTGTGCTTGTTTGTGTGCGTGCATGTTTGTGCGTGTGAGCGTGCATGTTTGTGCGTGTGTGTGTGTGAAAGAGAGAGAGAGGTGGGGAAAGAGAGAGAGAGAGAGAATTGTTGTGTGCTCATATCTGTGTTACTTTGCGGGCCATGAGGATTCCAAACTTAGCAATATATATATCTATGTGTCGTCCACATAGTTTGCTGAAATCAGTGTTTCTATTTCTTTTTGTTTATTCTTTCTCTCTCTCTCTCTCTCTCTCTCTCTCAATATCTCTCTCTCTCTCTCTCTCTCTCTCTTAATATCTCTCTATCTCTCTCTCTCTCTCTCTCTCTCTCTCTCTCTCTCTCTCTCTCTCTTCCCCCCACTGCCTATCTTTCCCTCCCATTATTTGTTCCACCCTCCTGTCATCTGTCTCTATACGTCACATTTTCCCTGTCTGTGCAGTCCATTTGTTTCAGTTTAGTTGTTCATTTTCTCTCATTTTGTAAAAGTTTTATAGAAATTTACCGCCCATTTGCCACCATACAGTTATTCTTTTCTTTTTTTTTTTTAATCTCATTTATAAAAATTTTCTAGAAATTTACAGTCCATGTGCAACCATACACTTGTTCTTTTTTTATCTCTCATTTTGTAAACATTTTCTATAGATTTACAGCCCATTTTCTTCCATTGTTTTTTTTTTCCCCTCATTGTACTTTTCCACCGAAATCACGCCTCCTGTTTTGTTTTGTTTTTTAAAGAAATGCGTCGTCCTCATCTTCTTCTTCGGCCTTATATCCCCCAGCGGAGCATAGATCCCCCAATCAACTCAAGACAAGCCCGCTTTTACTTTGTCATCTCCTGCCGCATCCCGTAATGTCCTCTCCATATTAATTAATCATCACTGTCTGCAATTCTCGGCTTTGTGTGTTTGTAGTTCTTCCTCTATGGCTTTTTCCCTGTGGGTTCCATAGAATGAAATTTCTAGTTCATCTATTAAATTGTCTTGTTTGTTTCTTTTTTTCTTTGTCTGCAGCTCCATTCTCTCGGGGCTGTGATAATGTATGTTTTTCCGCGCTATACACATGACCCCAAAGCGTCCTGACCACATCTGCCTTATCCTGCACCAATGTACCACCCAACGGTTCAGACACAACCAATCTGAATATGTGCTGAATGTATGTGATATATGGTGGTTGGTGAGATATATGGCGATATGAGATATTAACATTTACATATATTCGTGCAAGTAGCGGCCCCTTGTACACACCTTGGGTGTATTGGATATATGGTGCTAATCCTATGGGTCATAGATTAATGGGCACTCGATTGGCCATGTCGTCAATATCACATCTGACTCTTTTACTTCCCAAGACATTTCCAGATACCCCTGTAGCAAGGCGGATGATTACACGCAAACATTCGTTTGTACTATTTCTTGTATTAATTTACAGCGCAGTCTCTTAAAGTGTGTGAACATGTTTGTTTTTGTTATAGTATCCTTTTCATGTCTATGCTTTTTTTTTTTAACATTCTGCTAGACCTGAGAATGTCATGATGTTGTCTGCCCATTGATACCCTTAATGCCCTCCTTCCATCAACGGGTCCCTCCACAGTGGTTTTCAGCTGATTATGTCCTTCGATGTCCAAATAACTTGTTTCTCATTTTTGGAAACGCTCGGCGCTATTTTTATACTAACTTGTTCTAGAATACTCCCATAATGCCTTTCTGGCCATTTACGAAACTCGGTCCAACCTTCTGAAAACTCACACTTGAAAAGCATCAGTTGTATCAATCAAAGTCAGTATGTCCACTCGATACACTAACAACGAACCTTTGCAGCTACACATCCTGTATTCTTTTGTACTTCATTGTGTCTCCATTCTTCTTTAAAGAGAAAAAAACGAGTCTCATCGCATGCATAGTTTATATTTGGCATCATCCATATTTGGCAACATCCATAGAATACTGTCTGACATATTTCGCGGTATCTGGTCAGGTGTGTTGACATATAAACAAAGACAGTGTGTTCTGTAGTTCAACTTAAATGATTCATTAGCCTTATTTTTGTAGTGCTAAAATGACGAGTACCAACGAAATGTGTCAGGAATTAAATTGTGCAATACATTTTTGTGTTTTCATTCACTATTCAAAATTCAGCCACTGTTTTGCAGTGCCTGTCACAATGCCATCGTTACTACTTCCATCGATTAATCTAAAACAGCCGATTTTTGTATTCACAAACAAATAATTGGTTTCTTATTTGTTTTCTTCTTCTTCTTCTTCTTCTTCTTCTTCTTCTTCTACTTCTTCTTCTTCTTCTTCTTCTTAATTTAAAGATCTTTCATGTGCTCTTTTTAATTTTCTTCGTAATTTCGAATTCATTTTTCTAAGATTGGTCTGGATACCATCACTCCATCTTATTTGTAGTCTTGCTCTGCATCCATTATATTTCTTTAGTGTGGCGCTTTGTAACAGATGGTACCAAGGCATTTTTGTGAGGTGGCCAAACCATTGAATCGGTTGTTCTTTAATGAAGTGCATGATTGGTTTTTGACCCATTCGTCTTCTGATTTCATCATTCTTCCTAATGCTACCTCTCTCGCGGCTGTTCTAAGACATCTCATCTCTGCTGTTATGCTTTTGCGCTCATTAGTTACAGTAAGCGTCCATATTTGACACTGGTAACATTATAGTTATATTAGTCATTACATCTCCTTGTTTCTTCCTGGGCATCTCCGTGTAGACAAATAAACATTCTATCGGCTTGCCAGGCCTGTCGAAGATTCATCTTTAACTGCACACTTCTGCTCACGAATACATATACAATATAAAGTATTTATTACGTTTTAACCACACTATATCACAATTTGAAACATAACATCCAGAAATATTCCTCCGACATCGCTGTCAGTGATGTTTATGCCGCCATCTTAAACGTCTTCTACTTTTGTTAACTTTACAAATTTATTTTTCGAGTGAAATTGGATTTTTAAAATACAGCATCTTGTGAGGACCTAGCCGGCGTCTGTGGCTTAGTGATGAATGAAGAGTTTCATAATTTCCGGACATACCTGGTCCACGGTTTGCAATACATACCTTGTCGACGGTTTGAAATACATACCTGGTCCACGGTTTGAAATACATACCTGGTCCACGGTTTGAAATACATACCTTGTCGACGGTTTGAAATACAAACCTGGTCCATGGTTTAGAAATACATACCTGGTCCACTGTTTGAAATACATACCTGGTCCACTGTTTGCAATACATACCTGGTCCACTGTTTGAAATACATACCTGGTCCACGGTTTGAAATACATACCTGGTCCACTCTTTGAAATACATACCTGGTCCACTGTTTGAAATACATACCTGGTCCACTGTTTGAAATACATACCTGGTCCACTGTTTGAAATACATACCTGGTCCACTGTTTGAAATACATACCTGGTCCACGGCTTGCAATACATACCTGGTCCATGGTTTGAAATACATACCTGGTCCACTGTTTGCAATACATACCTGGTCCACGGTTTGAAATACATACCTGGTCCACTATTTGCAATACATACCTGGTCCACGGTTTGAAATACATACCTGGTCCACGGTTTGAAATACATACCTGGTCCACTGTTTGAAATACATACCTGGTCCACTGTTTGAAATACATACCTGGTCCACTGTTTGAAATACATACCTGGTCCACGGCTTGCAATACATACCTGGTCCACGGTTTGAAATACATACCTGGTCCACTGTTTGAAATACATACCTGGTCCACTGTTTGCAATACATACCTGGTCCACGGTTTGAAATATATACCTGGTCCACTGTTTGCAATACATACCTGGTCCATGGTTTGAAATACATACCTGGTCCACTGTTTGCAATACATACCTGGTCCACGGTTTGAAATACATACCTGGTCCACTGTTTGCAATACATACCTGGTCCATGGTTTGAAATACATACCTGGTCCACTGTTTGCAATACATACCTGGTCCACTGTTTGCAATACATACCTGGTCCACGGTTTGAAATACATACCTGGTCCACGGTTTGAAATACATACCTGGTCCACGGTTTGAAATACATACCTGGTCGACGGTTTGAAATACATACCTGGTCGACGGTTTGCAATACATACCTGGTCCATGGTTTGAAATACATACCTGGTCGACGGTTTGAAATACATACCTGGTCCACGGTTTGCAATACATACCTGGTCCATGGTTTGCAATACATACCTGGTCGGCGGTTTGAAATACATACCTGGTCGACGGTTTGCAATACATACCTGGTCCATGGTTTGCAATACATACCTGGTCCATGGTTTGCAAAACATACCTGGTAAATGGTTAGAAATACAGTACATACCTGGTCGACGGTTTGAAATCAACTGCGGGCTGTTTGGAAGCAGATCACCTTGCGTTGACTTAGGCGGTGTGGGCGTCGGGCGTCAGAAAATAATAGCAAACTATTGAACGCAAAATTGCCTAGTACACACAAATAGCTAATAAATGCGGGGGATGATTGCATCGTCTGCAAAGCACGTGCAACTAACAAGCAACTTTCTGAGACAACAATAATTTGTATGTAAACAGTCCTACATAATTAACCCGGATTGGAATATCTTATATTCTGCGGTCGTAACCAGCTCTCTACCTTTCTTTGTCTGTGTCAATGTGGGTTTGGTGTTCATTATTAGAGTTTGGGTCAACCCTGAAGGCATTTGCTATGGCTGAGGTCTTCTTCTTCTTCTTCTTCTTCTTCTTCTTCTTCTTCTTCTTCTTCTTCTTCTTCTTCTTCTTCTTCTTCTTCTTCTTCTTCTTCTTCTTCTTATTCTTCTTTTTCTTCTTCTTCTTCTTATTCTTCTTCTTCTTCTTCTTCTTCTTCTTCTTCTTCTTCTTCTTCTTCTTCTTCTTCTTCTTCTTCGTTCAACCGGAGAGTTTTTTCTGACGTAATTACGCTGTGCCTATTTACAGCAGAGCTGCCTTCTTGCGCCGTTAGGCCGACACATCCGACTTCTGCGGGCATTTGTTGACCGGGTTAACCTTCCCGGGTAGCTGAGGTTTGAACATTAACCTCTACACTGGCAGGCCAGCACACAGCCCACTACACCTCGACAGTTTGTGTTGTATTTTAACAATGAAGTCATAAACAATAGATTGCACCATTTATATCTGACATATTTCGCTTCATCTCGTCAAGTGCATACTGCAAAATTCACACAACGGAAACAGAAGCAATAAGATAAATCCTTCAAGTTGAAATATATAACACGGAGGGGAGTCAACACACGAATTGATCCATGCAGTTGGAGATCGCAATTTGTGGAGAGGCATGATCGCCCACGCTAGCCGCAAGGCACTGAATGATGATATTCACACAGTAATTTTAATTGTCTACAGCGGTAATTTTAAACTGACTATCATGACTTTTTGTTTGCACACAGTTGGCTTTTCTATATGAATAGCAATGGTTTCCGCCATCTTTAACATTCGTCCAGTTTGCATGTTAAACAACAAACGAAACGCATTATCTGTATCGATCATATGACCGGTTTCCAGAATATGGTTGGCTATTGATGACGCAGGCGGTTTCCGGTGTGCAGTTTTTGTAATATGTGTGTCTCTTTGTTTCCTCAGTTCGGCAAGCCTGTGTTCGCTTTCGGCCCAACTGTGAGCACAAGTGGCGGAGGTCCAGACACCCAGCAGCACCATCATCGCCACCATCATCTGCAGCACAATGGGGAGTGGCCTCCCTGCCCCCACTTCTGTGCCAACCCTGGGCGGGATCGGGGGCGACATGAGGGGGTCAAGCCCGGCCAAGGACAGCCCAGGCCACAGTAATCGCAACAGTGCGGCCAGCAGTGACAGCGGGCGCGGGTTCAGTACTGGGCACAGTGATGTCAAAGTGAGTGACTTGGTTTTAGATTATGCGCGTATTTCCCTTCTTTGGCGCTTTTTGTGTTATTTGCATGTGAATAATTGCAGAAAATGAGGTTTGTAGAAAATGGTTGCTGTTTTTTTAAGCAAAAATATGCATTTTTCCAGAAAAAGACACGCGTAATATTTTTTCTTTAGTATTACATTGAGCACGACAAAACACAGACGAAGAAGAAGAAGAACGAAGAGTAGGAGGAGGAGGAGGAAAAAGAAGAAGCGTCGTTGGTGCTCGTAAGTTGCCGGGTTCGCGCCAGCATATCAATGGAATTTATTTTGCAAGAGCTGTTGATTTCTAATGATATTGCACTTCACTCTGTTCTCTTGTGCAGAGAGATGGATACCTAGCCTTCTCGAATAAGGGCGGGGGAAAAAAAACAGAAGGCCTGTGAATTCTGCGTACGTTAAAAATCAAACCAAAGTGCAAAGGGCTGGCCTTAAGACCGTTGCTCCAGCCACATTCTTGGATGAACGCTAGAACAGGAATAAACAGAGCCCGTTAATTTGGCTGGAGTCTGGCTAGAGGAAGTAAACCTGGCACCGATTTATGCCTAGGTCGGGAATACTGACCTTTAACTGATTAAGTGCCAATGGATGATTAATCGTCTCTAGCTACTTCCTGTAACTGCCATGGGCTTATATATCGTCGAAATGTTCTCATACAACATGTTTTCAATCATTTTAACAACTTTCACACCATAGCTGTGACTCACCCCTACTTCACAATTTCCGTCTTTCAGTTTTGTTTGTTCCAAACCTACCTTTTGTTTGCACAGAATCTGTTAAGTTAAAGAGATACACAACTAAGTGTCCCCTCTGATGTGTCTTCACCTTGTAGTGGAAAAGGGGTTTAAGTGTGAGCTCAAGAGCTATACTGGCGGCAGTGCAGCTGCTGGTAGGGCCTCACATGTCGGACAGGTCAAGGGATAGGAACCAGACGATGAGAAACACGAATCTGCTGTCATGTTCGGGACAGTCAAAGGCCAGAGAAAACAAACCCGAAAAAAATGTTTGTCCATGTCGGATGGACTGAGCCAACAGCTTGACGAAACAATACAGAGCAGCTAACCACATGATGACAGCTAAGCGTGACGCGCTTCTTTCCTTAAAGGAGCGAGTAAAAAGTAGCAGTAGGAGGCAGAAGAAGAAGTAGGAGGAGGGAGAAGGAGTAGAAGGGGGATGCAGGAGACTATTGACTGAAAATAAGAATAAAAATAAATGAGAGAGAAAAGGAGAAGAAAGAATTGCGAGGACGCTCTTACTTTTCCAGAGAAATTAATTATCCAATTTACTTGAATGAGTCGTTCGTGTCGCAGAGTTGAGGGGAAGGGGGGATGAACCCTGCCAATTGTGGGAACTCTAGGTTTGGAGAAACATAGCTGGTGAAAATATGGGCCTCGTCGTCTGCTGTGGGGAGAGGAGGACTTTAATAGGGTTGGGAGAACGTACTCTTACCAGGAATTTAGACTAAACGGGAAACTTGCTAGCCAGGACCAGAAAAACCATTATCGCAGATGTGAAGACAACATTTAATGAATACCAAACAGAGAAAATAAAGCCGTTTGCAAATCGCATAAGTGCTTCCAGAAGTTGGTGCATTAATATGAAATGTGCGAAGACTGTAGGATGCAGTAAAAGTAGCTCGTGTGGCCGGGCAGTTAAAATGCTACAGTATAAGATAAGGCGTTTAGTATTATTGAAGAATGTTCGAAACACATGAGGCACTTGGGATCGTTAATTCGTTGATAATTAAATATTGATTGATTGGCACGTTTACGGTGTACATGAAGACAATTAGGGCAGATAAGAGGTAGATGACGACATCATAAATGTATTGGGCATAACATCGAATTTCTTGACAGATAGCACGATAAAGTGGTTTGGACATTTGGTGAGAATGGAACCAGATCAGTTGCCGATGAAAGCATACAACCAAAAATACACTCTCAAGATTACACTAAACAAACACAGATACGACACAGCCACAGCAACACATCTGGCCTTGCATTGTAAGCTTAGACATCACCCTCTCCTAAACTTAACGAGAAGTGTGTATCGGGGACAGGGGCATCTCCCACCTGGAGCTCGACAATAGATATGTAGGAATGTACACACTCAAGAGCGTCGATCGTGTTGCAAGACCTTGACAGAATGTCGCTGAACAAATTGTCCATCCTCTTGCTATGGCATTCCAGTCATCCACATGGACAATACAAAGACAAGCTGCGAAACATCTCGTGGCAGTGGAAATGTGGTTTCTTTGTGAGAAAAGCAAAGAATACCACGGACGGACGGGTGATCCTTTGCCAGTTCTCCTGCCTTATGCACCTCCATCCCCGGCGTGTCTTCCGTGTTCTGTGTCCATCTTCGTGCTGGTCGATCCCAACTTCCTTGTCCAGGAACCACGCCTTTCATCGCTGCTCTTTCCAAACCAATGTGACGTTTAAAATGGGCAAAGTACTTCCAGTTTCCGAAACAAGATAATTTTTATTGCATTTGTTCTTCTTCTTTCGTTCGCTATTGCTGTTGTCTTCCATATTTAGATCTTGTAGATGTCGGTATTTGTATTCTTCTTGTTTCACGATGTTATGGAAACGTTTCTGTAATGTGTATGTTGAAAAGTCCCGAATTTCTTCTTTAGTATTTCGAAATACCCCATAACTCACATGCGTATGTTGCCAGAGGAAAGATGCGTGTTCTCAAAACTTTAATTTGTTTGCTGAGTTTGTCCATACTTGGGGCATCGCTAAAAAAAAAAAATTTAAAAATCAGGGAAGTGTTTTAGCTGTAGGCACGTGGTAAAGGAAAATAAATTCACAGATTTTCTTTGATACTCTTTTAGAAGATGGGGAAGGAGTGGACATGGAAGGACAGACCAGATAATAGAGCATAAGGTCAGAGACGAATCTGAATTATGTAAAGCTGTACAAATTTACAGGATATTGTCTATTTAACAGCACGTATCAACCAGTGGCTTGACCTATTCAGAACTTATCACCCATAACATAAAAAAGTCCCACACCATGTTTTGTTCTTTTTTTGTTTTAGTGCTATTAGTTTTGTGTGCATTTGTAAGGAAGGTAGTCTGCCATTGCTTACCTTCTTCGCATTGGCTATACTGGCCTTAGTCATTGTCTCTATAAAGAGATCCTCATGCTTACCGTCGCGTACTTCAAACCCAATAACTATCTGTTGACTTATTTCTAACTCAGTCCGTCTAGCGCAGTGATTCTCAACCTTTTTTGGCCCATGCCCCCCTTTACGATATATTCAAAACGTCACCTCCTCCCCCCCCCCCCTCCTTTCGAATTTCCTCCCTATAAATGTCCCCCACCCTTACACAGTATACATAAAAATGGAAGCTAAATTTAATAACACATACTAGAACAAGTCTAGACATCTACATAAAACGTGATTTGCGGGTCTACTTACGTTATAAAACGAATTTCATTAGGGCGAGAAGTCCAGAACCGTAAAATTTAGAGGCAAAAACAGTATCAAGTAACTGGTTCTTGTATTAATGCTATCTTGAAATAATCTTAATTCCCCCCTGGAAACCCTAAAATTCCCCCCTGGTTGGGGGGGGGGGGGGGGGAATTCTCCACCGGTTGAGAACCACTGGTCTAGCGCATTGTTCTGTCATGAGAGATACGTCTGCTTCCTTGGATTGGATGCCGTGGTCGGATTTCGGATATTTCTGCCTCCGGTGTCCCATTCGTTTAAAAGTGTCCTCCACGCCGCAGGGTCTATGGCTGTAGGTGCACCTTCTTTGCTTTACATGACCGTTGGCTGCGTTGGCACACGACAGTACAGGTTGTTTTGTTTGTTTGAGTTATGAGAATCTGATTAGGGGGCGGCCAGAAGGCACAGCTGCGGGCCATCTTACTGCATCGATTTGTTCCACTGTTCGTTTGCGGTTGTTCCATAGCCAGCACGAGGGTTTTAGCAGTCTCACCAAGTCATGGAAGTGGCCGAGTTCCCCAGTGTCCTTTCAGTTGAAGTTGTTACACCACATCGTACATGCAATTGTAAACAATACCTCTTGTGTCTGTCTACCTCTATGGCGTATAGTCTCACTCCTCTTGTCTCATATTAGCGACCAGGTCGCTTGCTTTGCCTTCTGGAAAGTGTGCTGCTTCTAAATTCACAGGGAAAGGTCAGCTTGATCATCTTAAGTGGCGAGTTGACTAGTACACAGTGATATCTGGTCATTTTTGAAAATGATACATTATGTGAGGGTACTTTTCTCGGTTTTGCAGATCTAAGGCCATCCAGTATTTATTTTTTCACTGTCCAGGCTGGATCGCAGTTTCTCAGCACTGATGGTTTTTCCTTCTGCTTTATGCACCTATTTGAGGAAGTAGATTGGCTCAGTCTTTGCTGTGGTTTTCTTTTCTGTTAGTAGTCTCGCTGCAACTTTAGCTGCAAACTCAGTGAGTACTTATTGTGGCACCAGGTGAACCTGTCTTAGCCGAGGACTACCTTACACACGACCAATACGTATTAGAGAGTCTGCTTCTCTCGATACAGCGGACACGTTAAATGTTCCTACTCTCTCCATCTAACAAGATTAGCAACTCATGATAGTACATGGGACATCAATGAAACTGGGTCTTAATATAACCAAGTGCTATATGTCATTCCGTGTTAGGGCCCTCGCCCAGGACACCCACTGGTTTAGCAACAATTGTTGCACTCTCGTGTCTTCCACTTCACGGAATTCCTTGACCACCATGCCTGTTCATTCTCTGGCCAAGGCGCTGCCTGTTGGACTGGGTGTTTCTCATTACTTCTTCCAATGATAACGACTCTTGGGTATAATCGATCACGATACTGGCCTTCTACTTCCTTCCTCTTCTCAGCGCGGGCTGGAAGTCTGGAAGAGTTTGACCTGGCGACTCGCATCATCATCGTGATATTACATTACATAGCTGTGTGTTCATTGGGTTGACAGACCTACCTAGTGATCTCCCCTGTGTTGGGATGTTCAGCTGCCGTGCCTTAAAGTGCTCTTGTCACTTCGGTGAGGCGCTGTCCTCAGTTGGAAGAGAGATTTCGAATCGTGGTGTATCGATAATTTTCATGTTCTCTAATATTTTCTCTGACTTTCTCTACATTTTGCCCTGTCTACAAGCGTTGTATGCGAATACATGTGAGTGTATTTCTCCTGATATGACAATGACCAAGGGGGAGCCCCAGCTACCCACCAGGACGCTTTTTTTTTGCATATCCTATTTACAGGACATCGCTGTCTACACCAGCCTTTTACTGCTGTTGTTAATGTCTTGGCAAGTTTACGTTCAGTAGTTTGCCATTGCTTTCTGAACGACCGGCTCCCATACCAACACGTTAAAACCCAGCACGACAGGGTCTGCTGCCAAATCGGTCTCGGTTGTGTTTCGAACGCAGGTAAACGTCCTCACAAATCGCGTCCGCAGCTCCTTAGCCACGGAGACCGGCACGAAACCGTTACTCTATGTTAAATTCATCCCCCGCTAAGCTACCCCTCTTTTCTCCACAACCAAACAAAGATGCCATTACTATCCAGTGTTCTACAAGATATGATTGTATTCCGGCGCTGTGCTTGTCGATCAATAACTATTACTAATTTATAAATAGTATTGACGAGGGCCAATCGGAAAGGTCTACCCTATTCTCACAGTCCTGTCATCATCATATAGCAGGTTCTTTGCAGAACGTGGCTCTCATCACGTGTACAGTCATGTGTTCATTAGAAGAACAGCTCAATTCTGGATTTAAGGGTCATGTGCATAATTCACGGTATACGGGCAACTTTCTGAACCAGGGGACATAATATATTCATGAGTTGTGTTATCATCAAAGTGGCGTTGTATATCTACACTACAGATAGGTGTTGTCAAGTGCTTGCCCTTTTGCATTTGTTCAAAGTCACTGACATAAGGTGACATTGATAATGATCTCTCTCTCTCTCTCTCTCTCTCTCTCTCTCTCTGTCTCTCTCTCTCTCTGTCTCTCTCTCTCTCTCTCTCTCTCTCACTCTCTCTCTCACTCTCTCTCTCTCTCACTCTCTCTCTCTCTCACACACACACATACATACACATAACCATGAATAATGGTGGCACACTCTGCACCCAGAAACTTTATATTCCCACTGAATGAATCAATCCTAGTTCAGCAGTACAACAGAGAAGAATCGCACTGGGTCCACTGATGGGTTGCATTTTCATCTGAAACTAGTGAGCCATCGTCATCATCAGACAAGGCAATCAGACTTTAAGGGGATGGGGACGTCATATCTCTCTCTCTCTCTCTCTCTCTCTCTCTCTCTCTCTCTCTCTCTCTCTCTCTCTCTCTCTCTCTCTCTCTCTCTCTCTCTCTCTCTCACACACACACACACTCACTCACACGTGCGCGTGCACACACATACATGTATGTACAATTTTAAAGTGTGTGTTATTTAAGATGGTAAGGGTTTGTTTTTTCACTTGCCTTACATTTGATTCATATTCATTCATTCATTCAGTAGCATGTCCTTTGCAGAACCTCGCTACCATAACAACCTTCCGTAAAACCTCTCGATCATAAGCAAGATGTCCCGCGTCCGATACACCCCTCTGGAGATTATCCGCCATATCCTGCACCCACCTTCTCTTTGGCCTTCCTCTTCCTCTCTTCCCAGGCATATACCCCTTCATTATTGTTCTCTCCAAACTTTCATAACGTTTCAAGTGACCAAGATATTTCAATTTTCTTTGTTTTATCGTCTTTAATAGCCAACCCTCTTCAATATTTAGCTCTTGAAGTATGAAGCATTTATTCTTTTCTTTACCCAAGATATTCTTAGAACCCGTCTATAACATTTGTATTCAAAGGCGTTTATGCGTTGTTCAGTTTGTTTAGTAAGTGTCAGGTCTCACAAGCGTATGTTGCAATGGGAAAGATGCATGCTCTTAAAAATCAAATTTTTTAAAGTTATGTCTGTCCCATTCCATAATTTATTCAGTTGTTTTAGTCTTTGCAGAGCAATTGATAGTCATCGTTTAATTTCTTTCATTGTCTCACCATTGTTGGTAATCAATGACCCAAGATATTCAAAATTGTCCACCACGTCCAATCTTTCCTAATTAACATATATTTCTTTCACCATAGTAGTTTTATCTGTATGTATTATCTTTGTTTTGGCTATGTTAAGATATAAGTTGTGATTTTCACTATTTCTTTGGGTTGAGGTTATTAAGTTTTCTATACCATTCTGTGATGTGGATAGTAATACTGTATCATCAGCATATCGAATCTCTGGTATTTCATGACCACCGATATTTAGGGCATCATATTGCTCCCTGGTTATATCATCTCTGACATTTCTCATTATATTTTCGGCGTACAGGTTAAACAAATAGGGTGACAGCACACAGCCCTGATGGACTTGCCATCTATTTTAACCGCTGCTTGTTGGTCTAAATAGAGCATTTTTCTGAGTTGTAGTACATGTGATGGAAAACCCATATTTCTCATGATTTCCCAAAGTTTCTGATGTTGTACACAGTCAAATGCCTTTGAATAATCCACAAAACATGAGAATAGGTTTACATTAAATTCTCTGCACTTCTCTGTTATTAAACGCATCTCTTGTTCCTCTTCCTTGCCTAAATCCAGCTTGACCCACATTAATCTCTTCTTCCATTTTCTTACAAAGTCTTCCCATTAATTCATATTGTATTCATATATTGATATAAAATGTATATGTTCTATTTCATCTTCTACTTAAGAATTTGTTTACTTCTTGTACTGTCTTTAACTGCCGTGTTTGGCTTATTCGTGTGTGTTCTTTCTTTGTTTGGTCATCCATTGTTTGTGCAGAGACTTATGTTAATTTATTGTAGCTGTCCCTTCTCCTAAATAAGCTCTGCTGATCTCATATATTACCATGCCAGTTTGGACTTGTCAAACCTCTCCATATGAACTGCTGGTCTACTTACATGTTACCACGTTGTACTTCTCTAACCTCTATAGAAATTGCATTTCTTCTTATATATTGTCACCGATTACTTTTCTAATCTCTCTAAGGAACTGCTGTTAATAAATATTGCCATATTATACATCTCAAACCTCTCTATAGGAACTGTTGTTCTTATATATTGCCATATTCTACTTCTCAAACCTTTCTATAGGAATTGTTGTTCTTATATATTGTCACATTCTAATTCTCAAACCTCTCTATAGGAACTGTTGTTCATATATATTGCCACTTTCTACTTCTCAAACCTTTCTATAGGAATTGTTGTTCTTATATATTGCCACATTCTAATTCTCAAACCTTTCTATAGGAACTGTTCTTATATATTGCCATTTTCTTCTTCTCAAACCTCTCTATAGGAACTGTTGTTCTTATATATTGCCACTTTCTATTTCTCAAACCTTTCTATAGGAATTGTTGTTCTTATATATTGCCACATTACCTTTCTATAGGAACTGTTGTTCTTATATATTGCCACTTTCTACTTCTCAAACCTCTTTATATGAACTGATGTTCTTCTTATATATTGCCACTTTGTACATTACTAAAAATCTTCTTCCTTTACATGTTATTGCTTGTTTTTATGTGTATTGCTTTGTCTTTAACATTCTATGAATAGTGTCCTTTGTTGCTGATGTGACTGTTTCTGTCTGCCTCTCTTCTGCATGCCCAGCCCGTACATAACTATGTGAATGTACATGTGAACAATCAACATCGTCTGTCCGGTCAGAGCTATGAGTCGGGAGTCTCCTGCCGCCAGAGCTATCATAGCACATCAAGTTCAAGTCTTGGTAGTCTTGATCGACTAGAGGAGCCGGGTTGCTTATCAACAATCAATGTAGCTCAGCTGCTGCAAGCAGGAGTTCCTGTAAGTTAATCAAATGTTGTTTTTGTTGCTATCCCAGTAGTCTCTGACACTGATAAATAGAATTAAGTTACAGAGATATGTTCTGTTAATATTTAACACAGTAACATACATTGTCATCCGCTCATTGTTCTGAATAAGTGAACTTCATGGAGGATTGAACCCAGGATTTGTAGTGCTACTTTTCTATCATCCTACTTATATAAAGATGTTTGTGAGTTTCTATAAACTACATCAGCCTTGTTTAATTCACCTGCTGCAACTGACAACAAGCAAAATTCAAGAACCCTTTTTAAATACCTCTGATTTTAATAGAAGAATAGATCTGGCAGAAAAATTGTCTTCGTCTTTCTTTTTTCTTGTTATCGCATCTTTAATTATGTGTGCTGTCAGGTGAGTTCTTGAATGAAGTAACCATTGTCTGGAGTTTTAACTTTAAATGAGTTTTGTAGTGTGTCATTGGTTGGTATATTTGTCTTCATTGACCATATAGAGGACAGTTCTGCAGATCATGCTCATCAGTTAGTTTGTATAATCCAAATGTGTATAGTGCTGAAGCAGATGGCTGAAGGATGAGCACGTTTATTCTGACTAGTGTGACCTATCTTGAGGCAAACAAGGATAATCTGTCCCACCGTTGATGGTGCTCTTCTTCTGCACACACACAAACACTTCTTTATGAAGATCTGGCTAATTTATAGGTCTTTCCATATG
Source organism: Cepaea nemoralis (assembly GCA_014155875.1). Lineage (NCBI taxonomy): Eukaryota > Metazoa > Mollusca > Gastropoda > Stylommatophora > Helicidae > Cepaea > Cepaea nemoralis. Next base: position 70,326 of record JACEFZ010013368.1, read on the forward strand.
CTGTTTTGTTTTGTAAATTAAGGTAGTCTGCCATCTCTCATTTCTAATCTGCCAGTTTCTGTATTACCAGGTGTGCTGCAGTGAAGTACAATCGAGAATCTAGTGTGCTACACATTGCATCTATGATATAGAGAATAGAATCTACTGTTTACACATTGTGTCTCTGACTTAGAGAATCTATTGTTTTATTCACTGGATCTCTGTCATAGTCTACGGAGTTCTGATTTTGCATCTGCTATTTTTGCATTTTTTAAAAATAAAGGCACATTATAAGCTGATTGTGCAATAGTAGGAGGATAACCAAGAACAAATTTTATGAATAATATACAGTTAGGTCCTAATGCACTGGCTGAGCTTAGAACAATCTGGAATTAAAGATCAAGATAACACAAAAATACTAGTGGAAATAAATGTTTCTTGAAGGTCTCTTAATTGATTTTTTAGAAAAAGACATTTACCTTATACCATCACATGTTTTGTTAGAAATAGTGAATGAAAAACTGACAGTGAAAATAAGAAACATGTTTTTAATATTCATTTTTCAACATGAAGAAGCTAACCATGTCTTATAAAACTAACTACCAGACAGGAGCATGGCCAGATGTAAACACACAAGGAGGTCTCACAGTGGAAGATGTCAGCACTTTTACCTGAACTAGTTATCTGACTTCAAACATGCACACATACATAATTAAATTAAACAATTATACATAAAATGTTACACCCGCTTATCTAAAGCACTCTGATGAATTTGTAATCAAAGAATCCTTAACATTAAATGTTAGACAGCTAAAATGTTTTGTTTTGTTTTTTCAGAGAATCTTTACATTAGAAAACATCAAATAATATTCTGTGAATGTGTTAGTGAGATGAGGTTATGATTTGATATCAGAAATGATACGCTTTAATCATTTGGCAAAATGTTTAGCAGCTTATTTTACATTTCCAAATGTATTAATTGAAATTAACATAAATGTAATTTCTAGTCTACTATCATTTATTTTTCTCATTAAAAATACAACAGTGAAGATATGAATTAAATATGTTTCCAGTCTTTATGAAAACCTACATTAAATATCTACACTTGCTTATTCTCTTTCACCTTCTCTGTCTTCCTAACTCATATAACTCTTTTCCTAAGTTCAGTCTGTTTCTACTTTTCTGTTTCCAGGTTATTACTTTTTGTTTAAGTTTCTTTTCTGTACAACTTCAATTTTCTGTTGTTCTCTGCTCCCAGATGATTCTACTACAGTCATCTTTTTTATTTTATATTATTGTTAAGTTATGTATGTAGAGCCGGTCTCCCTGGTCTAGGAGTTACACGACTTTCTCCGTAATCCTGTATACTCTCGTGAGTAACGTGACGTGTGTGAGAATCGGTAGCGGTTCTCTCTGCGTCGGTAACTTACGGGGTATGTGAGCCGGTCGCTCAGACAGCAATGGCAAACCTCTGAGCGTAATCTTGCCAAGAAATCAACAATCAGCTGAAAGATGCTGATGTTGACAGCGATGTCCTGTAAAGGATATGCGAACAAAAAAAACAAAAACAAAAAAATGTATGTAGAACTTCAACTTTCTACTTTTCTCTCCCCTCCAGATCCTACAACAATCATCTTTTCTATTTATTTTATGTTACGTTTTGTCTGTAGAACTTTCATTTTCTGCTTTTATCTCCTCCCACTGTGGCGAAGGTGTTATTAGCGCAATTCGTAATCCCTCATGTCAAATTCGAAACAAAGATGTCGGCAATTTGAAAGCAAATCACCTTGTGCTGATCTTCATATAATGGTATGTATAAGTGCCTGTAGTTCAGAAAACAATGGCAAACTACTGATCGTAAACTTTCCAATTACCAACAGCCAAGATAACTGCTGATGTTGACTGCGACATCGTGTAAAGGATATGCAGCTAACTTTTTTTTTATCTCTTCCCAGATGATCCCACAACAGTCATCTCTTCTGTTTTTGTTTTTTTTTATTATTAAGTTATGTATGTAGAACTTTCATTTTCTACTTTTCTATTCCTCTCAAGGACAACGAGGTACTTCATGCCTGGTTGCATGACCTCCATTTTGAAGAATATTATAGTCTGTTTATCCAAGCAGGATATGACATGCCGACCATCTCTCGGATGACCCCAGAGGTGAGATTTTGTTGCAACTTTCTGTATGGACTTAAGTGTATTCTAGAGAATTCAAGCTAGAATTTCCTGTTGTACATTTGAAATGTTTCTCCCTCCCTCATTATCATGCCCCTTTTAGGCACCGTTAGGAGCATAGGACTATCATTGTAGCTGGCTTCCTGCAGAAGAAGCAGGTAAGCATAATCCATTCTCAGATAATATGGTATAGGCATGAAGTGACTATGGCAGATAATATGGTAGAGATATGAAGTGACTATGGCAGCTAATATGGTAGAGATACGAAGTGATAGATCTCCACATACACTAGATCAGTGGTTCTCAACCTTTTTTGGTCCGTGCCCCCCTTCACCATATTTTCAGAACGTCATTCCCCCCCTTCCCCCCTTTCATATTTCCTACCTAAAAATTTGGCCCGTCCCCCCATTCATCATATTTTCAGAACGTCATTCCCCCCTTTCATATTTCCTACCTAAAAATCCCACCCCCGCCTCTACACAGTATACATAATAATGGAAGCTAAATTTAATAGCACATACTAAAACAAGTCTAGACGTCCACATAAGACATGATTTGTGGGTCTACTTACTTTATAAATTGAATTTTAGAAGGGTGAGATGTACAGAACCGTATAGTATGAAGGGAAAAACAATATCAAGTAATCAGTTCTTGTATTAACGCGTTCTTGAAATAATCTTAATTCCCCCCCCCCCCCCCCCTGGAAACCCTAAAATTCCCCTGTGGGGGGGGGGGGGGGGGGAATTCCCCACCGGTTGAGAACCACTGCACTAGATCATTGCCTTATTGAGTGGGGTATCCAGCTCCCTTTACAGCCATATTTTTTTTAAACTTATGGTAACATACTTGAATTGATTTGATTTTATTGGTTGCAACAAGATTTTTTTTTATCAAATGAAAGATAGATCCATTGTGATTAACAAGAGAAAATGGGGGATGAAGTGGTAATTTTATCCATCCATCATGTGCCATGCCGATAAGCGTGGGCGGTCATGTTTTGCCATCTCACTTGATCACCAGAGTCATGGATCAGCTCTGTGTTTCTGTCTCGGCCATGCCACGTGGCCAAGCCATCCAGATATTTAATTCTTGGTCTTTCCTTTGGTCTCCTCCTATCGATCTTGCCAGTTGTCACCAAGTTCACCAATCCATTTTTTCTCATAACATGCCCAAAAAATTTTGTCTGTGTACATTTATAGCACATATGTTTTCTGAATATTGTAATTTTATCACATGCACCATATATCTGCCGGTCTCCCTGGTCTAGGGGTTACACGACTTTCTCTTGTGAGTAACGTGACGTTGCACGAGAATCGGTAGCAGTTCTCCCACGCATCAGTAACTTTCGGGTATGTGAGCTGGTCGCTCAGAAACTGGCATAGCTATGCAGAGATTTCTGGCATTAAGATCCTGTGGTGCCCGTATGTTACCAGGGCCCACAAGGGAAACAAAGAACAGTAACTCTGTAACATGTCTTGCACGTCATTAGAGGCAACTAATAAAACTGGCTACCTCATCCTGCAGAACACTTCAGTTGCAAGATCCAAACAATCCTGAAAAAGTCTACACAGGGCTCAGCTTGAGTAGTAGGATCGCTGATTCTTCTGAAGTCGGAGAGTGTCTGCCTGTACGGCGAGGAACCACCAGTCTGCACACCAATAAGCCAGACATGGGACAACGGATACTCACGCAAACCTCAGTCCAGTATGACATCACACTGGTGTTGGACAACAGGATGTCTTCATCAGACATACAGGACTTCACGTTGGAGTTCACAGCCAGCGAATGCAAGCAAGCAGCAAGTCAGAGATAAAGGATGTGATGGTCAGGGAGAAGGGGAATGGAGGTCAGAGAGAAGGGGAGTGGTAGTCAGAGAGAAGGGGAGTGGAGGTCAGAGAGAAGGGGAGTGGAGGTCAGAGAGAAGGGAAACATGGACAAATGCATGTGCTCAAAATGTTTACATGATGTTTTGCTGGGGTTGTGCCACAGACTCCCCTTCTCACTGACCTCCACTCCCTGATCTCTCAGGCATAAGGGGAATGCCAGTAGCTACACTTTCCCAGGCATAACCCTTAAGGTCATGGGGATGCACAGACTTCCTTTACAAGAGGACGACACAAACTTTTATGTCACAACAAGGTGGAGACATTTCTGTCACAACAAGATGGAGACATTTCTGTCACAACAAGGTGGAGACATTTCTGTCACAACAAGATGGAGACACACAGACAGACATCATGCCACAGCAAGATGGAGACATCTCTGACCCAACAAGATGGAGACACACAGACATGCCACAATAAGATGGAGACATACTTATATGTCTGTCCCAACAAGATGGAGACACACAGACATCATGCCACAACAAGATGGAGACTGTCGTGTCCTCCTTTAAAGTGTCGTCCCTGGAGTGAGGAGATCCGACACCCACATTATAATATTATTTTTTTTCCCCCTCAATATTCTGGAGAATCCACCAGCTTCCGTCCAACACACTCCATCAGCCTATGGACACCTTTTCCTATCACTCTCACACTGTCGTACTATGCCCCCTTCTCATACTTCCCCAACGCAACATACTCAACAACTCTTGCTTCTAGAAATTAATAAAGATTAATTTATTAGAATAAACGTGTAACGTGTATGAGACGTGTATGCGAAGAAAATGTGTGACGTGTTCTATAAAGTGTGTAGACTCTGTCTCTCAGACATCAACTCAGTCAGCTGATCACAGCAAAGATAGACCACAGCACGTTACGTCAGAACAAGTACGTCTCACCCGTTGCCGGAACCATCTTGCCGGATAATGCTTTGCCTCTGTAGACCTCTGGTAATCCAATTTCATGAACATCCGAAATAGACACCGGTGGTATTAAGAGTTAATCAGGGACCGGTTGCACTCTACACAATGTCCGTTCCTAATGTTCCTAAACAAACTGCACAAGTCTTTTGCAGTGTGTACGCAGTTAGTTAGTTAGTTAGTTAACAGATCATCCTCGTTGCACATCGAACCATTCAGTCCATAAGTGCTAATTACTAATGTTAATTGTTACTGTACTAACACTAGGTAACTATTAGACTGTTCTCATTTAGTTACTACTGTCTGATGCTGGTGGTGCATCAGTAATCATCACTATCTCTGGTGAATCAACTTCCTCCTAGCTTAAGTTACGTTTCTGTATGCAACTTTATTGATTGTTGAACTGGTGTTCTTCAGAATGGGTTTGATTCTTCCAAAACTTGTTGAGTTTCCTTGGATCTGGTAGGGAACCTAGGATAGAAACAACACATCTGGTGATAGTACTAGTCACTGATCCCTTCGGCTGAGTGTAAGCCTATCACCTTGCTTAATGATCTTTAGCTAACTAGACTTAGTCATAGAGCAGATTAGCTACCCACCTAGAGTCGAATCAGGCTATGACAAAGAAAAAATATCAGCAAACAGAATGCGGAACCCCGCCCACCAGGGACACCTACGGGAAGATCCCAATTATCCTTCATTACTCAACTAGTAAAGCTTATCAACACTTCACTAGTCTATTCTAGCTAACACTAACAGTGCTAATCATCACACTATAGTTTAACAAGGCTACTGCCTAAAGTAATTATAACGAATATATTATAATAAGTTATACCTTAAATGGCACTACTGCAGTCCTATAAATCATATCTACATCTGCCATATAGGCACGTGTAAAATTAAGTCACTAATTAACACACGGTAGATATTATTTCCACTGGCACTGCAGTGCCCTGCACTCTGTCTAGAGCATTATTCAAGTCCACCCTAGTTGATCTCAACTCGAGTTTATATGGCAAACTACCAAAGTTGTCCACGTGACGTTATCCTTTACTCCCCCACACAGGTGGCACAGTGGCAAATCATCCCCTGTCAAGAACTATTTTCCTGGCTTAAATCCTGTCAAAGTTGTCAGTAATTGCCTAGATTCTCAAAACAAGCCAGCTGGTTTCTGTATACTCCCAACAAAGAGTTTCGATACCAAGCTGCCAATCATCTTGATGTGCCGGAAACCAAGAATTGACAGATGCACTGTTTTCCGTACTAGGTACTTCCGTTTTACATCTGCCCCTGTGATCTCACGGCTTCCATCTGCATTCAAATGTTGACAAACTTGTCACTCTTCTGTTCCGTGGTGACAATCCCAGCAGCCATTTCCGTCTGATGTCCCGCAGTATAGATGACAAACGGAACCATTCCATATCCTTCTCCCTCACCACCAAATGTGTTTATGGGCTGACACGATGTAACCTGTACAACTGTGTTTACTCTGTTAGTACAAATAGATGTCGCTGGTCGATCGTCCGCTTAATCCGAAAATCCTCTGTAATAATCAACCGGATAAACACACGGTTTCATTTTGTGACATAGGCCCCCTCCTAAGAGAGTAGTCCATCTCACTCTTCTCCACCGTGAGTTTAATCCAGATGATTCATTCTTCTTCTTCAGGAGCTGGGTGTCTTGACAAGAAATCCGCTCCAACATTTTCCTTCCCAGGAATGTACTCTACTGTGAAATTATACGGTTGAAGTAACAACGACCACCGCATCAAACGTGCGTTGAGCTTCTGAGAAGTAGCCAGGAACATCAGGGGCTGATGATCCGACTGGAACCCGAAACTTAACTCCATACAAATATGGCTGAAATTTTTGCACTGCCCATACGAGGGACAAGCCTTCTCTCTCGACGGTTGAATAATTCCTCTCCGCCTGTAGAAGTTTCTTACTTGCGTATGCCACAGGTTTCAAAACCGAAGCATCGTCTTTTCCTTCCTGTAACAAAGCGGCTCCAATTCCAATCGCACTTGCATCCGTTCTCAACACAAATGGTTTGGAAAGGTCAGGGAGCTGTAATACAGGTTTGCTGACCAAGGCCTCCTTTAACTGACTATAGGCATTCTCACATTCTGGTGTCCAAATGATTTGGATCCGGGAATCCCTTTTTCAAGGTTTCCGTCAACGGAGCTCCCAGTTCAGTGAAATGTGGGATAAATTTGTGGTAGAACCCACACAACGAGAGAAAAGATCGCACATCCTTCTTCGTTTTTGGCCTTGGTGCATTTCTGATTTTCTCCAGGTTCTTCTCTTCTGGCACAATGTGTCCTGGAGTGATGGTGTGACCTAGAAATTCCAGAGTCTGGTAACCAATCATGCACTTGGTTGGACGAGCAGTAAGCCCTGCTTCCTTGAGTCTATTAAACACTCTCTCCAAGGATTGTAAGTGGTCATCCAAGCTGTCACTGGAAATCAGAATATCATCCATGAATGAGATGATGGACGGATCCTGTAACGGATCTAGTAAAGTCCTCATCATGCGTGTAAACACACTAGGTGCATTGCTGAGTCCAAAGGGCATGACCTTGAATTCGTAGTGTCCACTGGGTGTACTGAAAGCTAACAGTGGTCGAATCTCCGGTTTGACTGGTATCTGATAGTACCCCCGACTCAGATCCACCTTTGAAAAGTACCGAGCCTTATGAAGCCTAGCGAATAACTGAGTTGGATTCGGCAAAGGTTCCACCTGAAACTGTGTATGACTGTTCAGGAGTCGGTAATCTATACACAACCTGTGTTCTCCACTTGGTTTGCGTAACAAAACTACCCCCGCATTGTATGGGGATGTGGATGGTGCAATCACGTCATCCTCCAGCAGTTTTTGTATTTCCTCCTCCAGGGCCTTTTCTTTAGAGAATGGCACTGGGTAAACCTTTTGGCGAACAGGCTCCTGTGTGGTCAAAGTCATCTCAAACTCCACCAACCTCGTTCGTCCTGGTTTATCAGTCAATATCTCCTTATGAGACTTGAGAACCTGGGTTATCCTTTCCCTCTCCTGGGAGGTCAGATCAGGGTTCACTTGTACATCCCTATAGGTTTCCTGGTGTACTAAGGGATATTCCCTGCCCTCGCTGGTTCCCACTTCTGTCTCCACTGCAACTGCCATTGCCATGAGGTGAGCTGCCTTGTCTCCGGGTCTCTCTTCGTATTTCCGCAAGAGATTGATATGGAAAATCTTCGACTTTCCCCGGATCCGGATTTGATAGTTGGTTCTGGATATCACCCTTTCCACGGGAAATGGTCCTTGCCAACTTATCTCCAGTTTGTTGTTTCCCGTTGGGAGTAGCAACAAGACTTTATCTCCTACCTCTAGAGATCTGTCTTTAGACCTACGGTTGTAGTAAGCCGCATGTCTTTTCCTGGCCTTTTTCAAGTTTTGATTTGCCAGAGTCCATCCTTTGTGGAGTTTTTCTTTCAGTTCCTCCACGTATTGATAGGATGACATCACTTCTTCTGACGTCCCCTCTTCAGTCCAACTCCTCAACATGGCTTCCAACGGTCCTTTGATTGGACGACCAAACAGCAACGTAGCGGGTGGTAGTCCTGTTGAGCCATGAGGAACTTCCCGATAGGCAAAGAGTGCTGCTGGGATATATTCATCCCACCTATCAGGTTTTTCCTGCGCTAATTTCCTGAGCATTGTCATCAACGTGCCGTTGAAACGCTCTACTTGTCCATTGGCTTGAGGGTGGTAAGGGCTGGTATGTATGTGGTTAGAGTGAAACACCCTAAATACCTCCTCCATGAGTTTTCCACAAAACTGAGATCCATTGTCCGTCAGAATTTGATCCGGAAAGCCTAATCTGGTAAAGGCCTCCATCAGTGCGTCCGCCACTCTTTTCGAGTCAATCGTGGTCAACGGTATCGCCTCACCCCACATTGTACAGCAATCCACCATTGTGAGTATATACATGTTCCTCTTCCTAGTCCTGGGAAGTGGACCCACGATATCGATGGCTACCCTCTCGAAAGGAGAGTTCATGATGGGCATCTCACCCAACATCACCGGTGCTGTCCAGTGTTTCGGTGCCACCCTCTGGCACTCAGGGCATGACTTCACATACCGACGCACATCATCTGTCATTCCCGGCCAATAGTAGTGGCAGGAAATCCGCTGCATGGTGGCGGCAATACCCATGTGTCCACTAAAGGAGATGGTATGCCCCATATGAAGAATCTGGGACCGATGAGCTTTCGGGACGACCAACTGACCGTATAGGTTGTCTCCCCTTCCTGCTCTCCTGTAGAGTATCCTATTCTTCATGTAGTACTGCCCCCGTCCTGGTGGATCAGCACTTTTCTGCAGCTTTTTGTAGCAAGGACGTAAAGTATCATCCTCACTCTGGGCAGTTCGTAGCTCCCCCGGCATTGGGTTGGTCACAATTGCGTCTGCCTCTTCCGTTTTCGTCTGAGAGCGAGTCTGCATTGCTCCCATATGGATTGGCTCCCTGGGCATTCCCAGAAAGACATACCGGCAACCTAGGATGACTGGAAAATGGGATCGGTCAATACAGCGGCCTTGATGGTGCCGGTGACGTACCTTGACCGAATCTCCACATTAGCAATGGGCAACTTCATGGTTACAGCACTCTTCTGTGCAGGCTGTATATCCAATGTTTCACCTGTGAATTGTTCTGGATGTACCAGATCCGCAGAAATCACGGCCTCCCCGTCCAGTCCTGTGTCGTATAAACACTCCACTTGACGACCGTTAACCTCTACCAATTCCACTACAGGTGGTTTTTCCTGGTCTGGAGTCTCTTCCTCGGCCTCGACCTGTTCGGTGGGCTCCACCTTAGGTTTCCCTGAGCACACGACGAATTGAGTGTCTCCTGACTTTCCCCTGCAGTCAATAGCATTGTGCGTGTTTGACTGACATTGGTTGCACCATTTCCCTGTCCTAGATTTTCTATTGTCGGACTTGAATGAGCTCTCCTGGTGGCGAGCTTCCTTGTTGACTTTGGCCTTTTCCGTGACAACCTCCTTGGAAGTCACTTGACATGCTGCAAAGTGAGGGTTCTTAGCCTTCGATTTGCAGTCCCTCGTATTGTGAGAGGGTGACTTACAAATTGAACACCACTTCTCCGACCACGGTCGTTTAGGTGTAGAGCTTGAAGTGCTCTTGCTTCCCTCCTTCTTCTTCTCTGAACTATCCTCTGATTTTTGCACATAAGGTTCCCACTTTTTGGTTCCTGAGTTTTTGGCTTTCTTCTTGTCATGTTTCTCTTGACTTTTGGTGTTGGTGGAAAGGTTTTCCCCTGCCTCCCCATGTACCTCGACGAACCGTTCTGCTAATTTAGTCACGAGGTCAATACGTTCCGCTCCTTGTTCTCCCAGGAACGTCCTGAGAGGTTTAGACATTTGCTTCTTCAGCTGGTCGACCACCATGAGCTCTTCCAGACTCTCATAGTCATGTGCGAACCCAGCCAAATCCATCCACTTATGGAGATAAGATTTAAGACGCAAACTGTAGGCGGCAAACAACTCTCCCGGTTCTCGTTTCGCTGCTCGAAATTTTTTCCGGTAGGTATGTGACGTAACCTCGAATCGTTTCAGCAGAGCCGTCTTTAACTCATCATAATTGTTCTCATGTCCTGGTGGCAGGCGAGTATAAACCTCGTATCCCGTCCCGCGTAATCCCTGGGATAGCTTAAGATTCCATTTGTTACGCTCCAGACCCATAGCAACTGACATAGCCTCGAAGCGTTGAAGGTATTGGTCAATCTTCTCTTTGTCCTCCTCGTAGACCGCTAAAGGAAACTTCATAGCATGGTACCCATGTCCACCTACTGGTGTTGATCCTGGGATGGAGGAACCTCCAACTGCTCCCTCAGTTTCTCCATTAGATTGACTCTTCAACTCGAGTTCCCTCATCCGGTACTCGTGCTCCCTTTTCTGTGCTTCCTGTTCAGCTTCAAATTTCCTAGCTGCTTGCTCAGCTTCCAATTTCCTAGCTGCTTGCTCAGCTTCCAATTTCCTAGCTGCTTGCTCAGCTTCCAATTTCCTAGCTGCTTGCTCAGCTTCCAATTCCATCCTTCTCAATTCCAACTCGGCCTTTCGATCTTCCCTTTCCGCTTGACGATACTCTCTCTCCACTTCCTGTATGTAATCCGTTAGAGAAGACCCAGCCAATCCCATTTCTTCCCCCTTTGCCTTTAATTCTGCGGTGCTAAGTTTAGGGGTGGCCATTATACAAAGAGGTAAGCTAGCAGGTCTAGTACAATATAACTGCAAATTACTATACCGATATATGAACAAGTACTATAAATCTAGATATTACCACACACAGTACATTCACTCAGTGACAAGAGTAGAATCAGGACCACAGACCTATGCAGACGTGTGAAGTGTGAACAGGTAAGATATTAGTCCTAACCCCTATCCACATTCACTCTAGCTGGATTCTCCAAACTGATATCTCCCTCCTATAACTAAGGATCCCGTGTCAAAGGACCCCGTTGTCAGAAGATCCCACTGTCAAAGGTTCCTGCTTGCAGGAGATCTCGCTGTCCAAGGATTCCGTTTACGGGAGATCCCGCTGTCCAAGGATCCCGTTTACGAGAGATCTCGCTGTCCAAAGATCACATTTACGATAGATCCCGCTGTCCAAAGATCCCGTTTACGAGAGATCCCACTGTCCAAATATCACGTTTACGAGCCCCCAATAATGTCGTGTCCTCCTTTAAAGTGTCGTCCCTGGAGTGAGGAGATCCGACACCCACATTATAATATTATTTTTTTCCCCCTCAATATTCTGGAGAATCCACCAGCTTCCGTCCAACACACTCCATCAGCCTATGGACACCTTTTCCTATCACTCTCACACTGTCGTACTATGCCCCCTTCTCATACTTCCCCAACGCAACATACTCAACAACTCTTGCTTCTAGAAATTAATAAAGATTAATTTATTAGAATAAACGTGTAACGTGTATGAGACGTGTATGCGAAGAAAATGTGTGACGTGTTCTATAAAGTGTGTAGACTCTGTCTCTCAGACATCAACTCAGTCAGCTGATCACAGCAAAGATAGACCACAGCACGTTACGTCAGAACAAGTACGTCTCACCCGTTGCCGGAACCATCTTGCCGGATAATGCTTTGCCTCTGTAGACCTCTGGTAATCCAATTTCATGAACATCCGAAATAGACACCGGTGGTATTAAGAGTTAATCAGGGACCGGTTGCACTCTACACAATGTCCGTTCCTAATGTTCCTAAACAAACTGCACAAGTCTTTTGCAGTGTGTACGCAGTTAGTTAGTTAGTTAGTTAACAGATCATCCTCGTTGCACATCGAACCATTCAGTCCATAAGTGCTAATTACTAATGTTAATTGTTACTGTACTAACACTAGGTAACTATTAGACTGTTCTCATTTAGTTACTACTGTCTGATGCTGGTGGTGCATCAGTAATCATCACTATCTCTGGTGAATCAACTTCCTCCTAGCTTAAGTTACGTTTCTGTATGCAACTTTATTGATTGTTGAACTGGTGTTCTTCAGAATGGGTTTGTTTAAAACTTGTTGAGTTTCCTTGGATCTGGTAGGGAACCTAGGATAGAAACAACACATCTGGTGATAGTACTAGTCACTGATCCCTTCGGCTGAGTGTAAGCCTATCACCTTGCTTAATGATCTTTAGCTAACTAGACTTAGTCATAGAGCAGATTAGCTACCCACCTAGAGTCGAATCAGGCTATGACAAAGAAAAAATATCAGCAAACAGAATGCGGAACCCCGCCCACCAGGGACACCTACGGAAGATCCCAATTATCCTTCATTACTCAACTAGTAAAGCTTATCAACACTTCACTAGTCTATTCTAGCTAACACTAACAGTGCTAATCATCACACTATAGTTTAACAAGGCTACTGCCTAAAGTAATTATAACGAATATATTATAATAAGTTATACCTTAAATGGCACTACTGCAGTCCTATAAATCATATCTACATCTGCCATATAGGCACGTGTAAAATTAAGTCACTAATTAACACACGGTAGATATTATTTCCACTGGCACTGCAGTGCCCTGCACTCTGTCTAGAGCATTATTCAAGTCCACCCTAGTTGATCTCAACTCGAGTTTATATGGCAAACTACCAAAGTTGTCCACGTGACGTTATCCTTTACTCCCCCACACAGGTGGCACAGTGGCAAATCATCCCCTGTCAAGAACTATTTTCCTGGCTTAAATCCTGTCAAAGTTGTCAGTAATTGCCTAGATTCTCAAAACAAGCCAGCTGGTTTCTGTATACTCCCAACAAAGAGTTTCGATACCAAGCTGCCAATCATCTTGATGTGCCGGAAACCAAGAATTGACAGATGCACTGTTTTCCGTACTAGGTACTTCCGTTTTACATCTGCCCCTGTGATCTCACGGCTTCCATCTGCATTCAAATGTTGACAAACTTGTCACTCTTCTGTTCCGTGGTGACAATCCCAGCAGCCATTTCCGTCTGATGTCCCGCAGTATAGATGACAAACGGAACCATTCCATATCCTTCTCCCTCACCACCAAATGTGTTTATGGGCTGACACGATGTAACCTGTACAACTGTGTTTACTCTGTTAGTACAAATAGATGTCGCTGGTCGATCGTCCGCTTAATCCGAAAATCCTCTGTAATAATCAACCGGATAAACACACGGTTTCATTTTGTGACAGAGACACACAGACATCATGCCACAACAGATATATATGTCCCAACAAGATGGAAACACTTTCACAGGAGCAAGTATCTAACAGTTTTAAAACTATCTCAGCATAGATTCAGACACAAAACATATTTCTATCTAAAATGACTAAACACCTCTACAAGACATTAGTATATTTTTTATCAGCGGCATGTTCACTAAAACTGTATCATCTGCAATATTTTCAGGATCTTACTGCTATAGGCATTACAAAACCTGCTCACAGAAAACGTCTTAAATCAGAGATAGCTCGCCTTAACATACACGATGGAATACCAGACTTCAGACCAGTGAGTTATTTATATTTTATGTGATGTATTTATATTAGACTTTATGTTTTAACATTCCTCTGTACACTGCTGGCACCTTGCCGTCTTTCAGATGATAGTTTGTCACATTGTGTTTAAAAAAAAGGCATGGTAACCACCAACAGTGGTGGGGACCAGAGATGGAGTTATACCTCTCCGTAGCACAAAGTCTGGGCTGAATTGTAGAGATCATGTGTTGCCCATACAGCATGATCCCTCTCTCAGCCCACCTAGTTTACTCTAGAGGAAAGGTAATACAAAGGTAACACACATAAATCTGACACGAGGCAAGCTGCAGTAATACAAAGGTAACACAAATAAATCTGACACGAGGCAAGCTGCAGGAGCAGCAAAGCAATGCTCCAGCTGTCTGCCTGTTGGAGTTTCGATCCTAGACCAATTGCCAACGAAGGCTTAGAGCCTGATCTACTCTGCCATGACATTTAGCTTTTAGGTTGCATTTCCTCGCACCAGAAAGATAATACATATTACCACCTCGACCAAAGTGGATATATAGCAATCTTCAGACTCCACTCAGGACATAACAGGCTGAAATATCACTTGTTCAATAAACCAAAGATAGGAGATCAGATGAATGTAACTGGTATTTGTAAAATTATGGTTAAACATTTGTTGCAAAAGTGTACAGTATATGCAAAATAGAAAGTTACTTTGGCCTACATCCACTCCATTTGAGGACAAACTCTATGAAGATGTCAACTTGCTCAAGTTAACTACTGCTTTCTGTAAATATATTCAAGTTGACATTTGAAAGTGTAAACAGAAAGATTAGTTCTATCGACGATAATTTTCCATGCCACCATCCAGAATCATTTCTGTCTGTCTGTCTCTTCTACCACTGATATTTCCAGTCGTCACAATGTTCTACAATACCTCTGTTATCATTATGAGACCAACGAACACTGCCTCTTTCCTATAGTTATATATAATGTTCTACTTTTCATTAGCCTCTTCCACTCTTCCAGGCAATCATTGTTAGTTACTCTGGGAGTCCAAGGTCTTCATAACATTCATCTCAGGAACTACATCTCCGCTGCTTCAAAGTTCTTCCTAATTTGTTCATTCACATTCCAAGATTCACTGTCATACTGTAAAACAGCTTTGATATAGCATTTTTGTACTCTCTTTCTGACATAGAGTGAAAGTGATTTATTGCATAAATTACTTTTCGTCTTCTGAAATGCACCTTTTGCTTGGCCTATTCTGCTCCCAGTCTTTGTCAGAAATATGAGATGGAGAACCTCCTTAGGCCAATAAGACAGCTCATAAAGAAATTCACAAGTATTGTGTGGCACTCACAGAAGCAGAAGAAAGAAGTGGAGATTAGAGGGCACACTATAGTGTCTTCTTTCTTCTAATTTATGAGCATACTTGTACATTTATATGTGAGCAAATCTTTGTTGGGCATCTTCCATTTGATATTATAATTGCCAACAATTATTTGATATTATTGACTTGGTTAAGACTTTTTACATCTTTTATAATACCGCATTGTGGTGTTATCTTTTTCTTTGACATAATCATTGTTTCTATGTTCTTGAAATTGAAGGAAAGTCCTTTTTTACTAGAATGTCCAGCAGGTATATTTTTTTTGTCATTTCAGTGTACACTATTGTGTCATCTTATAATGCAGATACATGCTGATTATGTATATTTTTATAAATATTTATAGAACAAAAGAATTGTGAGAAAGGGTGCTGGTCACCACAATCTCATAATGATATGATCTAGTATGTGTTCAAATCTGTCACTTCAGTCTCCAGAAGCAGTTGAATTTTTCTATCACTTATAGCATAATTATATATACTTCTTCTTCTTTGTTCATCCGGAGTTTGTTTTTTTTTTTCGGATGTGATTGCGTTGTGCCTGTTTACAGCAGAGCTGCGTTCTTGCGCCGTTAGGCCGACACATCCGACTTCTGCGGGCATTTGTTGACCGGGTTAACCTTCCCGGGGGTTTCTTAGGACGTTTGACTCTCACTGTTGTGGTGTTATCCCCCATCCCAGCTGGTCCATATAGAACAGCCAAAGATCCTGGTCAGCCCTCAAGGGAAGGCAGGGGCAGACCATGGGCATTCCCCGCCATCCAAGGAGGCTTCCATACTTGCAGAGCCGATACATAGCGCTCTGGTACTGGGCTCACCCAAGGAATCGTCACGTCCTGCACATGGCTGCTTAGCCTCACTTCCGTATATTGGGCCTTCCGTTCACCATAGGCTGTTCTTCTGGAAACCAGAAGTATGCAGTCTGCAGATGACATCCACACAGTGAGCTTTCGATTCGGACTTTCCATGTAATGGATTTGCTATCCAAGCAATATTCCATTTCATGCCACTAGGACACTTTTCCACCTTTTATGAAACCCACACAATGGGCTTTTGATTCGGACTTTCCACGTAATGGATTTGCTATCCAAGCAATATTCCATTTCATGCCTCTGGGTCTTCATGCACCTTTAAATGTCAACCTGTATGCAGTTAAAGTAAGCTGCGGTCAACTTTAGCTTGTTTATATCTCCATAGATCTTGTCCTCAAATGAAGCAGGTGTGGGCCAAAATATCTTTCTCTGTTCTGCATACGTTGGGCAATCCTGCAGCAAATGTTTTGCTGTCATTTTTCCAGTTCTACAATTACATTCATCAGTATCTCCTATCTTTAGTTTATTGAACAAGTGGTATTTCAGCCTGTTATGTCCTGTGCGCAGTCTGAAGATTGCTACTTGTTCTCTTCGGTCGAGTTTGTAATATGCATCATCCTTCTGATGGCCTGGATGCTCTGATTCCCATTTGGTTCTTCTTCTTCTTCTTCGTTCATCCGGAGTTTTTTTTCGGATGTGATTGCGTTGTGCCTGTTTACAGCAGAGCTGCGTTCTTGCGCCGTTAGGCCGACACATCCGACTTCTGCGGGCATTTGTTGACCGGGTTAACCTTCCCGGGGGTTTCTTAGGACGTTTGACTCTCACTGTTGTGGTGTTATCCCCCATCCCAGCTGGTCCATATAGAACAGCCAAAGATCCTGGTCAGCCCTCAAGGGAAGGCAGGGGCAGACCATGGGCATTCCCCGCCATCCAAGGAGGCTTCCATAATTGCAGAGCCGATACATAGCGCTCTGGTACTGGGCTCACCCAAGGAATCGTCACGTCCTGCACATGGCTGCTTAGCCTCACTTCCGTATATTGGGCCTTCCGTTCACCATAGGCTGTTCTTCCGGAAACCAGAAGTATGCAGTCTGCAGATGACATCCACACAGTGAGCTTTCGATTCGGACTTTCCATGTAATGGATTTGCTATCCAAGCAATATTCCATTTCGTGCCACTAGGACACTTTTCCACCTTTTATGAAGTCCACACAGTGGGCTTTTAGATACGGACTTTCCACGTAATGGATTTGCTATCCAAGCAATATTCCATTTCAAGCCACTAGGACACTTTTCCACCTTTTATGAAGCCCACACAATGGGCTTTTGATTCGGACTTTCCACGTAATGGATTTGCTATCCAAGCAATATTCCATTTCGTGCCACTAGGACACTTTTCCACCTTTTATGAAGCCCACACAGCGAGCTTTCGATTTGGACTTTCCACATAATGGATTTGCTATCCAAGCAATATTCCATTTCATGCCTCTGGGTCTTCATGCACCTTTAAATGTCAACCTGTATGTAGTTAAAGTAAGCTGCGGTCAACTTGAGCTTGTTGATATCTCCATAGAGCTTGTCCTCAAATGAAGCAGGTGTGGGCCAAAATATCTTTCTCTGTTCTGCATACGTTGGGCAATCCTGCAGCAAATGTTTTGCTGTCATTTTTCCAGTTCTACAATTACATTCATCGGTATCTCCTATCTTTAGTTTATTGAACAAGTGGTATTTCAGCCTGTTATGTCCTGTGCGGAGTCTGAAGATTGCTACTTGTTCTCTTCGGTCGAGTTTGTAATATGCATCATCCTTCTGATGGCCTTGATGCTCAGATTCCCATTTGGTTCTATAAGTGCTTTTTATCAACCTCTTTGCCTCATTATAGGTTATGTCTATGTCAGGCTGTGGTAGTCGTCCGCCCTCTTTTGCCAGTCTGTCAGCCTCTTCGTTTCCAGGTATACTGCAATGTGATGGGATCCACTGTATTACAACTTTTTTGGATTTCTGGCATAGACCATGGAGTGCTGCTCTTAGGTCAGTTAGTTCTGTGCTGTTATTGCTCTTGAGTATTGAGACAGCTGACTTTGCATCTGTGAAGATAGCTATTTGCTTCTCTTTATTTTCCTCCATCAGGAGCATTTCTGCTGCAGTTTTCAAAGCCTCTACCTCCGCTTTGAAGTTACTTGAAAATTTTCCAGTTGCCATTGAATGTGTTTTTTTCACTCCATTTTTTAAATTTAGGAGAATTCCTCCTCCTCCATTCTCTATTGAATTTTTGGCTGATCCATCTGTATATGCATGGGTCCAATTCCTGCTTGGGTAATGTTCTTTTATGTAGTTTAGGGTTATTTCTCTTCTTTCGGTTTCATGCTGAGTGTTCTTTTTCTCAATACCAGGAATGTTTTCTATCATCTCAGGCAGTTGCTGCTGTCTCCAAGCTGGGAACTTGTGTGCATTGTGTATGGGCTTGACTGTTGATATGTTAAGTATAGGATCTGCCCTAATCCTTCGTTTTGCAGTTTCTACAAAGTTGCTACGCTTCAGTCTTCCCTTTCCAAAACCATTAAATCTGTTGTACATAGGGTGGTCTGTCAATCTTCTAAATTTTTCTGCTTGTTGCTGGGCTCTGCTATCTCTTCTATCCTGCATTGGTTGTAAACAAGTGATCTTTTCTAGTTCATTAATAGGCGTTGTCTTCAGGCTTCCAGTTATGATTCGCATTCCTTGGTTTTGGACTCTACTTATTTTGTTAAAGTTTGACTTAGCTGCTGTTGCCCAAGCTGCAATGCCATATTCCAGTACTGGCCTCACCCGTCCAGTATATAACTTCTTGAGAACTTTCTCATCTGCTCCCCACGTTGTACCAGCAAGCTTTTTCATGATTGCCATTCTCTGCCTTGCTCTTGTTCGATTTTTCTCGACCTGTGTCTTCCATGTCAGGCGACGATCAAAGGTGACTCCTAGATAGTTTGGATTTTCTTCATGGCGCAATATTTTTCCATTCAATACCAGCTTAGGTTGCTGAGTTTTATTTGAGAGGGAGAACACTGTGCATGTTGTTTTCTCCTCACTTATCTTCACTAGCCATGATTTTGACCAGTCCTCTAGCGCTAATAAGGCTTGCTGTATTCTGCTGTTAGCTGTACTAATATATTCTTCAGATGTCCATATGGCTAGGTCATCTGCAAAGGAGGATGTGTGTACTCTGGCTGGAAAATTTTCTGTGATGTCATTTATATATGCTAGGAATAATGTTGGTGAAAGAACTCCTCCTTGGGGGACACCTTGCTCCAGCAGCATCATTTTGCTTGTTTGTCCTTGTACTTTTGTCCTGGCAGTTCTGTTCTCAAGGTAGTGGCTGATCCATTTATACATTTTTCCACAAACATGCATGTTTTGCAGTTTTACTTTCAGTCCTTCCTTCCATACTTTATCAAATGCTTTTTCTAAATCTATCCAGACTGCTAGTGTGTGCTTTTTCTCTTGGAAGGCATCCTCTATTTCCTGAGCTATATAGGTTATTTGATCTTCAGTGGATCTGTACTTTCTGAATCCTGCTTGGTGTGGTGTTAAGAGTTTGTTTTCTTCCAGATGCCATGTTAGCCTGCCATTGATAATGCGTTCCATTAATTTTCCTACACAGCTAAGTAGACTGATAGGTCGATAGCCATTTGGTTCTTCCAGGTCTTTTCCTTTCTTTGGGACTGGTATTAGTATAGCTTCCTTCCATGCCTGTGGGACTATTCCTCTCTTCCAGCTGTTATTTAGGACTGCTAGTAGTTTCTTCTTTGCCTTGGTGCCTAGTCCTATTAGCATTTCATTTGTGATTCCATCCTTTCCTGGTGATTTCTTCTTTTTTAGGGTATTCATTGCCTGTTCCATTTCTTCCATTGTTAGATTTGCCATCATATATTCTGCTGCTGTCTCTGTATTTCTATGATGTATCTGTTTGTCTTTGATTGCTTTCTTCTGTTCGGTTGTAATATCAATGTGGTTTGCATTTGCATAGTGTTCCATTAGTGCATTTGCAGCCTTTTTTCCTGTAAGCAAGGCATTTCCTTGTTTAATTGTTATTTGTTTGTTTCTAGGTCCTTCATTGTTCATGGCTTTCACTAGTTTCCATAGTTTGTTTCCATCCCTGTCAAAATTCAGGTTTTCTGTTTTTTCCCTCCAACAATCTCTTGTTGTTTGATTTACTGTTCTTTTATATTTTGCTGAGATGGCTTTGAGAGAGATATTCGCTTCAATTGTTTGTTCTCTCTCTGCTGTCTTCCTGGCATCTTCAACTTTGTCCTCCAAACTTTGTAGTTCTTCAGTCCAGTATGGTTTGTAATTTTTCCTCGCTCCTCTAGGAATGGACTCAGTGGCTGCCTGTATTATCGCTCTGTTTAGACTTTCCACCATTTGCTTTATGTTGCCATATCGTGTATTTATGTTTTCACAATATTTGTCTGTTAGTATGGCAAATCTGTCCCAATCTGCTCGTTTGTAATTCCAGCGGGGCAAGGGCTTTTGCTCCTGTGGAACATACTCCATATTCATTACAAGCTTGATTGGTCTGTGGTCACTACCTGCTAATTGGTCCAGCACATGGCGATCGATTTTGTGGAGGATGTCTCCTGTGCAGAAAGCTAAGTCTGGAGTAGAAGTGGTAAGCCATCTTCTGGAGTAGAAGCTCGGTGTGTCATCCGCTTTGTTGAGTAGATGGAGATTTGAGTCTATTTCCCAGTCCTCCAATTCATCTCCTCTTTTGTCAGTATCTGGGTATCCCCATCTTTCTGAACGGCTATTAAAGTCTCCGACAATAATGCAGTTTGTGTCAGTTATTTTCATGTTTGAGAGTGTAAGGTCCTTATCTGCTGGGCTGTACAGATTGTAGATTCTTATTTTCACGTCCTTTATCATTATATCAACACCTATAATTTCTGTTTGGTTGTCAGAGATCACAGATACTTCGCTGCAAGGTATTGTATTTCGTGTAAGTATTAGAACTCCTCCTTTATGTCCTTCGCGGTCGAAACGTGTGGCCTGATATCCTCTGACTGAAAATTTGCGATTGGCATTGAGGTGTGTCTCTTGAATGCATGCCACATCTATTCTATCTTTATGA
This sequence comes from Cepaea nemoralis, assembly GCA_014155875.1. Classification (NCBI taxonomy): domain Eukaryota; kingdom Metazoa; phylum Mollusca; class Gastropoda; order Stylommatophora; family Helicidae; genus Cepaea; species Cepaea nemoralis. Next base: position 91,609 of record JACEFZ010013368.1, read on the forward strand.
AGACGCTGTGTCAGGGATTCTTTCTTGTTATAAACTCCTTCGGCATTCCACTGTAGTATGTTGAGTGTCCTTGGTATTTGGTCAATAGCTCTTAACCTACTCCTCTGTGCCTTGACTCCACAGCACAGGGGAAGGTGACCACCAGTAGTCATGGGTGGACCCCCTCGAGGCAGGGGGCCCGGCACTATCACCGCCTGATGGGACTTCACGGGATTAGCACCATAACGATTAATTTTCATCTGTGGCATCATGAAATGATAAAGTTACGTTGCACTTCTTTGTCAAGCTTGTGGCTCAGTACATCCGATTTCGACAAGCACTTTTCAGGATGCTTTCCCTAGCCTTTGACTGTCCCCAGTCTACCTACAAGGCAGCAGGTTTGTGCGTCACTTCGTCTGGTCCCTCTCCCTTGACCTGTCCGACATGGGTGACCCTACCAGTAGCAGTGCTACCGTCGGCATAGCTCTTGGGGTCATTGGAACGCGCAAGCCCCTCTACCTCGTCAAGGTGGACGCACGGCAGAGGGGTAATTATATATACAATACCCATTTTAAACTGCTGTTATGTACTTATTCAGTCAAGCGGGGAGATCTGTTCGCAACAGACGAGCAATATCTCCTGCGAGCTGATTCTCTCTGGTCGCGGGATCCGCAGTGTCAGGCGGGGATTCTGATGGTAGTACACGCTTTTATGGGTACCAGACACTTACAATCACAGATGTACATGCTCGTACTGGTCCAGACACTTGGTATAAGGCACTCAGCTGAGAGTTATGGCTGAACGTCTCTAAGTCAAATCCCTCGGATGTGAGGGCCTGCACTTAGAGGTTTGATGCTGAGCTGCCAGCATCTGCAGCCTCCTTGTTCCTTTCCTCTGTAGATAACAAGGCAAGGCCATCATGCTGCATGGGCGACACATGTTCTCTGATTTAATGCCCAGGCATTATGCTTTAGAATTCTAGCTCTATTCTAATTTACATACTTTCCTCTGTAAAGATGGCAAGGTGCCACTCATTTTTATTTTTCCCGCTTGCTCACTTTGAACTCAAACATAGTCCATACACACTATTTATAGTAGTGCTGGACTGAATTTTGTGTGTGGGTTAGCTTTCCCTATTAACAGTGTCCCTCGCAATCAGGCAAACCCACTCCGACTTCGGAGGTACTTGTAATTTGTCCCCAAGTCAAGGACGACAGTTCAACATTTTAGTCCAGGTGTAGGGGATGAACTGCTAACCTCGGCATCAGCATGCCGGATGTTTAAGAACACCGTTCTTATCCATTCAGCCATGCAGATCTGCGGTGCCACTCATGTCCGTCATGCTGTTGTCCATATAATTTGGAAATATAAACTATCATACTTGGTATACAGCTCTTAATAAAAGTTTTGTATGAAACTATTAACGGTGATGCTGTTCTTCATACAACTTTTGTATTAACTATTATATCTTTGATACTGTTCTTCATATAACTTTCATATTAAACTATTATATGAGAAATCGGATGGGAATTCAAAGACATGACCACTAATCCAACAGGCAAGTGTGCTAGCTACTACACTACTGCAATTTCTAAACTAGAATGTAATAAAATGTTATTTTCTGAACTGCGGTATGTCATTCTGTATTCATGTTCTGTTTCTTGTCAAATTAGAATGACCTTATGGAGTGGCTGCACCTGTTAGGGCTTGGCGTGTACCTGGACACACTGTGTGGCCAGGGCTATGACAACATTGATTGTGTCACCGACATCACATGGGAGGACCTTGAGGAAATTGGCATTCAGAAGCTAGGTAAGATGTCTCCTAATTTCTAACAATATAACTGACTATATACTAGGTCATGAAGACAACAATAACTACAGATAGAAATGGAATTCAATAGACACTAACAAAGCAACTTGATAGTTTGGGTTTCGCTGATGACATTGCACTCCTGTCACATACACATAGTCAAATGCAGAATAAACTAATCACACTTGATGAGAGGTCACAACATTTAGGTCTAAAAATGCAAGGAGGTAAGACAAAAACAATGAGATTAAACCAAGCAAATAACAATGGGATCTCCCTTGGTGAAACCTCACTTCAAGAGGCAGAATCATACACCTATTTGGGAAGCAGTTTAGACAAAATGGAGGAACAGATAGAGATATTAAAATAAGAATACAAAATTAACAAGGGGGGGGGGGGGGGGTGTGGGGTGACGCCTGTGGGACCAGGTAGAGAAAGTGGTGGAACAGACTGAGCACTCACATGTGTAGAGAATGATCGGCAGAGGATAACAAAGAAGTTCTGGTTCTCAAAATTGAGAGGAAAGACCAGGAGAACTTTCAATCAGATGGCAGTTGGAACCAGTAGCAGTATGACTCTTTGCTGGCTGTTGAACAAGGGGATTAAGCGTTTGTGGGAAATTGCTGAGTGCAGTGATATCGTTTCTTAGCTCAACTCAACATCACTAATTAGTGCCTGCGCAGAATAGTGGGAATAAAGTGGAATGACAGAATCACCAATGTAGAACATATTGATGTGACAATCAGCAGTTTAAATAGGTACCATAGGAGGGAACTCAACCCATTCCAGTGAACCAAGAAGTGATAAAAAGATGCTGGCACTGGATAGGACATACACTGAGAAAACCTGAGGACAATATAACTAGACATTCTCTTGTCTGGAACCCACAAGGCAAACAAAATAACAAAATGTGAAAAGTGAAAAGTAGGCTGTAATATGCAGTTGTAGAAAACGTGTTCTCACTTCACTGTTCAGATACAAAGGAAAGTCAGCAAGTGTGTTACAAACTGATATAGGAAAGCTGAAAATGGTAATCTCAAGTTTCTGAAGATTGTCATATGGTGGCAGCATTAGAAAATGTTTATGGTGAGCAGTGTTTGTTGCAACAACTGAAGGTTGCCATATGGTGGCAGCATTAGAAAATGTTTATGGTGAGCAGTGTTTGTTGCAACAACTGAAGGTTGCCATATGGTGGCAGCATTAGAAAATGTTTATGGTCAGCAGTGTTTGTTGTAACAACTGAAGGTAACCATATGGTGGCAGCATTAGAAAATGTTTATGGTCGGCAGTGTTTGTTGCAACAACTGAAGGTTGCCATATGGTGGCAGCATTAGAAAATGTTTATGATGAGCAGTGTTTGTTGCAACAACTGAAGGTTGTCATATGGTGGCAGCATTAGAAAATGTTTATGGTGAGCAGTGTTTGTTGCAACAACTGAAGGTTGCCATATGGTGGCAGCATTAGAAAATGTTTATGGTGAGCAGTGTTTGTTGTAACAACTGAAGGTTGCCATATGATGGCAGCATTAGAAAATGTTTATGGTGAGCAGTGTTTGTTGCAACAACTGAAGGTTGCCATATGGTGGCAGCATTAGAAAATGTTTATGGTCGGCAGTGTTTGTTGCAACAACTGAAGGTTGCCATATGGTGGCAGCATTAGAAAATGTTTATGATGAGCAGTGTTTGTTGCAACAACTGAAGGTTGCCATATGGTGGCAGCATTAGAAAATGTTTATGGTCAGCAGTGTTTGTTGCAACAACTGAAGGTTGCCATATGGTGGCAGCATTAGAAAATGTTTATGGTCAGCAGTGTTTGTTGTAACAACTGAAGGTTGCCATATGGTGGCAGCATTAGAAAATGTTTATGGTGAGCAGTGTTTGTTGTAACAACTGAAGGTTGTCATATGGTGGCAGCATTAGAAAATGTTTATGGTCAGCAGTGTTTGTTGTAACAACTGAAGGTTGCCATATGGTGGCAGCATTAGAAAATGTTTATGGTGAGCAGTGTTTGTTGCAACAACTGAAGGTTGTCATATGGTGGCAGCATTAGAAAATGTTTATGGTCAGCAGTGTTTGTTGCAACAACTGAAGGTTGCCATATGGTGGCAGCATTAGAAAATGTTTATGGTGAGCAGTGTTTGTTGTAACAACTGAAGGTTGCCATATGGTGGCAGCATTAGAAAATGTTTATGGTGAGCAGTGTTTGTTGCAACAACTGAAGGTTGCCATATGGTGGCAGCATTAGAAAATGTTTATGGTGAGCAGTGTTTGTTGCAACAACTGAAGGTTGTCATATGGTGGCAGCATTAGAAAATGTTTATGGTCAGCCGTGTTTGTTGCAACAACTGAAGGTTGTCATATGGTGGCAGCATTAGAAAATGTTTATGGTCAGCCGTGTTTGTTGTAACAACTGAAGGTTGCCATATGGTGGCAGCATTAGAAAATGTTTATGGTCAGCAGTGTTTGTTGTAACAACTGAAGGTTGCCATATGGTGGCAGCATTAGAAAATGTTTATGGTGAGCAGTGTTTGTTGCAACAACTGAAGGTTGCTATATGGTGGCAGCATTAGAAAATGTTTATGGTGAGCAGTGTTTGTTGTAACAACTGAAGGTTGCCATATGGTGGCAGCATTAGAAAATGTTTATGGTGAGCAGTGTTTGTTGCAACAACTGAAGGTTGCCATATGGTGGCAGCATTAGAAAATGTTTATGGTGAGCAGTGTTTGTTGCAACAACTGAAGGTTGCCATATGGTGGCAGCATTAGAAAATGTTTATGGTCAGCAGTGTTTGTTGCAACAACTGAAGGTTGCCATATGGTGGCAGCATTAGAAAATGTTGATGGTCAGCAGTGTTTGTTGTAACAACTGAAGGTTGCCATATGGTGGCAGCATTAGAACATGTTTATGGTGAGCAATGTTTGTTGTAATAACTGAAGGTTGTCATATGGTGGCAGCATTAGAAAATGTTTATGGTGAGCAGTGTTTGTTGCAACAACTGAAGGTTGCCATATGGTGGCAGCATTAGAAAATGTTTATGGTCAGCAGTGTTTGTTGTAACAACTGAAGGTTGCCATATGGTGGCAGCATTAGAAAATGTTTATGGTGAGCAGTGTTTGTTGCAACAACTGAAGGTTGCCATATGGTGGCAGCATTAGAAAATGTTTATGGTGAGCAGTGTTTGTTGCAACAACTGAAGGTTGTCATATGGTGGCAGCATTAGAAAATGTTTATGGTAGGCAGTGTTTGTTGCAACAACTGAAGGTTGTCATATGGTGGCAGCATTAGAAAATGTTTATGGTGAGCAGTGTTTGTTGTAACAACTGAATGTTGCCATATGGTGGCAGCATTAGAAAATGTTTATGGTCAGCAGTGTTTGTTGTAACAACTGAAGGTTGCCATATGGTGGCAGCATTAGAAAATGTTTATGGTGAGCAGTGTTTGTTGTAACAACTGAAGGTTGTCATATGGTGGCAGCATTAGAAAATGTTTATGGTGAGCAGTGTTTGTTGCAACAACTGAAGGTTGCCATATGGTGGCAGCATTAGAAAATGTTTATGGTGAGCAGTGTTTGTGGAACAACTGAAGGTTGCCATATGGTGGCAGCATTAGAAAATGTTTATGGTGAGCAGTGTTTGTTGCAACAACTGAAGGTTGCCATATGGTGGCAGCATTAGAAAATGTTTATGGTGAGCAGTGTTTGTGGAACAACTGAAGGTTGCCATATGGTGGCAGCATTAGAAAATGTTTATGGTGAGCAGTGTTTGTTGCAACAACTGAAGGTTGCCATATGGTGGCAGCATTAGAAAATGTTTATGGTGAGCAGTGTTTGTTGTAACAACTGAAGGTTGCCATATGGTGGCAGCATTAGAAAATGTTTATGGTCAGCAGTGTTTGTTGTAACAACTGAAGGTTGCCATATGGTGGCAGCATTAGAAAATGTTTATGGTCAGCAGTGTTTGTTGTAACAACTGAAGGTTGCCATATGGTGGCAGCATTAGAAAATGTTTATGGTCAGCAGTGTTTGTTGTAACAACTGAAGGTTGCCATATGGTGGCAGCATTAGAAAATGTTTATGGTGAGCAGTGTTTGTTGTAACAACTGAAGGTTGTCATATGGTGGCAGCATTAGAAAATGTTTATGGTCAGCAGTGTTTGTTGCAACAACTGAAGGTTGCCATATGGTGGCAGCATTAGAAAATGTTTATGGTCAGCAATGTTTGTTGTAACAACTGAAGGTTGCCATATGGTGGCAGCATTAGAAAATGTTTTTGGTCAGCAGTGTTTGTTGTAACAACTGAAGGTTGTCATATGGTGGCAGCATTAGAAAATGTTTATGGTCAGCAGTGTTTGTTGCAACAACTGAAGGTTGCCATATGGTGGCAGCATTAGAAAATGTTTATGGTCAGCAATGTTTGTTGTAACAACTGAAGGTTGCCATATGGTGGCAGCATTAGAAAATGTTTTTGGTCAGCAGTGTTTGTTGCAACAACTGAAGGTTGCCATATGGTGGCAGCATTAGAAAATGTTTATGGTCAGCAGTGTTTGTTGCAACAACTGAAGGTTGTCATATGGTGGCAGCATTAGAAAATGTTTATGGTGAGCTGTGTTTGTTGTAACAACTGAAGGTTGCCATATGGTGTCAGCATTAGAAAATGTTTATGGTGAGCAGTGTTTGTTGCAACAACTGAAGGTTGCCATATGGTGGCAGCATTAGAAAATGTTTATGGTGAGCAGTGTTTGTTGCAACAACTGAAGGTTGCCATATGGTGGCAGCATTAGAAAATGTTTATGGTGAGCAGTGTTTGTTGTAACAACTGTGTCAATAAATTCTCTTTACAAAATAAACAAGTCCTGAAGAAGGAACCTGCTGTAGATCTGTGATGTGATGGAACCATCACATTTTGTGGATGTGAATCTATGGAGGAACAGGTGGCCAGTCTTTCTCTCCGAGGCAACAAGCGCATGTGTTGAACCCTCATCCATGTTCAAGACAATATGAGCGTAGCTCCCTAGCAACTGCACTAATGTGCCCACTGAAACGATAAATGCCAAACCAGGAACCAGCCATGGGTCTGTGATGTACTAAGGCCATCACATGTTGTAGGCCTGGATGCAATGAGCCATAAGTTGTCAGTCTGTCACACACTTTTGCAGATGATGGATAACTTAGTTGCTGATTTTCCTTCATACATTCATGGGAACCAAAAGCCATAATGTAATAGTAATTTAGTGTGAGAAAAAAAATCCATATTTTGGTAAAATCATATTTTCAGTCATTTTGTTATTTTTCTCCTGCAGGCCATCAGAAGAAGATAATGCTGGCTATTGACAGAATAAAGCGAATAACAGGAGTAAAACGTCTGCCATCAACCGATGGAAGATCTGCTTCTCTAGAGCTGCTTGAACCTCCACCTCCAGCTCCACCTATGACTGGTCGATGGTCAGGAGGGGAAATAACTGCAGTACCACCCTATGTATATGATAGAGCCGTGGGTGGAGTCAGACCCAAAAGATCTCCTTCTGGGGATAGTCTCAGCACAGCCAGTAGTGCCAACAGCACAAGCAGCATCAGCAGTGGATCGTATCACCTTGCAGGATGCAGTCCTGGGGTTGGAGGTGAGGCCAGGACTACATCGCTGCCCAGGGAGGATGTTGGTCTAGCTGGAGCAATGCCATTTCGGCACAATTCTACAGGAAGTACCAGTGGAAGCTTGCAGCCAGATCTGGTTGCCATTCAAGTCAAAAGGATTATGAAGTCAAGTGTATCAGACGACAGCAGAGATGGAAATGAACGACAGCTAATGTATCAATCCTGCCATGGTTCTGACAGATGGTCTTCAGATAATGAGGTATTCGTAGAAAACCTCAGCAGTTCAGAAGCTGAAAGTAATAGTATCTATGCTGTCGCTAGTGCTATTGTAACAGACAAGCAAAGACCTATTGCTAGAGTAATGGCGAATTCTCAGACAGAAAAACATGAACATGAAGTAAATACCGATGGCAATAAACTGATCAGTAACACGTATGTCTACAAAGCTAATGTTAACAGTAATAACACCAACATTGCTTTAAGTAAGGAAACTGGGGAACACATTTATGACATGCCACAGATCTTTCCTTCCCACAAATCTCCCAAACCTTCTGTCATGGTGAAACCTGCAGCTGTGTTTGATAGTGAAGATTCAAGCCAGCTTACACCAGGGAGCAAGGCAAAGAAGAAGATACCGCCACCTCCTCCAAAGCGAACAGATTCTATACGTGGAGACACAGCTTGTAACAGTATACCCAACTCTCCCAACAGGACCCCTTCTGCACCTACCACTATTACAATAGCTGCTTCTGTTCATCCACAACCAGTAGCTCTTTCTACCACAAAACAGCCACCACCTCCTGTCACACAGAAACCCATGTCTCCAGCTGTCAGTAAACACCTCCAGCAACAACATGATCAGCATCATCATCAACTCAACCCCATTGTTGTTCAGAAATCAGACCCTCCTAAGCTTGTTCAGTTACAGAAAGTACTGGCTTTAACTTCCTCTAGTCATCCCTTGCTACAGCCCCATGCTCCAGAGCAGGGAATTCAGCAGCAGAAGGTATTCCTGAAACCCGTTTTAGCTGTTCAGCAACCACAAGTGCATCCAAAATCGCCTCTTCCTCAAAAATCTTCCAATACTCCCAACGTGGGCGGTATTTTTCAGCAACAGCAAAAGTCCCACCATGAACCATCCACTCATAATCCCCATACTGAGATAGAATTTCTGTCACAGAGTTCAAGCCTACAAGCAAAGTCTCAAGCAGTTGTTTTACCATCGCAACATTCTCAGCCAAACTCAGCATCTGTGCAGCCACAGGTTCAGGCTTTTGTCAGCTGCATGAAAAGTCTGTCAGAAAAGTTTGGGAAAAACACACCAGAGGATGATCAATTTCCAGACAATGCCTCCACAGATAGTGATGACTTCCCACCACCCCCGCCTCCTATTGCCATGGATATCCTGACACCTAAAATACACAACTATGGGATTCCCTCACCTAGAGATAGGGGAAAACCAGAGTATGGTTTACAACACCAGAGAGAGTATGCACAGAAGTCTCAGTCAAGCCCATCTGCTGCCAAGAGCTTAGGTCCTGTCACAGACGCCTCTCAGAAAAATCTTGGCTGGACACCAGGGCATCATGTTCAAGCTGCTGATGTGACAGCTCCAGTGAAGACATTGCCTGAGCACCTTGCAGGCATCAAACTGATGAAACAGTCACAGATACCCTCTTCTATTAGCTCCCCGTCGAGCAGTGATCATGACCGCACACCAGAGCCTGACCCTATGGCTGTGGTTAGGAAAGAGAAACGCAGTGAGTCTACAGCAAGCGTTGAGTCCAGCATCTCATCCTGCAGTATAGATTCCAACACTCTTCCATTTGCTAATGAGAATGTAGGAACCATCAAGCAGAGGGCAGTTAATGTTAAGCCTTCAATCATTCACTCTGCACATTTGGAAGATGGACAAAGAAGTGTGGACATAAACCCAAACATGTTTGGGAATGAATCTCATAAAATTTCCTATGGCTACCAACATTCATCATCCTCAGTGTTATCACAGACTTCATATCCTCATCACATCGGAACAGCTGCTGGTCAACCCACAAAAACTCCTGCTTCTTCATCTGATAATCACTTCCAAAAGCAGCAGCATGAATTGTCATCATCAGGTAAGTTCAGACAAGATTTTGATTTGTTGCTGTGTCTTTTGACAGACAGGACAAACTCTAAACTTTTAATCCCTTTTTTGAGAGGAGGATGGTGTCTTCTGCATATAAGTTCTGGAAGTGAATTTGCACCAATTATGAATTAATCAAACTTTTCACTGGTCTCATCTTTTATGTTTCTCAATATATTTTCTTCATATATGTTGAACAGGTATGGGGAGAACATTTTTCCATCCACTTGCCATACTGTTATTTAGCCTTCTTTAATTACTTTCTTTGAATATTTTCTTGCATTTCTGTATTCATGAGGCCAAAGTAGTAGAATTGTAGTGTACTTTATCAACACAGATTCCCACATTTTGTTCAGACCCAGGCTCTGAGATCTATTCAGCCTCATACAATGTGTTCCAGAAGTTCTCGTGGGGAAATGCTGATATCAGACATACTGACAAATTTCCCTCTCTTGTTTTATTCATACGTGGGAAACGTGAACTTAACTAACACCAAATCTCTATGATATTTTAGTAGCATATAAATAAGTATAGTAAAGGATCCTTTTTGTACATGTCTTTAGTTGTATGCAACTAAGTCATCAACTTGCATTCTGTATTCATTATATTCTGTATTCATTATATTCTGTATTCATTATATTCTGTATTCATTATATTCTGTATTCATTATATTCTGTATTCATTATATTCTGTTTCTTTCTGTTTTAATAGCCTCTTTCTTCTTTACATGTTATACATCTTTGGAAGACAGACACAGAAGTGTTGATGTAAACCCAAGCCTATGTTAGCCATTTATTCATAATGTATCTTCTCCTTCTTCAGTTGCCTAATCTTTTTTGGACGTGATTGAATAATGTCAGTTTACAGAATTGCTACAATATTTGCAACTTTTGACAGACACATCCGACTTCTTTAGGTATTATGTTTATACCAGTTAGCCTTCCCTGGTGTCATAAAATGTTTCACGGTCAAAAGTGTAAAGTCTTCTTTGTTCCTCCATTCCCTGTAACGCACCAACTGGCCCATTGAGAACAGCCACACGCATGGTAGTCAGCCCTCAAGGGAAGGCAGGGGCAGACCATGCATTCCCCCCACATCCAAGGAGGCTTCCATAAGTGCAGAGCTTATATATGATGCTCTGACACTGGCACACCCCCAGGAATTATCATGTCCTGCACATGGTTGCCTAGCCTCACTTACATATATTGAGTCTCCCATTTATTACATGCCACACCTATGGAGAATGATAATCTGCAGATTTTGGACTTTATAACACCCACACAATGGGCTTTCTATTCAAGCTTTCCTCCAAATGGATTTTTTTGGCCAAGTAATTTTCCGTTTGGTAGCCATCGACATGTTTTTGCCACCTGCATACCTGGGGTATGGTGTTTTGAGGATTAGTTGTCATTTAGTAGGATTTTTGTTCGGTGGGCATTTCAACCTGTCAGCTAGCATTGAACTATTTGTCAGTCTAGTAGGTCATACTTTTGATGGGCAACATGTACCCTGATTTGAGGTATACTGGTGAGTGCCAGAATAATTTCTGATCACTGCATCTCTGGGTGCCACCAACTCTGAGATCCCCTGTCAGTTCAAATTAGGCCAGTGGTGGCAAATTTTCCGGGTGTATGATGAAAACATATGGCAGTTCCATAAAACCAGCGTGGACCTGAATGGCACACAAGGTGAGATGCAGGGTATCCCATTATATGCTTTAACTGTCATCCATGTCTGTGACTGAAGTCACCACACCACATCCATGGTATATGATGTCCACATATTGCAGAAGTCTTGCAGGGGGTTCCATACAACCAGAATTTAGCAATTTCATGCCAACAGTTAAGTGCACCTCCCAACACTTCACTGAAGTAAATGGAGGAAGAAAATACAAAGAATTAGGTGCACATCTTCCCATTAGATGCCTATAATCAGAATCATACCACTTTCACTCTCTATAACATTTCCAACATCTTTGAACATATCAAAGAACTCTCCACATTGATTTGCTTTGGTACGGTTATTGCATAGTGAATATATCTGCCCATACATTGTTACCTCTGTTTTTCAATCACACTGTTATAATTTTTATTATATGTTTACCCTAGTATGTTCGAAGTTGTGTTTATGTCTACAATGAAAAATTGTGTTTTGCTGTTTCATTTATTCTTAATCCTGAATATATGAATACAAAAGCCTTGGTGTAACATGCTCAGTCTTTTCCTTGCATTTTTCAGTTTTCTATTTCCATTATATTATATTTATTTGTCTATACTGAAAAAATTATATCTTCATTGTAAATCACGCATTTTTCACAAACTACAAGTGGGCATTTAAGAAATAACTTACTCCTTCGTGCTATCGTGATCGCTGTCATTTTGAGTGAGCTACTCATAAATGTTGCCAGCTCTGTGGCGAAGGGATTATAGACGCCGTTTGTAATCCTGCATACCCGCATTTGAAACACAGCTGTGGGTGATTTGGCAGCAGACCGTCTTACATTGGTTTTTATGAAATGGTATGAGTTCTGGTCGTTCAGAAAGTATTGGCAAACTACATTCCATAAACTTGCCCAGGTGTCATGAACAGCAAAAAATGCTTTGATTGACTGATCAGGATATGCGACAACTCGTAAGTGGTTTTTTTTTGTTTGGAGGCTATGTTAATCTAAGATTATAGAGTCAGTGTGGTTAGCTAACCAAGTTTTGCAGGTGGAAAATTCACAAAGACAGATTATTAATATAATATAAAAATAATTTTTAGGTGCATTTCTAGAATAGAAGGTCTGAGAAATGTGAGAGCTATGGAAGACTGAGAATACTGGTGACAGAGACAGAAGAGGCTGTATAAATCAGCAGTGAGGCACAGAAGATGGTCAATGGTTGAACTTATTGAGAAAACAAGACAGATGATGGCCGCTCTGTATAGTATAATATTTCCATTAATTATTTTCTAGATTCTGCTGGGCCACCAGTGCCAGGTACAAAGCCAGTTTTCAGTCCAAAAACATCACGACCATCAGGAGGGCCATCATCAATACAGCCAACACCAACACAACAGCAAGATCCATTGCTGATGACAGCTGGAGAGTAAGTTCATGTTTCACTGTTCGAGAGTATTGATTTTCTTTACCTGCAGGCTAAAGAGTCATGATAGCATCGTTTTTACCACACAGGTCTACAATTACAGTGGTGGATGATAATTTTAGTCGTGGTAAAGCAATGGCTAGCATGCTTGCCTGCTGTTCTGGTAGTCACATGTTCAAATCCCCTAGGAGGAGGGCAATTTTTCTAATTGACCTTGTTTCCTAAGTCGACCTAACCCAAAATTGGTGCCAGTAAATTGGCTGGGAAGTAAAGGGGATATTTCGAAATTGATCTTATCAGCCAGCGATTGCCAATTGGTTTAAAAATATGGGGCTAGCATGTACTCAATATGCTTGGTGACATGAAAAGGGATCCTATACTTTTAACCTGGTTCCCTCAAGGCGTGGGAAACAATACTTTTTTTAAATTAATTTTTTTGCTTATGATCCCAGCGATGGAGGGATGTTTTTGTCCAACTGCAGATGGCAGAAGTATTGATGCCATCATAAAACAAGTGACATTGCACTGTTTGTCAAGCCTGTAACCCAGTACATCTGATGTTGAAAAGCATTTCTTTCAGATTTGTCTTTGACTGTCCCCAGTCTACCTTTGTTTTTGTTTTTCATTTATCTTCTTCTTCTTTGTGGCATTTGTTGATCGGATTATGTGTTTACATTATATTGTAAGTAAAGTTGTTAACTGGCATATAGCTCTTTTTTTTTTTTAATCATCATCATTGTCAAGTGTCATTGATGTTCAGGGAGACCATAGTAGCTCAATGACTAAATACTTGCCTGTTGGCCTTTTATTTGAATTCGCATTGGGCCAAATTTTTTTACTTTTGACCTGGGCTCGCAGCCAGACCCAGCCTACAATGAGTACCAGAAAATGTCGTGGGAAGTGAAGGCGGTTGGCATGATATATCATCCCTGGAGTATTGATTGGTCTACACAAATGTGGGTTTGGCACCATGTACCCAGTATGCCTCAAGGCATGGAAATGGGTCATTTGCTTTCTTACTGTTGAAGTTTGGCTGTATTTAGTTTCCAGTATCTTGACCTGTGTTTCATGGTGTACTCTTCTTCTTCTTTTTCTTTTATTCGCTTGAAATTTGTCTATAACTGCAATGTTGCATGGTGTACTCATTCATACAGACTTTTTCCAGTCCATCCATCTCTTGATAATGTCCACACACCTATAACATCGTCTCCTCATACGCTTTCCCTCCAGAACAAGATGTGTTTCCTATAAAGAAAAGTAAGCAAAGTGAATTTTTGGCAGCTGTTTCAGTTGTAGTCGTCATAATAGTATTAATAGGAGTGGGGTTTTTTTTCAGAAACCAAAACATGAAATATAAACTGTTAAAGTCTTGTGCCCTGGGAAAACTCTTTGGAAATGATTTATTTAAACATTGCCTTGTGCAGAAGTTTGACATGCGATAAACATTTTCTTTCAACTATTAACTTTATTTAACAATTACTTGGAATTAGTTCACTTTCTGAACATCGTGGGTTTTTTTTTTTTTTTGCGAGGTCATTTTATATAACATGTTATTCTTTATTGTTTTGCACAATTGCCAGTAAATTTCTGTTAAATGAATGTTACAAAAATAATTTATTTGGGGTTAATTAATCATAATTTTGTCAATGCATTAAGTTAATTCAGGTAAACAAAACGTTAAAAATTAGAATTTATGTATTCGATGCTAACTATATGGTGCAGAAGCATAGATAAGGAACCAACACTTAAGATATTGAATTGAAGCCCTAGAGATGTGTGTGTGTGTGTGTGTGTATATATATATATATATATATATATACACACACACACACACACACACAAAGAGAGATAATATTTCACAAACAGTGAAAAAAAAACAAAAATAAAAGTCATAGAGAAGTTGGAGATGAATAGTTAACATGGAAATAATAATAAAGAGACAAGTTAAATAGTTTTGCCACATTAAAAGACAGAAACCATCTTACGAAAACCATCATCACCACTATCATCAGTTGCCATGCTGAGTGGTGTAGTCAGTCACATTCCTCTTCAAATGTCTGTTCCCTGTGGTCTGCATAACTTTGCCCACTGGTCATCTACTTAGTGTGCCAGCCCATCCAGTATTTTCTCCCTCTATTAACCTCTGTGCCGGTCTCCCTGATCTAGGGGTTACACGACTTTCTCCGTAATCCCATATACTCTTGTGAGTAATGTGACATGCGCAAGAATCAGTAGCGGTTCTCTCTGCATCTGTAACTTACGGAGTATATGAGCCGGTCGCTCAGAAAGCAATGGCAAACTACTGAGCAAAATCTTTCCCAGAAATCAACAATCAGCTGAAAGATGCTGATGTTGACAGCGATGTCCTGTAAAGGATATGCGAACAAAAAAATCAACCTCTGTATCAAAACCCCTCAATCTTCCCAGTTGCTACAACCTTTTTAGACTGTCTCTTTTCATAATCTTTCCCAAAAATGACAATTGTCTCATCCTGATGTGGGTAATAAAATGTCTTTTAAAATGTCATCCTGAAAGGAAAATAAGTTTGAAGGTAACATGAAGAGATGAAAAAACAGCAGTTGTCTATAAGAATGCACAACTAAAGCAAGGGACAGGAAGTGTCAGAAATCAATTCAGCCAAACTTCCTTCTGGATACAGTACTTGTTTGATAAATTAATTCAGAAATAGTTTAATTACTGAAAAACAGTGTTGTCTGTTTTTTTTTAAAACTGTTTAATTTATCTTACTCTGCTAGTACTTATAATTTACCTACAATTGTTATTATACTGTTTTTTTTTTTTTCAGCAAACCAGAAGGAGGCAATGTTTTAAGTGACATTGATTTCATGCTGCAGGGTCTGACTGATGAGCTAGATGCTATGTTAGAAGATGAAATGACTAGCTGACAACGTGGGTCAGCTCCTCCAGATGTCAGCTCCATGCAACATTTATAAGTGACAGCTGAGCTGTCATGATATTCATTACAACTGCTAATAAATATGTTCATTATACTGCATCTATTCTGCACCACTTGCCTAACACTACAACTTTGCTGGTGTCCATTTGTACTTAAATTTATTCTGTGTGTTTATGTTATTTAATCTGTTGTTGGGTCTCATAATAATGCACTACGAATGTAAAGAGCTTTGACCACTCCAATTACAGTGTATACAATTGCAAAAATGGCTTTTTCATCAGGTAAAGTTTAAGTTGCAAATTCTTGATTCTGTTTATTGTCAATTATGTCATTAGAATGTTGTGAAAGTGACAAGAAGGGGCAATGTCACAACCAAAAAATACATAAAGCCGAGATGCAACCGTGTAAAAAGTAAGACTAAAAAGAAGACAGCATGAAATACTTCTGAAAGTTATGTAGACATTGGACTAAGCAAAGAAGATAATAACTTTATAAGAACACTCACTGTCTTTGTTTGTCAATTATGTCATTAGAAGGTTGTGAAGGTGACAAGAAGGGGCAAGGTCACAGCCAGACAATACACAAAAGCCAAGAGTTGCAACCGTAGATAATATGTGTAAAAAGTACCGTTAAACAAGAAGTCAGCACGAAATACAAAATTTATGTAGACATTGGATTAAGCAAAGAAGGTAATAACTTAATAGGAACCCTCACTGTCCACACAAGTATCATCATTGTCTGAGCCTCAACAATAAATTATGTTGCCAGTTTTATTATATGAAGTGTAAATACATTACTGTTCTTGGACACACTGTATCACCAATACATTATGTTGTACATTTGTATGTTGAAAGTAAATTCATTGCTGTATGTGGACACACAGCTTTGCATACATTACTGTACATGGAAACACTGTATCACCAATACATTATGTTGTACATTTGTATGTTGAAAGTAAATTCACTGCTATATGTGGACACACAGCTTTGCCAGTGTAATATGTTCTAAGCTTGTTTGTCTGAAGTGTACCTGGACACTTAACTTTGCCAGTATAGTATGGTTAAAGCTTGTTTGTCTGGGGTGTAAGTGTATTTGCTGTACACAAGAATACTATTTCACCAATACATTATGTTGTCAGTTTGTTTGAAGTGTACATGGACACACAGCTTCAATAACACAGTATTTTGTGAGCATGTATGTCTGAAGTGTAAGTACACTTGTGTATATGATCACAAAACATGTTACATGTAAAATTTGGAATAGAATGGGTTCATATAACAATTGAATGGAACAGGACTGCACAACTTGTTTCATGTCTAAAATAACCAATGTTAGAGGAATATATAGAACCTATACTGTTGTATGAATGTGAACAAGTTAGTTGCATATCTGTTACAGGTTGTAACAGATAACTCCAGCATTTTTGGCTGTTCGTTATTCCTGGCCAAGTTTGTAGTTCAGTTATTTGCCATTGCTTTGTGAATGGCTGGCACCCATACTATTTCATACGAAACCAGAAACCAACGTAAGGCTGTCTCCAGCCAAATCGCGCACCGCCATGTTTTGGATGTGGGATTACGAACTGCATCCGTAACCCCTTCACCATGGAACCGGCATGTGAAACGTGGGCAATAAGTAGACTAAATCGCCATTGAGAAACATCTAATGGCAGTGGAAGTGTGGTTTCTGAGGAAAACAAAAATAATACTATGAGTGGACAAAAATAAGAAAAAGAAGAAAACTATAAATTGATTTCAGAAATTAGATTTTAAAAGAAAGAAATGAAAATTACCAATTGATTACAGAAATTAGATATAGACAGTCAAGATTTGTTGGGAACGTTATGAGGAGAGATAAACTGGAAAGCTTAGTAATGTGTGGCTGACTTGATGGGGAGAAGATCAGGGTACGGACAGGGAGATAAATACCTGGATCACTTGGCCACATGGCATAGTTGGGAAAAGAATACCTACCTGATCTGAGACTGGTGATCATGGTAAACCATGACCGCCCATTTTTATCAATATGATACGTGATGAGAGCAACCAATAAACAGATAGTGAGTTGCCAACAAAAATTATATCATGTATAAAGTAAAGGATGGTGAGTTGCCAACAAAAATTATATCATGTATAAAGTAAAGGATAGTGAGTTGCCAACAAAAATTATATCATGTTAAAGTAAAGGATCTTTTTATATGCCTTAACATGTATTGGTATTATGGTGCTACCCCATAGTTTTATAGACCAACAGCACACAATGAGCGGTGCTACCCCATAGTTTTATCGACCAACAGCACACAATGGGCGGTGCTACCCCATAGTTGTAGAGACCAACAGCTCTCAATGGGCGGTGCTACCCCATAGTTGTAGAGACCAACAGCTCTCAATGGGCGGTGCTACCCCATAGTTGTATAGACCAACAGCTCTCAATGGGCGGTGCTACCCCATAGTTGTATAGACCAACAGCTCTCAATGGGCGGTGCTACCCCATAGTTTTATAGACCAACAGCTCTCAATGGGCGGTGCTACCCCATAGTTGTAGAGACCAACAGCTCTCAATGGGTGGTGCTACCCCATAGTTGTAGAGACCAACAGCACACAATGGGCGGTGCTACCCCATAGTTGTAGAGACCAACAGCACACAATGGGCAGTGCTACCCCATATTTGTAGAGACCAACAGCTCTCAATGGGCGGTGCTACCCCATAGTTGTAGAGACCAACAGCTCTCAATGGGCGGTGCTACCCCATAGTTGTAGAGACCAACAGCTCTCAATGGGCGAGGTGGTCAGTATCTAGCCAACCACCTTTACTTCCCAGGACATTTCCTGGGACCCACTGTAAGCAGGGCAGGCCTGGGAGCTCAGGTAAATTGTTTTTAATCTGTCTCAATGGGGATTCGAACACGTGACTTAGAGGCTAGCAAACAAGCTTGCTAGCCACAGGGCTACCATGGTTCCCCAATAAGTATATAATGAGTTGTAACAACAATTATAGCATGTAAAGAATATTAAATAAACATATAGTGAGTTGCTTGGTATAGAATGAATTAACTCTGGCAGACATCTACGATCATCCAGTGATATCAGTGTTACCAGATATGTCAAACCATTTTACGTTTCTTCTGTGTGAAGTGAAGTGTTTCATGAATATCAGCACTGTATGTTGTTTGTAGGACAAGAATGAAGAGATCATGCAAAGTGTCAACTCCATCATACTTGTGTTGTGACTTTGGTTTGACAGTGCTAATAGATGTTGTCTATATAATGCTTGAAGTATACATCGCTGGCATGCCATTTTGTAAAGATTAGCAAATAATTAGTCTTGTCTTGTATTTGTATAAGGGGAAGTACATACAGTGAGCACTAGACAACAGAAAGATGTGAAAGCTATAGGCACATTTGTGACTCTATCTGGTCATTACACATGATCCCATCTAATTAGTGTTTTTCTGGTATTTTTATAATTAGTAACCAATGGCAAAACACCAACAAACAAGGTAGGATAATATTTACCCGAGAAGGTTAACCCGGTCAATAAATGCCCGCAGAAGTCAGATGTGGCGGCCTTAAGGAGCAAGGATCGCAGCTCTGCTGTAAACAGGCAATCACATCTGAAAAAACTCTCTGGATGAACGCAGAAGAAGAGGAAGAATAACATTTGTGAAAACATCCATTTTTCCTGTGGCAAAATAATGGATATGAGTCATGAACCATTTCGAAAATTTGGACTTTTGGGCTCAAATGTTACATAAAAATTCTTATAATATCATGGACCAAGAAGAAGAGAAATACTGAAATTCTACAGGATCTGAACATCAAAGAAAACTGGCTCATAAACAGTTTGGTTCTCGGAAACTAAAATACTTTGGCCATGTTAAACTCCACAGTGAACTTAGCAGTCAGCATAAAGTCACCATACAGTGGATACCATCCCACTATGGAGTACCCAGAAACGACAGAGCTAATCGATTGGCTAAGGAAGGAGCCAAAGAAGAACAGCCTGATGTGCCCGTTACATACCACCAAAAGAAAAGAATGATCAAATCAGTCAGATAGCCACCAAAACCTGCTCAAGATGACTATCACATTATGGACAGACCAGAACAAGTCATTATTCTGCACCTCAGAACAGGACACAATAGATTACACAACCAGATGTATACAAAATTCAAGATTGGTGAAACAGCCATGCGCACATGTAGATTGGCGTCACAGACAGCAGAGCACATACTCCAAGACTGCCCAAAATATAACATATCTAGGCAAACCTTCTGGCCTAGAGAGACAACAGTGGAAGATAAACTCGATGGACTGCTGAGTGAACTAAAAAAAACAGTTAAACTCATACAAGAGACAACATTGCAGTTATAGACATATTTCAAGCGAACGAAAGAAGAAGAGAACTCCACAGTGGCTTGGAGGGAACAGTGATGGAAGGTGTGGTTCCATGAAGAAGTGGCAGGGATTGACCAGCACAAAGGCGGACCCAGGATGCTGCAGACACATATAACTTTGGCATGAAGGTGCTTGAGATGGGAGAAATGGCAAGGGCTCAAGAAACATTTAGGCAGGCCATGAGAGCAGAAAGGGACCTGCTACATGCTAATATAAGGAGAATACTAGACAACAAAAGGATGTTATATCTTGTCATTACACAAAATTTCTTCAAATTTATGAAGAACACGTCATTCCTTGTTTAACCCAAACGGAGTGTTTTGTTGCATTATGTTCATTTTTTCTGGAACCTTTCGTATTTGTACTTTTCTGATTGAATATACAACTTCAGTCCAACCTTTTTGTTTGTGAATGCCTTTCCTCTTTAACATATACAGTTAGTATTCTCTTGTGGGTAGGTTTTCTAATTTTTGAAGTAGCCAAATATGGCCTTCTCTTTACAGTTTCCAACTGACATGCTATTTTTAATAAGTGCAGCATTCAGAGGGGACCTACAATTATTTCGCCCTTGTCTAATGTCAGAATGCTACACTACACTACAGGAAGGTCATCACTGGGTTAATCAGAAATGAAATATTTAAAAAAACATTGTCTTCACCTGCACTTTTCAAGGTTTAAGTCAGATGATGAAGCTCTAAATTATTTCGAGCTTCTTAAGGAAGCAGTGTTATAGGCAGACGCGTATTTCTTCTTCTTCTTTTCATGGCTTCATGCGTCAACCTGAATATATTTAACAAAAGCAGCAGTCAACTTGAGGTTGTTGACATATTCATAGAATTTATCCTTAAATGGAGCGGGCATAGGAGAAAGTCATTTTCTCTGTTCTGCATGTATTGGACACTCTTGCCATTTGGTTCTAACTAATTTCTAGCCCCTAAATAAAAAGGAATATTAAACTAAAAAATGCTTGGCTCAAGCCTCAACTGTGCCTTAGTTTACACATGTTTGTTTCTGTTGTTTAGTGCATTCTCTAATATCTGCTTCTCTTCATCTTTTACATTATATAAGTGTCAATAAATACCTGCTTATTTATTAACCCTTTACCTTGATTACCTCAAGATATTCCCAATATTCTCAGCCTCTTTGTCATGTTTTTGGTGTGTTCCATGATTGTACTTTAAAGTAACTTAACATGTTTTTTTTTTAAATTTCAGTCTCCATGCTAATAGTCATAGAGTTACTCTCATCTAATATTTGAAGGTGTCAATTTTATTTTTAGAGTTTGTATTTATCATAGTTACATAATTAGTTAGTACTATACTTCACAGTCTGTGATAAGGTTTACATAAATATTGTTTCTCATTTTGTATGTTACTGAATTTATTCCTGCGGAAAAATTAAATTGGTTTTCGGTTAGAGTGTTTTTATTGTTCGACCTCATGATTTAAAATAATGTAATTAAATATACCAATTTGTCCAATACTCTCGGTAATTTGTTTGTGCCAAAAAAAAAGGTCAAGATTTGAATGTAAAATAATCCCCCAAATTCAAAAGGGCATATATGAAAGATTTACATGTTACCCTTAAATAATGTAAGAATTACTTAGTAAAATACTATTTTTTTATGGATAGAAAACGGCAAACTGATCAAATCAATGTTCATTTTTTTCATTATATAAAAAATGAAGTGTAGAAATCAGTATGAACACTTTATAATTATTTATGCCAGATTTTAATAAAATTTGATGCAAAATTTAAAAACACAAAAAAATTATAACTATGTTTTAGTTTGCTTGTGACATTTTACTTTTGTTTTCTATATAGTAATTAGATGATTAGAAATGCTCTGTTCATTTTGGATTTGACATCCTTCCAGCAGAAATATTGATTTTTGGTTTGGTATGTGCGTTTGCTCACTTTGAACTCAAGTATAATCCATGCACGTGTTACTACGTCTAGTGCACTGGACTGATTTGTGCATGTGAATTAGCTTTCCCCTCTTACCAGTGTCCCTTGCCATCAGGCGAATCCACTCTGACTTCTGAGGTACTTATAATTTACATCCTAATATCAAGGACACGAAATCAACTTTTAAGTCCAACTGTCTGGTGTAGGGGTTGAACCTGCTACGCCGGCATCAGTACATCAGTTGTTTAAGACCAAGCGCTCTTATCCATTCAGCCATGCTGACCTCCAGAAATGTTGATGACACAAATATATTTGGTAGTATATAAACAGCAGCTAAGATCTCAGAAATGTGAAAGAGTAATGTAACGTAAGAGACAAGACAACTAACATATTTTAATTAGTTATCAGTCGTCCAATAGAAAACAGTCATCGGGTGTGGAGCCAGTGTACAGCACAGAACAGCCACTCTCAGCTTCCTTGATGAAGAATACCCACAGGACCTCTGGATCTGAGTCTACACAGATGGGTCAGCACAAAATGCTGTTCAAAATGGAGGAGCGGGAGTGTATGTAGAGTACCCAAATAATACTAGGGACACGACCAGAGCACTAACAAGAAAGTACTGCCATAACTATGATGCTGAAATCCAGGCAATCAAGATAGCAACAGAGAAATTACTAAATACCAACCATGGTACACAACCTTTGGTGCTATTGACAGATGCAAAATCAGTACTCGAGGTGCTCCTGTCTGGGAAATTGCCAGTACTAAGAACACTACTTTCTGAACTTAGCAGTCAGCATATCACCATACAGTGGATACTATCCCACTGTGGAATACCTGTAAACGACAGAGCTGATCGATTGGCTAAGGAAGGAGCAAAAGAAGAACAGCCTTATGTGCCCGTTATAAACCACCAAAAGAAAACAATGATCAAATCAGTCAGAAAACCACCAAAACCTGCTCAAGACGACTACCATGTTATGGACAGACCAGAATAAGTCATTATTCTACGCCACAGAACAGGACACAATAAATTATGCAACCAGATGTATACAAAATTCAAGATTGGTGGCACATACTCCAAAACTGCCTAAATTACAACATGTCTAGGCAAATCTTCTGGTCTAGAGAGATGACAGTGGAAGATAAACTCTATGGAACCCTGAGTGAACTAAAACAGACAGTTAAATTCATACAAAAGACAACATTGCAGTTATAGACATATTTCAAGCAAACGAAAAAAGAAGAAGGTGTGGAGCATGGTACCTGTGGAAACTACTTAAAACTACATTGGAAACTAATTAAAACTACATTGGTATAGTTTTTAAGCAAATGTTAGCAGTTATATATTTCTTTGAAGTTTCTACTGATTATGATTATATATTGGCACAGTTGTTAAGTGCATTTTAATTATTTAGTTTGCCAGTTTTTCTGTTGTTTTTTTTTCTTAGCTAATGTATAAAGCACCCAATATTTATAAAGTGTCATACTTATGCTATTTTGATGTGGAAAAACAGAATGTGTGTTTTAATGAACATTGTTTCTTTGTACTTAATGAGAATATTGTTATATGTCTTTGTTGTGTGAAGAAAGTTGCAACAGTAAATGGCAGATAACCTTGCAGCTAAATAGATTATAGTCTCTAGTATATTTCTGACAATACCTCATATAGTCATGTCATCTTACACACTGCACATACCATTTTGTCCCAAAATAGTATTGGAAGCATGCTTAGTTACATCTTTTTCTGTCCTTATTTAAGAATGACATTGAAGATAATTCCTTATATAAAAGTAGGTTTGATTTGTTATTGTGTACATTTCTTTTTATTTTAATTTATGTTCACTGTAATCTATATTCACTGAATTGAATATTTAGAGATTCCATGCTATTTATTTCTCAAATCCAATCAAACCAAAAGATAAAGTGGAGGTTCACTTAACTGAATATTTACAGATCTGCCTAAATGTTGGAGCCTTCCTTGTGTATCCAAATGTTCATTACAATGTGCCAAAATGAATGTGTTCTTTTAATATTACCTAGGCTGAGAGATAATACTCCCTAATACCAGTAAATATTATGCATAAATTATACGGACAACTCAGATGACTTCAGTAGGTTTGTCAGTAATTCAAACTTTCTAAACGTAAATAAATTTATTTATACATATTTAATGGTAGCAACGGCAACACAGTGGCTAGGATGCTTGCCTGTCACCCATTGTTCATGTGATTAAATTCCCTCAATGTCAATTTTAATTTACTCGAGCAGGGCTCCCAGCTGGAGCCAGCATAAATTGGACATCAGGAAATGTCCTGGCAAGTAAAGGTGGTCAATGTGATATGAACCACCTCACCCGTTGAGCATCAGTTGGTTTATAAGAAAATGGTGTTAAAGGTATGAAACCAATACACCTCACCCGTTGAGCATCAATTGGTTTATAAGAAAATGGTGTTAAAGGTATGAAACCAATACACCTTACCTGTTGAGTGTCAGTTGGTTTATAAGAATATGGAGTTAAAGGTATAAAACCAATACACCTCACCCGTTGAACATCAGCTGGTTTATACGAATATGATGAATATGGAGTTAAAGGTATAAAACCAATACACCTCACCCTTTGAGCGTCAGTTGGTTTATAAGAATATGGAGTTAAAGGTATAAAACCAATATACCTCACAGCATTTAAAAGGGTATCCTTTACTTACTGACTTATTTACTTAAACATATTTAATGTGCTGACAGATTTAATGTGTTTCAATATTTTAAAGTTTTGAACAGCACTGCATGTGGAAAGAAAACATTTAGAAATGCACTGGAAAAGTCTGCCTATATGCACAATGAAACCAACAGATAAAGTGAAAGTTCATTGCTAGGTGGAACCACAGGAAGTGATGGGTAACTGACTGAATAACTAATCGAATGTATCACTTTTATTAGGATTATATGTTTTCTTGTGAAATTATATGGGTGAAATTTGTGTCTGTTTCATAAATGTGATTCATCTGTGCATTTAAATGTACAAACCTGTTGAG
The DNA here is from genome assembly GCA_014155875.1 of Cepaea nemoralis. Classification (NCBI taxonomy): domain Eukaryota; kingdom Metazoa; phylum Mollusca; class Gastropoda; order Stylommatophora; family Helicidae; genus Cepaea; species Cepaea nemoralis. The sequence goes on from JACEFZ010013368.1 coordinate 116,459, forward strand.
AAACATTCTTATAACTTCAGTTGTTTCATTTTTTTTTCCTTTAAATGTGAAATCTCATGCACAGTAAAATTGTAAAATTATATATTTTTTCACCTTTATGAAGATTGTTAAAATTCACCCTTGTGATAACTGTCTTTTTTAAAGTGCAGAATATCAAAATATCAGAAGGTCACTAATTTTATTGCATCACATTCTCATAGTATTTTTTGTCATGGTCTGCCTGCCTCTTAACAAATAAGTAACTTGAGGAACAACTTGGCATATAAAGAATCCTCTGAAGGAATTCACAACGACATAAACAAGGTACCTTGGTCACATCAAATGACGTGACACTCAATGTAATCATTTTGTCATGCCAATAAACATGCAGGTCATTGTTCGCCATCTTACACGATCACCAGTCATGGCTCAGATCTGTGTTTTTGTCCCAATAATGCTACATGGCTATGTCATTCAAGTGTTTATTTCTTTGTCTTCCTTTCACTTTTTTTCCATCAAGTTAGCCAGTTGTCACCAAGTTTTTTAAGTAATTCTTCTCTAAATGTGCCCCCAAAAAATCTTGACTCTACATATAATTTCTCAAATCTATTCATTTTTTCTTGAAAGACTGTTTCATTTGTTTTATCTGCCCACCCATTGTATTCTTTTCATTTTCCTCAGAAACCACATTTCTACTGCCACTAGATGTTTCTCAGCTTGTCTGCTTATTATCTGTGTTTCACATGCATACAACAGTAACTGTCTACTGAAAGCTATTAAAGAGGGAAACGTTTAGGGCAAAAGAGCTAGAGGGCAACAAAGATTAAAAAAAGGATTGACAACATCAAAATATGGTACAACAAAGCAGAATATACAACGAAGGCTTAACAGAAACTGCTGTAGATCCACTGCTGCCAACCTTCACTGTGGAGATGGAACTGGATGATGTGCTGATTCTTCTTTCGTTCACTTAAAATGCATTGTCTATATCTACAATATAGTCTCTTGTATAAATTTCAGCTGGTGTCTTCTCTCCTAGTCCTAGTTTCAAAGCATGTTGGTATTGAACACGTTATTAAGGTAAGAATTGGGATAGAGTGGCCAAGAGTATCTGTCTCAGCTCAGAATATCTCAGGTTCAAATCCCAACTTAGAGTTGGACATTTTAACAAGAACCATTGGTTTATGATGATATGACATGTACTCCTGTTGTAGCTAACGCCTGGTCTTCTCAAATAAGAGTTTTTTTAAATAGGCATTTCCACATGAAATATGTGCACACTAAAAATTCCATGGCAGTCAGAAATCACAAAGAGTAGGCCATAAAACTGCTCCCAGGAAAAAAAAAATTGGGGGGGGAGGGGGGGATACCCTACACACAGGCAGATAGAGGCCTGTGCCATTGATGGAATTTGTCTAGAGGAACTAGTCCTTAGATAAATGCAGGTCAAAGTCAGACATGCTGACCCTTTAACTTGCTCGAAATTTATTGTCTATATCTGCAATTTTCTCTCTTGTAAAAACGTCTCTGTATTTTTAGTTCACTCAGTGGTCCATAAAGTTTTTCTTCCATTGTTGTTTCTCTAGGTCAGAAGGTTTACCTAAATTTTTCATAACGGGGGCAATCTAGGTGTATGTGATCTGCTCTCTGCTGTGCCAATTCACATGTGCACATGGCTGATTTGCCAATCTTGAATTTTGAGTACATGTGGTTGCGTAATTGATTGTGTCCCATTCTGAATAATGATTTATTTTGGTATGCTCATAAAAGGGTAATCATCTTGTGCTGGTGTTGATGGTTTTCTGATTTATTTGATGATTCTTTTCTTTTTTTGATATGTGACACAGTTATGTAACCATTTGGAGTTGGCTCTTCTTGGTCAGCTCTGTTTTGTTAACTCTGACGCAAGCAAGTGAAGTTATCATTTTCTTATTGCAGTCATCTCTTTTTGCTATGTTATCTACTACCAACAGATAAAACATTCATTAAGGAATTGAATTGTCTTTAAAAAAGTCTTAAAAGTCGAGAGGATTGACTTCATTGCACCAGGTTTTATCCCATATAGCTCTGCCTCTTTCCACAGGGCTGGCCTGCCGAAAGTGTCGCACAAAGCACGAACTCCGTAGCTTCAGCAACCACTCCTAGGAGTCTCCAAGAACAATGCACTCGTGAACCGAAAGACTTATCCCGGAATCGAACCCACAACCTTCATAGCGTGAGGCAGACAGCTTTGCCATGAAGACTCCCGTTTTCAGAGTTACTGTTAGTAGAATGAACTTCATTGCACTCTGGTCAGGCTTAGTACCTTAGCAAATGGCTGGGTGTGTAGATACTGGTTGTTATACTAGCACCTGATTCACCACCCTCTCTGTGTGTTAGTTAATGTTTGTTCTTAATTTAATTTTAGATTGCAGTGTTTCAGAGTTACAGTGATTCATTTTACTGTGCCTGTAAACTGTTAGTTTTTTTTTGCAGTGATGTACTCACCTGATTTGACCACTGATTTCTTGTTCCGATAATAATTTAGTTATTCTATCAGCTTGCATTAATTCTTCACGTATGTGTGTTAGTTAATGCTGTGCGACTGCCATGCTTCCAATACTAATGTCATTTTCTTTTCTTCTTCTCCTCCTCCTCTTCTTTTTCTTTCTTGTTTTGCATGGCTTTTTGGTGGTAGTAGAGACTCTTTTCCTTTTTTATATTTCTATATTCTTAATAATTCTAATCCCCAAATCTTTCTATGTTTATGTGAATTAGAGTGAACCATCTCTTGCTTTGTATCCCTGTTCTTCCCTAAACATATGTTCTCTCCATTTATACTAACTGTTATTTTAATTTGTCACAAGATATTGCTAGGAATACATGTTATTAATTTATGTATGTTTTATAGTTTGTTTGTATTTTATATATATATAATCTAATATGCTTTATAAATCCATTTGAAGTGTATAAGCCAAACTCACGATTCCCCAAATCATTATTTACCTGATTCTGCAAAAAAGCAACACAGACTGCTTCAATGTTTACTTATAATTATTGAGTCTAAGCACAGAAGCCATAGACAATAAATTGCACAATTTGTTGCCTGTCATATTTCGCTTCATCTCATCAGATGAATAATGTAAAGTTATATATCATATGAAGTGAATACCTCTAAAGTCGGAGTGGGTTCACCTGATGTCGAGGGACACTGTTAACTGATTCAGTGCCAAACAAACAGTGGGTTCGGCCCAAGCAGAAATTGATGGCAGAAAATGGGAAGTAGGGGTGTCTCACAATAATGCTCTAAAAATTGTTAAAATGGTAGCACATATATTGTATTATATATCAAATTAAAGGACATTGCACAAGGAACATGTTGGTATTGCTACTGTTGCTATAGGTTAGAAATATAATAATAATAATAATAATAATAGCAAATGTTGTAAAAAAAAAATTGAAGACAAGGGTGACAATTACGTGACATTTCCACTTACCAAGGCGCCAGTGCTTTAACGCTGTTTATAATCCAATGAAACTTACTGAATTATGATAACTACACCATTTTGCTACACCAATATCACTAGAACGACCGCATAACACCAATAAAACACAATCAAAACATCATATTTTGAAGCGCATCAATGCCACATAAAATGAAAAATGTCAGAAAATAACGAGACAGGTTTTGACCGTTTTCTACTGAGAAACAATATTTATATTAGTTATAATTATTATTCTTTTAAATTTAATTATTTAAATACTCTTTAAATACTTTGTGATAGGCAAAGTATACTTTAGGGGCACAAGTGTCCCCCATTAGCTAATTCGACATGATGACAAATTTTCACGGTTATCAGCTAACCGGCTAAGTTAGCTGGTTAGTTTTGTTTTCATTTATAAATAATTAATTTTAACCGAACAACCACATTTAACATGTGCTATCAGTTTAGAATCGTTCACAAAGTCCTTTACATCAGAATAACTACAATCTAACATTGTTTAAAACTGTTATCTAATGTAAATATGGCCGAAAATCAAGGCCGTTGCATTCCAAAAGTCAGAAGAGTAACCACAACTTTAATACAACTTTATCTCCACAAAATTCAGCCATTTTCGGTGTCTCATGGCCTGTGTGTAAATGAAAAACCTTCTTTCAGCGTAAAACTTTGTTTCAGGGCATTAAAATTAAGCAAGGTACGCAAACGAAACAAACAAACGAACTGCCAAGATCTTGTCAATACAGTGACGAAGGGGCCCCACAGTTGAGACTTTTTGTCAACCAAGTGACGGTTGGCATCGAATCAGTTAATTGGTAAAGCTAATCCACATGCAAAATTCAGTCCAGCACGGCTAGAAGTTGTGTGTATGGACTAAGCTTGAGTTCAAAGTGAATGAGCACAGGGAAAAAAAATGAAGTGAATAGATTAATTATATTTTATCCCCATTTCATTGTGACTTTGTGGGGAAACAATGTGGGGATAACAAATGCTCCACAATGCAACAGTTTCAGTGACTATATTTGTTATGTATTTGAGCCAAAATATAATTCATCTATTCACTTTATTTGACATGTAACTCTGCAGAATGCACCTGATGAAATGCAGCAAGATATATCCCAGGCAATAAATTATGCATCCTACTGTTTGTTGTTTCTATGTTTACACTATTGAGTCATTGAAAATCATGACCAAGAGAGATATTCCAGTGTCTCATTATTTTCCCCGCGCATGTGTTGTTTTTAACTATATGTGAGGAGTTGGGCTGTTTTGTATATTGTTCATTAAATGTCCTTGTAAGAGCTGACAAGTGTACGCCAGATAGATTTTTGTTTTATTTTTTATATTTCCACATTTCATTGTTTACATGGTACATGAAACATGTCTGTGTCACATCATTAATTTCACATGCAATTTGCCATTCAAACTAAGAATAAACCAGCGAAACTGAATTCTTGTATGTCCCACTAGTTTTCTTTTTCTTTTTTTTTTTTTCTGAACTCTAATAGCGGAGTTCATGGGTGACTAAGCAAAAACAGAAAGTGGAATTTATCAGCAAACCACTACAAGTATTAGAATGGATGTTGTGGCTTGAAAGTCTTCATCAGCACACAAATAACATAAAAATTACAAAATGATACTGGTATAACTGCATTAACAAATATTTTAACAGTCACTTAACTGTGAGAGGTCCTGTGTTTCCAAGGACACACAAATATTTTAACAGCCACTTAGCTGTGTGAGGTCCTGTGTATCCAAGGACACACAAATATTTTAACAGTCACTTAGCTGTGTGAGATCCTGTGTATCCAAGAAGACACAAATATTTTAAGTCACTCAACTGTGTGAGGTCCTGGGACACACAAATTGAACTGAATCCTACAGTGGAAAAAGTCAACTCAGAGTTGGCATGAGACAGGCTTCCCCATCCCATACCAAATTTTACCTGGAAAATTCAGCCAACCATGAACAAGTAGATTTAAAGAAAATATAAAAACTCAGCCAAGCAAGATGAAAGGAGGCTCTTCTCCCAAAGAATTATGACCATGTGACGCAATGCAGAAAAAAATACGTAAGGAGTCTAGATCATCTACTTAGCTCATTCCACCTAGGAAAATATCCAGAACTGGCATCTGGAATGCTAGAACTATGTGTGAAAGAAAAACTTGCCCTGCATGTGAAAATGCATGAGGAAGAATATAGGGTTTACTAGTGGACCATGATATGAGTGACATTTCTGCAAAGGCTCTATATACATCATGTTGGCTTATCTCCCTCTTGGTGATTTTACGTTTACTATTTTTGTATGTAACACCTGCAGACAATTCAAAGTGAAAAGTTAAAACACATCTCCCCTGTGACAACATGTGGTTGTCAGTTATAGATCATTTCATCACTTAGTTTAATTTAGTCGACGGATCAACATCAGGGCACATGTGTGTAACCCATAAGTACTCCGTTCTACTCCTAACTCAAGCCTAAGTCCGGAGAGCCTCAGCTCAGTGCACGAATTCCGTAGCACCGGCGAGGATCCTGAAATACTTTGGGTAGATTTTTAACTAACAACGATTGCCTGAAAGAGGCTAATAAAACTAGAACACTATATACAACAATAAGAAAGAGACAAACAGCTTTCTTTGGTCATGTGATGAGATGAGAGGCATTGGAGAACTGGAAAGATCGAGGGGAAGAGAGGCAGAGGCAGACCAAGAGAAATTATGCTGGACGGATTGAGACGGTGGCATGGCGGAATATCATCAGCAGAGTTAATCCAGAACACCAAAGACCGAGATCTGTGGAGAGCCATGAACGCCCACGCCAGCCGACAGGGCACTTGATGTTGATGAGATTTTTGCCCGGGCAGCGCCGTTAGGCTATTTTTCCAACTGCCAAGGGATTTTGTACGTGTGCAACAATACACATGGGCATCCGATCTCACTATCCAGAGACCGGGGAAAATTTTGTTACTAGAAGTCCACGTGAAAAATCCCGGCCCTCACCGGGGCTGGAACACGAGACCTCCAGCACTTGAGGCGGACACCATACCTTGAGACTACTCAGCTTCCATCAACTGAGATGATTTCATCACTGAATGTCACAGTCATGGAAGGCATGGTTGTTGGAAGGTGAGGCAGGGGTACACCAACACGAAAATGGACACAGGACTTTAAAAGTCCTGGGCATGAAAATCTGAGTCCATTAATGAAATAGAATATTTATTTTTTAAATAATTTTGTTTTAAAGAGCAGATTTGAAAAATAGTAAACAGTGTTATAATGTCAGAGCCCATGAAAAATTCACAGAAGCTAATATTTTTTTTTTAAATAGATATGGGTGCATAAAAGACAATGTTTAATTGGCCTAGCAGGACAAGCAGTGATAGCAGGAAAAAGAACTCTAAGAAACCGTTAGTGTTACAAGGACAACAGCAGGATAATATATCCAACGAAGTGAACTTATGAGAAATAGTAATGGAAAAGTTGTTACCAATATTAAAGATCAATTTAATTGGGTTGAATATTTTAATAGAATCATCTTCTTCTTCTTTTCGTTCATCCGGAGTGTTTTTTCAGATGTCATTGCAGTGTGTGTTAGGCACACTTGGGTTGAAAACCCTTAGGTCAACACATCCGGCTTATGCGTGCATTTTTGACCAGGTTAGCATTCCTGGGAGACTCTCACTTTTGTGGTACCGTCCACATCTCAGCTGGTCAAGTTGGAACAGTCGAGGACTTCGGTCATCCCTCAAGAGAAGGAAGGGACAGTCCATAGCATTTTCCGCCATCCAAGGTTGCTTCCATAGTTGCAGAGCCGACACATAGCGCCCTGGTTCTGGGCTCACTAAGGGAATCGTCACGTCCTGCTCATGGCTGCTTTAATTCCTCACTTCAATATATTGGGCATTTCGTTAGCCCCGGGCCGTTCCCGCACAAACCAGACAGGTCTGCAGATGGTATCCACTCAGCGAGTTTTCGGACATGTGCTTGTCGTTGCGCCCATCAGAGCTGTTCCAGGCACGACAGACATTCGGAAAACTACCTAGTCAGAGCTGTTCCGAACAAGAGCGGCATTCGGAAACTAGGTAGTCAGAGCTGTTCCTAGCACGAGAGACATTCGGACGAGACATTTCACTCTGACGTAAATGCGTGGTGCCAATTTTAGTTTGCCACCCGTAGGACGGCACTTCCGACTTCAGCAGGCATTTTTTAATGAGGTTAGCTTCCTCGGGTTTCGAGGCACGTTAGACTTTTTGTTGTGATGTCGCCCACATCTCAGCTGGTCAAGATAGAGCGATCATCGACATCACGGTTAACCCTCAAGGGAAGGCAGGGGCAGACCATGGGCCTATCCAAGGCTATCCAAGGAGGCTTCCATAATTGCAGAGCCGGCACATATTGCTCTGAGACTGGGCTCACCCAAGGAGTTACGACGTCCTGCTCATGGCTGCTTTAGTTCCTCACTTCCATGTGTTGAGCATCTCGCTTGTTACTGGTCGCTCAAGCACACACCAGGAACGGTCAGATTGCGGGCGACATCCGCTCGGTAAGCTTTTGCTTTTGACTTCGGACCACGCAATGGATTCGCTAGCCGTGCGTTCCATTTTGTGTTATTGAGACGTTTTTTCACTTTTGTCTACACTCTATGTGTTAGATACAGGCAGTTTTCATAGCCATTTCATTCGACTGGGACACTTTCTGCATTTTAGTACTCGCTCACGAGGTAGGCTACATGTGCTGCCGGCTCAGCACCTTACCTCCATGCAGCAGTGAACGAGAGACGGCCAGGCCCTCTCATCCGGGAATCCGTCATATCCCCCAGCCTTCAAACAAGTATCAGAACTGGGCATGTAGCGTGCTCAGTATCTCACCTCTATTTATCGGTAGGTGTGTATCGGCCCGGCTCTCAGATCCGCGGGTTTGTGGCTTAGCGGCGTTCAGCCACAGCCCTTGACAGAGAGCCTTATAGTTTTGTCTGGACCAAGGTCTCCTGCCTTCGTGTACCTGATTTAATCTTTTGACTGTTATCCTCAGTCTACCTGCAGAGCAGCAAGTTGTGTCTCTCTTAGTCTGGTCCCTATCCCAAGAGCTGTCCGACTATATAGTTTTCATCCATCGGCAAGCACACGGGGTCGATGGGACACGCAAGCTCCCCCACCACGACAAGGTGGAGACATATCGGGGGAGTTTTAATAGAATGCTGAATAGATCAGTTCCTAAAGAGAGCCCAGGTGTCCAGCCTGCGTGAGTAAATCTGGATATCAACTGTGAGGAACCATCTAAGTAAGGAATTATAAAAGCTTAAAAACTGAGATTCAAGATTTCCTGGCCGAGATCTATGCTAGCAGAAGCTATTAGCCAATAAAGCCAATATTATCACCCAACTTTCTGAACTTAGCAGTCAGCGTAAGATCACCATACAGTGGATACCATCCCACTGTGGAGTCCCCGGAAACGACAGAGCTGATCGATTGGCTAAGGAAGGAGCAAAAGAAGAACAACCTGATGTGCCTATTACATACCACCAAAAGAAACGAATGATCAAATCAATCAGAAAGCCACCAAACCTTACTCAAGACGACTACCACGTTATGGACAGACCAGAACAGGTCATTCTTCTGCGCCTCAGAACAGGACACAATAAATTACGCAACCACTTGTATACAAAATTCAAGATTGGTGACTCAGCCATGTGCACATGTGGTTTGGCGTCGCAGACAGCAGAGCACATACTCCAGGATTGCCCAAACTACAACATATCCAGGCGAACCTTCTGGCCTAGAGAGACAACAGTGGAAGATAAACTCTATGGACCGCTGAATGAACTAAAAAAGACTGTTAGATTCATACAAGAGACGACATTGCAGTTGTAGACATGTTTCAGGCGAACGAAAGAAGAAGAAGAAGAAGAAGATCACCCAACTAAATTACTGCAGTAATAAAAACTCCGCCGCGGAACAAACAGGGCAGGGGGCTTTTGATCGTCGTATTTTTTCGTCGGGTTCGTCGTATCATTCTACCCTTAACACTCTCTAGGGGCGGGTCCGTCCGGGTCCTGCAAAAATTATGTAACAGTCTAGAAGACAAGAAACATCAGCATACTGGAGAGAAACATATTTGGTGAAACTGCAAAAGGAAGGAAACCTGCAATAGTGTGAAATTATACAGGAATTATGTTATTTTGTCAACTGTCCTACCCAATTTATATTGAATTTGTCGACTACGGAAATGTCTTTGATGGCATTGATAGTGAATCCATTTGGAAATTAGTGAGGCAGTATAGGACCCGATAGAAAATCAATAACTTAAAAGAAAGATAATATATAAAGACATGAAATGCAGAGTTCTTCTTGGGAAGAATTTAACAGATATATTTGAAATAAGAACGGTGGTGCGATAGTGATGCCTTTTGTCACTTTTATGATTCTTCCTGACTATAGACTAATGTATAAAGATAACAATAACTACCATCAGATATTGAATTAAATGGACTCTGCCAGAACAGTTTGATGATCTGGAGTTCCATGACGACATTGCCCTCCTGTTCCGCACAAGAAATTAGATATAAAATAGATTAAACTCACTCGCAAATTTACACAAGTTCCATAGCAGAAGCCTGATGTGGATATGTGAAGTGTTGGGACCATCACATTTTTGTAGGCCCGGGTCCACGGTGGACTAGCTGCCCAGTCTTTTTCTCCCATAGAGTTGAGTTGAGTTTAACTAAGAACCGACATCACTGCACTCGGGACATGCCCATGCCATGCGCGCTCCGTTTCTTCGTTCAACAGCCAGCAAAGAGTCATACAATTAATCGTTCCCACCGCTATATGATTGAAAGTTCTTATCTTCTCTCTCAATTTTGAGATTCTTCCAGAACTCCTGCCGATCCCCCGCAATATCATTCTTTCCACATACGGGTTCTCAATCTGTTCCCCCGCCTTCTCCACTAGGTCCCACAGGCGCTCGATCACCTCTTCCTTGTCCATAGGTAATCTACCACTAAGCTGTTTTTGATTTCTTGGCAGGTTGACGTTTAGCAGTTTGCCACTGCTTTCTGAACGACCAGCACTGATACCATTGTATGAAAACCAATGCAAGACGGTCTGCTTCAAAATCGTCCTTAGCTGTGTTTCGAACGCGGGATTGCGAATTGTGTTCGTAGCTCCTTGCCACAGCGCCGGTATGGAAAATAAATATGGAGACCGACTTTTTAAACATAGTAATCTATGTATATAAAAGACAATGTATGTATGTATGTTATTTATGCGTTCGCGAACGGTCCATCCGATTGAGATGAAATTTTCTACACGCCTTCTTTTCATTCCGGTGCTGCCAACTGTCATAGTTTGTTAGTGTACAAACAATTATTTACTTAATATTATTTAATATATTAATTTACATTATAATTTATATATAGCGAGGGGACATCACTTTTAATAGCATTGCTATATACGTAAAATTGTTGCATATTTCTCACATAGGTGGACCTATTCGCTACAGTTATCAACAGGCATATGCGTTATAATCCTCCTCCTCCTCCCCTCCTCCTCTCCCTCCCCCTCCCTCCTCCCCCTCCCTCCACCTCCCCTTCCCTCCTCATCCTCATCCTCCTCCTCCCTCCTTCTCCTCCTCCCTCCTCCTCCCCCCTCCTCCTCCCCCTCCCCCTCCTCCTAATCTAGCATTAAGCGAAATTTTCAACTGCAACCAATAAATTATTAGACAGACAGACAGACAGACAAACAGAGAGGGAGGGAGAGACAGACGGGTAGGCAGATAGGCAGATAGATAGATAGATAAATAGATAGATAGATAGATAGATAGATAGATAGATAGATAGATAGATAGATAGATAGATAGATAGATAGATAGATAGATAGATAGATAGATAGATAGATAGATAGATAGATAGATAGATAGATAGATAGATAGATAGATAGGTAGGTAGGTAGGTAGGTAGGTAGGTAGGTAGGTAGGTAGATAGATAGATCCCCGCCAGGGACTGGGCGAAGCCGGGCCGGCTCTGTTAGTAAACTATAAACTCTCATTAGTTATGCATACAGCATACAGATAAAACTACTATGGATAACGAAATATATGTTAAGGAGGAAAAATTGGAGGTGATGGAAAATTTTGATTATCTTGGGTAATTGATTACCAACAACGGTGACACAATGAAAGAAAATAAACGACGACTATCAATTGCTCTTTAAAGACTAAAACAGCTGAATAAATTATGGAGTGGGACAGACAGAACTACAAAAATTAGATTTTTAAGAGCATGCATCTTTCCCATTGCAACATACGCCTGTGAGACCTGGACACTTACTAAACAAGCTGAACAACGCATAAATGCCTTTGAATATACATGTTATAGACGAGTTCTAAAAATATCTTGGGTAAAGAAAAGAATACATGCATCCATACTTCAAGAGCTGAATATTGAAGAAAATTGGCTATTGAAGACGATAAAACAAATAAAAATGAAATATTGTGGTCACTTGAAACGTCACGAACACCGGGAAGGTTAACCCGGTCAACAAATGCCCGCAGAAGTCGGATGTGTTGGCCTAACGGCACAACGCTGTCACATCCGGAAAAAAAAATCCGGATGAACGCAGAAGAAGAAGAAGAAGAAACGTCACGAAAGTTTGGAGAGAACAAAAATGGAGGGGTATATGTCTGGGAAGAGAGGAAGAGGAAGGCCACATAGAAGATTGGTGCAGGATGTGGCGGATGATCTCCAGATGGGTGTATCGGACGCGGGACGTCTTGCTTGTGATCGAGAGGTTTTCCGGAAGGTTGTTATGGGAGCGAGGTTCTGCAAAGGACATGCTACTGAATGAATGCTCATTAATTGGTGCTTGTGCAAACTAGAAGGACTAATTATGTGTGACAAACTCACCAATGTGTAGTTCGTGATACAAAGATGTGTGTAAGCGGGACATGATTGATACAGGCATTAGTATTGAACATTGAGAGGTGGTCGCCGCTGAACGTGTTACATAGATGGCAAATGTCAGAAATGGAATAAAGACAGAGGAGAACATGATTGCAAGTAGGTCAAACACTGAGCATATGAGACGAAAGATGGTGTGTGATGGTGGAAATGACAATGTGTTCACGCGCATCCGGTCACGAATATGGAGGATAGGCAGTGAAACGGTTAAGGCCTCTGCGTGTTTATGCTCGTGGCTACCGTTGCATTCATGTTTTCCTCATGTTGGACTGATAGTTTATGGTTCCGTCGCCCTGCTATTGAGCTGAGTGCGTGGCGCGACGCTTTGAGCTGTGAATTTCGTGTGAAATGTTTTTAAATCTGCTCGAGGTTGTGGAGCGTGAACTTCATGTTCAGAGCAGTGGCGGCTGGCTATGTCCTAGAATTGACCAGATTTTGTGCCTTATGCAGAAATGTGTGGCTGCTGGTCTTCTGGTTAACTGCAGTTTCCTTTGACGGTGAACTGTGCTTTCGTGGAGGGGTATTGTTTTGGCATTCTGGAGACGGCATTATGTACAGTTAAATGTTTTTTACATCTGTCCGAGGTGTTGTGGCGTGAACTGCATGCTCGAAAAATGGCGTAGCTGGCTGGATAACATCTAGAAACGGAACAACAACATTTAGAAATATCTGCATGTACGGCGGCTGGTATGTCACAGAAGCGATTGGTTTTTTTTTTTTTTTTGCATTATGCAGAAATGTGTGGCTGCTGGTTTTCTAGTGACTGCCGTTTCCATCGATGATGAACTGTGTTTTCGAGGAGGACTTTTGTGTTGGCATTCTGGCGACGGCATTATGTACATCATCATCATCATCAAGTGCCCTGCCAGCTGGTGTAGGCGTTCATGGCTCTCCACAGATCTCGGTCTTTGTCTTTCTGGATCAACTGTTGCTGATATTCCTCCATGCCACCGTCTAAATCCATTCAGCATCATTTTTCTTGGTCTGCCCCTGCCTCTCTTCCCCTCGATCTTTCCAGATGTCACGATGTTCTCCAATGCCTCTATTCTTATCACATGACCGAAGAAAGATGTTTGTCTCTTTCTTATTGTTGTATATAATGTTCTAGTTTCATTAACCTCTTTCAGGCAATCGTTGTTAGTTACTCTGGCAGTCCAAGGAATTCGCAACATTCGTCTAAAAAAACCACATCTCTGTTGCTTCCAAGTTCTTCCTAATTTGTTCATTTACATACCAAGATTCACTGCCATACAGCAAAACTGGTTCCACTGAGTGCACGATAGTTAGTTAGTTAGTTAGTTAGTCGACAGATCATCCTCGTTGCACATCGGACCATTCAGTCCATAAGTGCTCGGATCCCCTCCTCAGCAAATCCCGCAGCGTGTAGCGGCTAACGACGCCAGTTCTGTGTTGGTTTATCAATCTTCTTTGGCTTCCTGCGTAGTGTTCTTGTTTGGCCACCCCTCTTTTAATTTGCTGCTCTCGCAGTCTGGCCATTGTTGTAGATTCACAGTCATCACTTGGTTCTTGCAAAAGTCTCACTTCTTGTAGAGCATTCAGAATGTCAGCCTGGTCCATGGCGCGTCCGCCCTCCACAGTAGCCTCACCTGCGAGCTTGTCAGCCCGCTCATTTCCTTGTACTCCCGCATGACCTGGCACGAAGATGAAACTAATCTTTGCCAGCCGAGGCCGCTCCAGAGGCAGCAACCATTCTCTTCGGATCGACCCCTCCTCTATCCTCTTGATCATGTTCATTGAGTCGCTAAGGAAACAAGCCCTAGTGAATGTCTGTGTCTCGAGCCATGTTATTGCTTTACTTACTGCCATAACTTCCATGGTCAGGCTACTTGTGGTTTCAGTGAAAGCACCAGAGTCCTCCTTCACAATTCTCCCTCCGGCCCGAGCTGTAAAGGCCCATGAGCTTCTCACATGTCGGACGACCGACCCATCTGTGTAGAGGACCGCGTCACTGTCTAGCGAATTCTCGAAAATCAACGCTTGTACTTCAGCCTCCACAGCAGCCGGATTTTCTTGTCTGCATTTTCTATCTAGTTGGATGCAAACTGAAAAGGATGTGCAGAAGTCTGTTGGCACTTGCACCCACTCCTCGCCAGGTTCTAAGTCCTCAAGTGAACACACCTGTTGAAGAATGTCTTCGGCTTGACCCATCCACGACCGTCCTCTTTTTAACCTGCTGCCCTTCACCTTCCTAATTTCACTATGCAGTGGATGCTGTGTGTTTGCGTTAATTCTGAGGTAGGCGCGTGCCCTGCAAACTTGCATTGTCTCTTCAATGGTTGGAAAATCAAGAAGGTAGCGCATCGCCCTGCATGCTGTATCTCTTGTACATCCAAGAATAATGCGCATAGCTTCATTCTGTATCCTTTCCATCCTTTCTATCTGCTTATGGCTGAGAGTCAGGATTGCCATTGCATACTCCAAAACAGACATGACCAGCCCCTCGTACAGAAGACATAGATGGCGCTGCTCACAGTTTGCTGCCGCCATCACCCGCACGCTGCCAAACCCCGCTTGGCCTTTGTTATCACCTGGTCTATGTGCACATTATAAGCAAGGCTTCGATCAAACCGTATCCCCAGGTAATTCATTGCCTGCGTTCTTTCCACCGTCTCTGAACACAGCATTACAGTTGGTGTTGGATTGTTGACAATATGATTATTCAACGAGAACCAAGTCACTGTTGCCTTTGTTGGGTTGACCATTGCCCCAGCTTCATCACACCAAGTACTTATGCGATTGAGTTCGGTTTGTAGTTTCACAGCAACCTCCTCTCTATCCTTACCCTGACGATACACTAAAACATCATCGGCATATGACAATGTCCTGCCAGGTCCAGTGATCCGCTCACTGGTGATTCTCACTGTGTAGGCGTTGAACAGTACCGGAGATAATGGTGATCCCTGTGGTAGGCCAGGATATATTGTTGTTGGTTCCGAAGTCCAACTGCCACATCTTCTTCTTCTTCTTCGTTCATCCGGAGTTTTTTTTCGGATGTGATTGCGTTGTGCCTGTTTACAGCAGAGCTGCGTTCTTGCGCCGTTAGGCCGACACATCCGACTTCTGCGGGCATTTGTTGACCGGGTTAACCTTCCCGGGGGTTTCTTAGGACGTTTGACTCTCACTGTTGTGGTGTTATCCCCCATCCCAGCTGGTCCATATAGAACAGCCAAAGATCCTGGTCAGCCCTCAAGGGAAGGCAGGGGCAGACCATGGGCATTCCCCGCCATCCAAGGAGGCTTCCATACTTGCAGAGCCGATACATAGCGCTCTGGTACTGGGCTCACCCAAGGAATCGTCACGTCCTGCACATGGCTGCTTAGCCTCACTTCCGTATATTGGGCCTTCCGTTCACCATAGGCTGTTCTTCCGGAAACCAGAAGTATGCAGTCTGCAGATGACATCCACACAGTGAGCTTTCGATTCGGACTTTCCACGTAATGGATTTGCCATCCAAGCAATATTCCATTTCATGCCACTAGGACACTTTTCCACCTTTTATGAAGCCCAGACAATGGGCTTTTGATTCGGACTTTCCACGTAATGGATTTGCTATCAAGCAATATTCCATTTCGTGCCACTAGGACACTTTTCCACCTTTTATGAAGCCCACACAGCGAGCTTTCGATTTGGACTTTCCACATAATGGATTTGCTATCCAAGCAATATTTCATTTCATGCCTCTGGGTCTTCATGCACCTTTAAATGTCAACCTGTATGTAGTTAAAGTAAGCTGCGGTCAACTTGAGCTTGTTGATATCTCCATAGAGCTTGTCCTCAAATGAAGCAGGTGTGGGCCAAAATATCTTTCTCTGTTCTGCATACGTTGGGCAATCCTGTAGCAAATGTTTTTGCTGTCATTTTTCCAGTTCTACAATTACATTCATCAGTATCTCCTATCTTTAGTTTATTGAACAAGTGGTATTTCAGCCTGTTATGTCCTGTGCGGAGTCTGAAGATTGCTACTTGTTCTCTTCGGTCGAGTTTGTAATATGCATCATCCTTCTCATGGCCTGGATGCTCAGATTCCCATTTGGTTCTGTAAGTGCTTTTTATCAACCTCTTTGCCTCATTATAGGTTATGTCTATGTCAGGCTGTGGTAGTCGTCCGCCCTCTTTTGCCAGTCTGTCAGCCTCTTCATTTCCAGGTATACTGCAATGTGATGGGATCCACTGTATTACAACTTTTTTGAATTTCTGGCGTAGGCCATGGAGTGCTGCTCTTAGGTCAACTAGTTCTGTGCTGTTTTGCTCTTCAGTATTGAGACAGCTGACTTTGCATCTGTGAAGATAGGCTATTTGCTTCTCTTTATTTTCCTCCATCAGAGCATTTCTGCTGCAGTTTTCAGAGCCTCTACCTCCGCTTTGAAGTTACTTGAAAACTTTTCCAGTTGCCACTGAACTTGCTTTTTTCACTCCATTTTTTAAATTTAGGAGAATTCCTCCTCCTCCATTCTCTACTGAATTTTTGGCTGATCCATCTGTATATGCATGGGTCCAATTGCTGCTTGGGTAATGTTCTTTTATGTAGTTTAGGGTTATTTCTCTTCTTTCGGTTTCATGCTGAGTGTTCTTTTTCTCAATACAAGGAATGTTTTCTATCATCTCAGGCAGTTGCTGCTGTCTCCAAGCTGGGAACTTGTCTGCATTGTAAATGGGGTCTGACTGTTGATATGTTAAGTATGGGATCTGCCCTAATCTTTCGTTTTGCAGTTTCTACAAAGTTGCTACGCTTCAGTCTTCCCTTTCCAAAACCACTAAACCTTTTATACATAGGGTGGTCTGTCAATCTTCTAAATTTTTCAGCTTGCTGCTGGGCTCTGCTATCTCTTCTATCCTGCATTGGTTGTAAACAAGTGATCTTTTCTAATTCATTAATAGGCGTTGTCTTCAGGCTTCCAGTTATGATTCGCATTCCTTGATTTTGGACTCTACTTATTTTGTTAAAGTTTGATTTAGCTGCTGTTGCCCAAGCTGCAATGCCATATTCCAGTACTGGCCTCACCCGTCCAGTATATAACTTCTTAAGAACTTTCTCATCTGCTCCCCACGTTGTACCAGCAAGCTTTTTCATGATTGCCATTCTTTGCCTTGCTCTTGATCGATTTTTCTCAACCTGTGTTTTCCATGTCAGGCGACGATCAAATGTGACTCCTAGATAGTTTGGATTTTCTTCATGGCGCAATATTTTTCCATTCAATACCAGCTTAGGTTGCTGAGTTTTAGTTGAGAGTGAGAACACTGTGCATGTTGTTTTCTCCTCACTTATCTTCACTAGCCATGATTTTGACCAGTCCTCTAGCGCTAATAGGGCTTGTTGTATTCTGCTGTTAGCTGTACTAATATATTCTTCAGATGTCCATATGGCTAGGTCATCTGCAAAGGATGATGTGTGTACTCTGGCTGGAAAATTTTCCGTGATGTCGTTTATATATGCTAGGAATAATGTTGGTGAAAGAACTCCTCCTTGGGGGACACCTTGCTCCAACAGCATCATTTTGCTGGTTTGTCCTTGTACTTTTGTCCTGGCAGTTCTGTTCTCAAGGTAGTGGCTGATCCAATTGTACATTTTCCCACAAACATGCATTTTTTGCAGTTTTACTTTCAGTCCTTCCTTCCATACTTTATCAAATGCTTTTTCTAAATCTACCCAGACCGCTAGTGTGTGTTTTTTCTCTTGGAAGGCATCCTCTATTTCCTGAGCTATATAGGTTATTTGATCTTCAGTGGATCTGTACTTTCTGAATCCTGCTTGGTGTGGTGTTAAGAGTTTGTTTTCTTCCAGATGCCATGTTAGCCTGCCATTGATAATGCGTTCCATTAATTTTCCTACACAGCTAAGTAGACTGATAGGTCGATAGGCATTTGGTTCTTCCAGGTCTTTTCCTTTCTTTGGGACTGGTATTAGTATAGCTTCCTTCCATGCCTGTGGGACTATTCCCCTCTTCCAGCTGTAATTTAGGACTGCTAGTAGTTTCTTTTTTGCCTTAGTGCCTAGTCCTATTAGCATTTCATTTGTGATTCCATCCTTTCCTGGTGATTTCTTCTTTTTTAGGGTATTCATTGCCTGTTCCATTTCTTCCATTGTTAGATTTGCCATCATATATTCTGCTGCTGTCTCTGTATTTCTATGATGCATCTGTTTATCTTTGATTGCTTTCTTCTGTTCGGTTGTAATATCAATGTGGTTTGCACTGGCATAGTGTTCCATTAGTGCATTTGCAGCCTTTTTTCCTGTAAACAAGGCATTTCCTTGTTTAATTGTTATTTGTTTGTTTCTAGGTCCTTCATTGTTCATGGCTTTCACTAGTTTCCATAGTTTGTTTCCATCCCTGTCAAAATTCAGGTTTTCTGTTTTTTCCCTCCAACAATCTCTTGTTGTTTGATTTACTGTTCTTTTATATTTTGCTGAGATGGCTTTGAGAGAGATGTTCGCTTCAGTTGTTTGTTCTCTCTCTGCGGTCTTCCTAGCATCTTCAACTTTGTCCTCCAAAATTTGTAGTTCTTCAGTCCAGTATGGTTTGTAATTTTTCCTCGCTCCTCTTGGAATAGACTCAGTGGCCGCCTGTATTATTGCTCTGTTTAGATTTTCCACCATTTGCTTCATGTTGCCATATCGTGTATTTATGTTTTCACAATATTTGTCTGTTAGTATGGCAAATCTGTCCCAATCTGCTCGTTTGTAATTCCAGCGGGGCAAAGGCTTTTGCTCCTGTGGAACATACTCCATATTCATTACAAGCTTGATCGGTCTGTGGTCACTACCTGCTAATTGGTCAAGCACGTGGCGATCGATTTTGTGGAGGATGTCTCCTGTGCAGAAAGCTAAGTCTGGAGTAGAAGTGGTAATCCATCTTCTGGAGTAGAAGCTCGGTGTGTCATCCACTTTGTTGAGTAGATGGAGATTCGAGTCTATTTCCCAGTCCTCCACTTCATCTCCTCTTTTGTCAGTATCTGGGTATCCCCATCTTTCTGAACGGCTATTAAAGTCTCCGACAACAATGCAATTTGTGTCAGTTATTTTCATGTTTGAGAGTGTAAGATCCTTATCTGCTGGGCTATACAGATTGTAAATTCTTATTTTCATGTCCTTTATCATTATATCAACACCTATAATTTCCGTTTGGTTGTCAGAGATCACAGATACTTCGCTGCAAGGTATTGTATTTCGTACAAGTATTACAACTCCTCCTTTGTGTCCTTCACGGTCGAAACGTGTGGCCTGATATCCCTCGACTGAAAATGTGCGATTGGCGTTGAGGTGTGTCTCTTGAATGCATGCCACATCTATTCTATCTTTATGAAGACGCTGTGTTAGGGAGGCTTTCTTGTTATAAACTCCTTCGGCATTCCACTGTAGTATGTTGAGTGTCCGGGGTGTTTGGTCAATAGCTCTTAACCTACTCCTCTGTGCCTTGACTCCACAGCACAGGGGAAGGTGACCACCAGTAGTCATGGGTGGACCCCCTCGAGGCAGGGGGCCCGGCACTATCACCGCCTGATGGGACTTCACGGGATTAGCACCATAACGATTAATTTTAATTTGTGACATCATGAATTAAGTTACGTTGCACTGCTTTGTCAAGCCTGTGGCTCAGTACATCCGATTTCGACAAGCATTTGTTTGGGGTGCTTTCCCTAGCCTTTGACTGTCCCCAGTCTACCTACAAGGCAGCAGGTTTGTGTGTCACTTGGTCTGGTCCCTCTCCCTTGACCTGTCCGACATGGGTGACCCTACCAGTAGCTGTGCTACCGTCGGCATAGCTCTTGGGGTCATTGGAACACACAAGCCCCTCTACCTCGACAAGGTGGACACACGGTAGAGGGGACTGCCACATCTAAAAACTACTTTCCGTTGGAAGAGGGCTGCAGCGATCCAACTAAGGAGGAATGGACTTACGTTTAGTTCAAGAAGCTGAAACATTAAAAAATCCAGTGGTACTCTGTTGTATGCGTCCTCAAGATCAATCGCTGCAGCAACAGTTTCAGTGCCTGAGTGGAAACCTTCATAGACATCATGGGCAAAGACTGCTGCATTGGTCCAGGTTTCTCTTTTTGGACGGTACCCACCCAGGGTAGGTGGGAAAACACCTTGCCTCTCTAGTTGGCTTGATATTTTCCTGGCAATTACCTTCTCCAGCAGCTTGCCTACTGTATTCTGCATGGTTATAATTCGATATCCCTGAATTTTTTTGTGGTCTTTGTCAGGCTTCGGCAAGGGAATCAGATAGCTATGTAACCATTCCTCCTTGATGCTAGCACTCCCTATACTGTTGTTGTACATGTCTGCTAGTTTCTCTAGCTCATTGTCGGTACACCTATTTATGTCGTCGTATCTTATGCCATCAGGACCTGGAGCACTGTTTTCTGATCGTCGAAGCACAGCCTTGATTTCTTTCACTGTCACTGTGTCTTCATCCGAAGTGTTCTGGGCCTTGCATCTGTCTGAGGTGACCTCCTTGGCCAGATTTCGGCCTCCCATGTCTGTCTGGTTGCTCTGCTCAAGGTAGCGTTCAAAGAGGGCTTTGCCCTTGTCCTCATCAGTCCTCTGCCAGATGAGGTCAGCACCTTGGAAGTCAGAAATGCTCTTATTCTTGACTACCCCACTCATGCTTTTATGTAGTCGCCAGAACAATTTCAGTGACTTGTCTGTGCTTACTCTTTGACACACCTCTGCCCATTTTTCGCTTTTAACCACCTTGACCAGTTTTTTGAAATAGCTTACTTTTGTGTGCATCTCTCTTTCTAAGTGCAAGCAGGGACTAGGAAGACCAGCTCTGTTCTTCTTGGCATTTTGCCATCTCCTTACAGCACTACGCTTATATATATGAGTGCACGATATAAATCAATACTGTTGGTTATCGCAGAAAGATAAAAGTAATAAATTATTGACTTCAGCAAGAAGCGTCTCTGGTGCATCCCAATCAAATAGGTCCATTCTGTGCATATTCAAATCTTTCTATTTGTGCGTTGTTGAGCGTGAGGATTGTTTATGCATATTAAAACAAAAAGGACCATTTTCTCGCATAGCACAAAGTTGAGTTCGTTGTTCACATCTTCCTGCTGCCATAACTTTTATGGCAGAGTCGTTTGTGAGCTTTAGCAACGGCGCCGTAGGCATGCACTGTGAAACTAAGATCCCAGTCAAACCTTCTTCTTCTGCGATCGTCCAATATGTTTTTGTTTTGGGCATACATTTATTGTGTCCGTTTACAGCAGAGCTACCACATTCGACTTCCTCGGGAATTTGTTGACCTGATGTTTCCTAGGACGTTCCGCAGTCTCACAGTTTTGACTTTATTATTGTCTCGCCATGGATAGGTGATTACACCAACTGATCCATCTTCTTCTTCTTCGTTCATCCGCAGTTTTTTTTTTCCGGATGTGATTGCGTTGTGCCTGTTTACAGCAGAGCTGCGTTCTTGCGCCGTTAGGCCGACACATCCGACTTCTGCGGGCATTTGTTGACCGGGTTAACCTTCCCGGGGGTTTCTTAGGACGTTTGACTCTCACTGTTGTGGTGTTATCCCCCATCCCAGCTGGTCCATATAGAACAGCCAAAGATCCTGGTCAGCCCTCAAGGGAAGGCAGGGGCAGACCATGGGCATTCCCCGCCATCCAAGGAGGCTTCCATACTTGCAGAGCCGATACATAGCGCTCTGGTACTGGGCTCACCCAAGGAATCGTCACGTCCTGCACATGGCTGCTTAGCCTCACTTCCGTATATTGGGCCTTCCGTTCACCATAGGCTGTTCTTCCGGAAACCAGAAGTATGCAGTCTGCAGATGACATCCACACAGTGAGCTTTCGATTCGGACTTTCCACGTAATGGATTTGCTATCCAAGCAATATTCCATTTCATGCCACTAGGACACTTTTCCACCTTTTATGAAGCCCACACAATGGGCTTTTGATTCGGACTTTCCACGTAATGGATTTGCTATCAAGCAATATTCCATTTCGTGCCACTAGGACACTTTTCCACCTTTATGAAGCCCACACAGCGAGCTTTCGATTTGGACTTTCCACATAATGGATTTGCTATCCAAGCAATATTTCATTTCATGCCTCTGGGTCTTCATGCACCTTTAAATGTCAACCTGTATGTAGTTAAAGTAAGCTGCGGTCAACTTGAGCTTGTTGATATCTCCATAGAGCTTGTCCTCAAATGAAGCAGGTGTGGGCCAAAATATCTTTCTCTGTTCTGCATACGTTGGGCAATCCTGCAGCAAATGTTTTGCTGTCATTTTTCCAGTTCTACAATTACATTCATCAGTATCTCCTATCTTTAGTTTATTGAACAAGTGGTATTTCAGCCTGTTATGTCCTGTGCGGAGTCTGAAGATTGCTACTTGTTCTCTTCGGTCGAGTTTGTAATATGCATCATCCTTCTGATGGCCTGGATGCTCAGATTCCCATTTGGTTCTATAAGTGCTTTTTATCAACCTCTTTGCCTCATTATAGGTTATGTCTATGTCAGGCTGTGGTAGTCGTCCGCCCTCTTTTGCCAGTCTGTCAGCCTCTTCATTTCCAGGTATACTGCAATGTGATGGGATCCACTGTATTACAACTTTTTTGGATTTCTGGCATAGACCATGGAGTGCTGCTCTTAGGTCAGTTAGTTCTGTGCTGTTATTGCTCTTGAGTATTGAGACAGCTGACTTTGCATCTGTGAAGATAGCTATTTGCTTCTCTTTATTTTCCTCCATCAGGACCATTTCTGCTGCAGTTTTCAAAGCCTCTACCTCCGCTTTGAAGTTACTTGAAAATTTTCCAGTTGCCATTGAATGTGTTTTTTTCACTCCATTTTTTAAATTTAGGAGAATTCCTCCTCCTCCATTCTCTATTGAATTTTTGGCCATCTGTATATGCATGGGTCCAATTCCTGCTTGGGTAATGTTCTTTTATGTAGTTTAGGGTTATTTCTCTTCTTTCGGTTTCATGCTGAGTGTTCTTTTTCTCAATACCAGGAATGTTTTCTATCATCTCAGGCAGTTGCTGCTGTCTCCAAGCTGGGAAGTTGTGTGCATTGTGTATGGGCTTGACTGTTGATATGTTAAGTATAGGATCTGCCCTAATCCTTCGTTTTGCAGTTTCTACAAAGTTGCTACGCTTCAGTCTTCCCTTTCCAAAACCATTAAATCTGTTGTACATAGGGTGGTCTGTCAATCTTCTAAATTTTTCTGCTTGTTGCTGGGCTCTGCTATCTCTTCTATCCTGCATTGGTTGTAAACAAGTGATCTTTTCTAGTTCATTAATAGGCGTTGTCTTCAGGCTTCCAGTTATGATTCGCATTCCTTGGTTTTGGACTCTACTTATTTTGTTAAAGTTTGACTTAGCTGCTGTTGCCCAAGCTGCAATGCCATATTCCAGTACTGGCCTCACCCGTCCAGTATATAACTTCTTGAGAACTTTCTCATCTGCTCCCCACGTTGTACCAGCAAGCTTTTTCATGATTGCCATTCTCTGTCTTGCTCTTGTTCGATTTTTCTCAACCTGTGTCTTCCATGTCAGGCGACGATCAAAGGTGACTCCTAGATAGTTTGGATTTTCTTCATGGCGCAATATTTTTCCATTCAATACCAGCTTAGGTTGCTGAGTTTTATTTGAGAGGGAGAACACTGTGCATGTTGTTTTCTCCTCACTTATTTTCACTAGCCATGATTTTGACCAGTCCTCTAGCGCTAATAAGGCTTGCTGTATTCTGCTGTTAGCTGTACTAATATATTCTTCAGATGTCCATATGGCTAGGTCATCTGCAAAGGAGGATGTGTGTACTCTGGCTGGAAAATTTTCTGTGATGTCATTTATATATGCTAGGAATAATGTTGGTGAAAGAACTCCTCCTTGGGGGACACCTTGCTTCAGCAGCATCATTTTGCTTGTTTGTCCTTGTACTTTTGTCCTGGCAGTTCTGTTCTTAAGGTAGTGGCTGATCCATTTATACATTTTTCCACAAACATGCATGTTTTGCAGTTTTACTTTCAGTCCTTCCTTCCATACTTTATCAAATGCTTTTTCTAAATCTATCCAGACTGCTAGTGTGTGCTTTTTCTCTTGGAAGGCATCCTCTATTTCCTGAGCTATATAGGTTATTTGATCTTCAGTGGATCTGTATTTTCTGAATCCTGCTTGGTGTGGTGTTAAGAGTTTGTTTTCTTCCAGATGCCATGTTAGCCTGCCATTGATAATGCGTTCCATTAATTTTCCTACACAGCTCAGTAGACTGATAGGTCGATAGCCATTTGGTTCTTCCAGGTCTTTTCCTTTCTTTGGGACTGGTATTAGTATAGCTTCCTTCCATGCCTGTGGGACTATTCCTCTCTTCCAGCTGTTATTTAGGACTGCTAGTAGTTTCTTCTTTGCCTTGGTGCCTAGTCCTATTAGCATTTCATTTGTGATTCCATCCTTTCCTGGTGATTTCTTCTTTTTTAGGGTATTCATTGCCTGTTCCATTTCTTCCATTGTTAGATTTGCCATCATATATTCTGCTGCTGTCGCTGTATTTCTATGATGTGTCTGTTTGTCTTTGATTGCTTTCTTCTGTTCGGTTGTAATATCAATGTGGTTTGCATTTGCATAGTGTTCCATTAGTGCATTTGCAGCCTTTTTGCCTGTAAGCAAGGCATTTCCTTGTTTAATTGTTATTTGTTTGTTTCTAGGTCCTTCATTGTTCATGGCTTTCACTAGTTTCCATAGTTTGTTTCCATCCCTGTCAAAATTCAGGTTTTCTGTTTTTTCCCTCCAACAATCTCTTGTTGTTTGATTTACTGTTCTTTTATATTTTGCTGAGATGGCTTTGAGAGAGATGTTTGCTTCAATTGTTTGTTCTCTCTCTGCTGTCTTCCTGGCATCTTCAACTTTGTCCTCCAAACTTTGTAGTTCTTCAGTCCAGTATGGTTTGTAATTTTTCCTCGCTCCTCTTGGAATGGACTCAGTGGCTGCCTGTATTATCGCTCTGTTTAGACTTTCCACCATTTGCTTTATGTTGCCATATCGTGTATTTATGTTTTCACAATATTTGTCTGTTAGTATGGCAAATCTGTCCCAATCTGCTCGTTTGTAATTCCAGCGGGGCAAGGGCTTTTGCTCCTGTGGAACATACTCCATATTCATTTCAAGCTTGATTGGTCTGTGGTCACTACCTGCTAATTGATCCAGCACATGGCGATCGATTTTGTGGAGGATGTCTTCTGTGCAGAAAGCTAAGTCTGGAGTAGAAGTGGTAAGCCATCTTCTGGAGTAGAAGCTCGGTGTGTCATCCGCTTTGTTGAGTAGATGGAGATTTGAGTCTATTTCCCAGTCCTCCAATTCATCTCCTCTTTTGTCAGTATCTGGGTATCCCCATCTTTCTGAACGGCTATTAAAGTCTCCGACAATAATGCAGTTTGTGTCAGTTATTTTCATGTTTGAGAGTGTAAGGTCCTTATCTGCTGGGCTATACAGATTGTAGATTCTTATTTTCACGTCCTTTATCATTATGTCAACACCTATAATTTCCGTTTGGTTGTCAGAGATCACAGATACTTCGCTGCAAGGTATTGTATTTCGTGTAAGTATTAGAACTCCTCCTTTGTGTCCTTCGTGGTCGAAACGTGTGGCCTGATATCCTCTGACTGAGAATTTGTGATTGGCGTTGAGGTGTGTCTCTTGAATGCATGCCACATCTATTCTATCTTTATGAAGACGATGTGTTAGGGAGTCTTTCTTCTTGTAAACTCCTTCGGCATTCCACTGTAGTATGTTGAGTGTCCGGGGTATTTGGTCAATAGCTCTTAACCTACTCCTCTGTGCCTTGACTCCACAGCACAGGGGAAGGTGACCACCAGTAGTCATGGGTGGACCCCCTCGAGGCAGGGGGCCCGGCACTATCACCGCCTGATGGGACTTCACGGGATTAGCACCATATCGATTAATTTTGATTTGTGACATCATGAATTAAGTTACGTTGCACTGCTTTGTCAAGCCTGTGGCTCAGTACATCCGATTTCGACAAGCATTTATTCGGGATGCTTTCCCTAGCCTTTGACTGTCCCCAGTCTACCTACAAGGCAGCAGGTTTGTGTGTCTCTTCGTCTGGTCCCTCTCCCTTGACCTGTCCGACATGGGTGGCCCTACCAGTAGCTGTGCTACCGTCGGAATAGCTCTTGGGGTCATTGGGACGCACAAGCCCCTCTACCTCGTCACGGTGGACACACAGCAGAGGGGAACTGACCCATCTAGAACCAGCCACATACATGCCAGTCGGCCCTCAAGGGAACGCAAGAGCAGACAATGGGCATTCCCCACTAAGAAAGCTTCATCAGTGCAGAGCCGACATATGATGCTCTGGTACAGGGCTCACCCAAGGAATCGTCACGTTCAGCATAGGCTGCTTAGCATCACTTCCACATATTGAGGTTCCGTTCACAACAGGTAACCTTCGGAGACCAGAAAGATGCAGTTCGTAGATGTGGGGTTTTGTATTATCCCCACACAATATTTGGCGGAGACAGACTTTCCACCAAATGGATTTGCTAGTCAAGCAATTCTCCATTTGGTAACTACTGAGATGCCAATGTCATCTACATGCCTGGGGCATGCTGTGTGGCAGACCAGACACATTCAAGATGTTTCTTTCAATTTTGAAGAACATGCAACTGAGGCATTTCTCCCCCCCCCCCCCCCCCCCCCTCACAGCATTGATATTTCGTTTGGTAAACGACATGTGGTGGACGTTTCAACCGAGTAGTCATGTAGTAGAATTCTCTTTCAGTGGACATTAAAACCTGTTATTTATTATGAATTCATTCGACGGACATTAAAGCCCGTTTGTCAATTTAGTAGAGCATACCATCGATGGACATCATTACTCATGATGTCTGGGGTACGCTGATGAGTACCAGAATGGTTTCTGACCATTGCCTCTCCTAGGGGTATCAACTCCAAGATCCCTTGTCAGATTTTGGGTTAATCTAATGGTGGCTATTTATTCGTGGTGAACGTGACGCAAGTCTTGCACGGGATTCTGTAAGAACAGCACAGCACCAAAAGTATAATATACAATACAAAATAACACACATTAATGCAGCTTTACTGAACAGAATTACAAAACATACAGGACGTTGCAGCGATTAACCTTCAGCAGCAAACAAATACACAAAACACAACATATAGTCACGGAGAAGAACCTCTAGTGACTACATTCAGGCATAAGAACGGGATGAGAGGGATGAAAAGATTTTAAAAATTGAGAACAATGAAGAGAAAATGAAATTATGTTAATTTCCTCCTCATTGTTCAAATTTGTTCATCTGATAACCCAAGTGCGGTGATAGGTAATAGAAGTAACACAAGAGAACATCCCTACCTCTTGTAAGTTGTATCATAGCACAAGGGGCATACCCGTGCATGAGCAGTCCTCTGATGTCACCCCAAAGTATTTCTGCTCATTGTTCTCATAAAGAGTTGCTTTGAATAAGAGCTGGATTGTAAAACAAAAACGAAAAAAAAAAAAAAAAGTAAACTGACCAACAAAAACTAAACACAGATGCTTGCTGAAGCTGGAAACAACAAGAGAAAAACACATGCTTGATTCTTCTCATGAACAAAAAAAAAAAACAGTCGGTGTATTCTGTGTCAAATGTAACTTGTTTAACAAAGCAATGATATTTGCTGTCGGCATTTGATACTGAGCGTAAGTCTAGAACATGGCATGAGTTTATGCTCTGTTTTACAACTCCGCGCTTTGTACTCATCCAAGTTTGATCAAATTCAGTTACTTATTTTTAAATTTTAAGTTAATTGCATATCCTTTACGGACGTAGCAGTCAACCCCAGCATTTTTTTGTTTTGTTTTGCTGTTTGTGATTCCTGGGCAAGCTTACGTTCAGTAGTTTGCCATTGATTTCTGAACGACCGGCACCCATACCATCTCATAAAAAAACCAACGCAGCTGTGTTTCGGATGCGGTATGCAGGATTACGAACTGCGGCTGTAAAGCCTACGCCACGGAGCTGGCTTCATATAAGTATATATCTCGACATTTTCTCAAGGAAGACAATACTCTTTCAAGGAAGCAGATATACGCATCTATATATTCGAAAGAAGAAGTCTTAGATACGCCATAAAGGCCCCAATTACAACTAATTCGATATAGTCGAGGGTTGAACGGGGCGGGGCCATTCATCTCAAGAGCAGGCAAGCAAGGAAGACAATTCACGCCCTTGACGGACGTGCATGTTTTGCTAACGCTTGCGCACATCAGTTAGGGACAGACAACCGGCGATTGACTTCCTTTTCAGCTGAGACTAGCAGAATGGTGAGAGCGTAAACACGTAGTTTTAATTCAATCCGTTGTAATCTTTCTAAATTAACAATCACCTGCAAATATTATTTACGCAGAATGTTATTCTATTCATTATTTTTCCACAGGGAATCGACATCTGTCACAAGTACGACAGGAAGGTCCGTAGGACCGAGCCCAGAAGTGAGGATATTTACTTGAGATTGTTGGTCAAGGTAAGGTTTCAAGCAGAAATGTAAACGTCTGATGGACATATACTGTACGCTGTCTTTGTAATCTGACAATTAGACTACCATCTAGACAACTGTCTTTAGATTGTTAAAACGGACGCCATTGACTTATTAATTGTAGTTTTAGTAGTCAAAACGGGTATTAAACCAGTGCCAGTATTGACATTTGTGTGAATGAGTTAATTTTGTTACCATACCAAGCATCGCCCTATGTGTTGCAGAGTCAGTTGCAGATAATCAAAGAATATAAATACTATAACCCACCATGCATGTCGTTAGAGGCCACTAAGGAGGGGTGGCCTGGCACTGGCTCCCCCATCGCATAGAAAAGTAAAAGCCAACGAATCATGGTGAACATCGATAGAGAGCATGGCGTCAATTGGTTGAAGACCTACCTATGCTCTATTGGGATGACAGTGAAAGGTAGAAAGAAGAGCTAGCACACATGTGTGTATTGTATCAGATTTATTTTTATGTCATAAGTGGAGGTGAGCATGGCCCAGTGGTTAAGAGCCCTCGTTCTTAAACATCCGATGTGCAGAGGTAGGAGGTTCAACTCTTTCATCGATCAGTTGGACTAAAATGTTGACTTCTTGTCCTTGGCTTGGCGACGTAAATTACAAGTACCTCTGATGTCAGAGTGGGTTCACCAGATGGTGGGGGACACTGATAAATAGTGAAAGCTAATCGACACACAAAATTTGATCCAGTATTTCTAGAAGTAGTGTGTTACGTGTATGGATCACTATGCTTGAGTTCAAAGCGAGCATGCACCAAAAAAAAGTCATAAGTAACAATAGTACTAACTACATAGTTGTGTTCTTTATATCCAGCACCACAGGTGATTCCAAGTTTTGGCACTCTTCCGAACGATGACCCCAAATTATATGCATCCCTTATCTTATAGGGCCTTTAACCCTTTAAAGACGGCGAGGCCGATATACTGGCCGTGACGTCACCACACAGTCATAGTGAAAAACCCGGTTGGGCCAGTTGGGCCGATCCTGTTGTAAGAACTGCTTTGATTGGTTTGCTTTTAATAGTACAGACCAATCAAATGCTTCCTTGCAATCGTCAGCCATTTTAGCCGCCACATTTCCGTTTCTAGCGTGATTCAGACATGTGGACATGATTTTGTGCAGTTTTTTTCTGAAGTAACCCATTTTTTCATGGATTTTTGAGTTCTAAAATGGCCAGCTTTGAACCTGAAGACGTACTAGCATTGACTAGCTCTGATAGTAGCGATTTTGTTAGTTCAGGACTCTCAGATAATGACTTTAGTGATACAGAAAGTGCCCATGAGGATTTCAACCTCGTGTCCCCGTAGTTTTGTGTGTTGGGAATAAAAAAAGATCGTTTTATCTATACCCTTTCATGGCAATGGCCGGACCAAAAAACATGTCACCAGTTGATAGCCAACCTATTACAAATGTCAATAGGGACTTCATAGTTGTTGTTTATTTAACCATAAGTGTTTAAAATTATTCTAAAGTGGTGTAGGTATTCAATGAGGAAATTTTAGGTGAGTACCATTTATTTTAAATATTTAGTACTAATTCATACATTGTGGTATGAAATATTTTATTTTTCACAAAATACAAATGAGGTTATCAAATTTGCGTAAACATGAACAAAACAACTTCAATCATACACAGAATTAAACTTTACTATATCCTCTTTAAGAATATATATACTTGTATATACCTATATAGGTTTCTAATATTTTTTTTTGAATTTATAAAATTGTCACTTCAGTCATTTCTGTACTCCAAAAAAATGGCTCCGTCTTCTTCAGAGGGAAACCTAAATTTGGCCCAATGTTGTTCCGTCCTAAAAGGGTTAAAAGGTCATTTCCGGGGCGATGTGTTGTCAATCACTTACGTTTGAGAGTATCGTCGTCTGCTAGACAGATCGATGGATCAATAAATGTTTCTGGGCCCGGAGGGCCCTCACTGCCGTCAACAATGAATATCCATATCTTATAGCACCGACGACAGTGAGGGCCCTCTAGGCCCAGAAATATTTATTACATCCATTGATCAGTCTAGCAACCCACCAACACACTCAACCGGAAGTGATCAACAACACATTGAATGCTCCTTCCGATATGTACAATTTTTTCACAAAGAACATGTGTTTGGAAGGTATTTACAACTTTTGTGTCACAATTTCCACATATAACTGAAATATTATTGGTACGTAATTCCATTTTCTCAGTTCTATATTTTCATAGTGTTTAATGTTTTTATTATATCGCCTAATGAGGCCCTGTAAGGGATACTTCTTATGCTGAATAATTTGGGGCCGTCTTTCAGAAGCCCAAGTTTTATGTCTGGGGTATCAAGTGGACAATGAGTGTCATTTTGCCGTTCAAGGCTCGGTAATGTCAGGCTGTTAACATGTTTCGTAACCATTTTAAGAAAGATCTAATTTGGCACGTTCATAAGTGTAAAAAACAATCAGGTCTCATTCGTAACCTAGACCCTGCAACAAGCTTACATCTAGATCTCTGTGCCCAGAGGTTTGCTATGTTCACTACCCAGTTATGTATAACTCATTCACACGGTCATCGGTTATCTGGTATGAGGAGACACCCAGGAACCAATAAATTCTGGGTTTGTTTTTTTTAAAGTTTACCTGGGAAGGTTAACCTGGTCAACAAACACCTGCAGTAGTCTGATGTGTCGGCCTAGCGGCACAAGAACACAGCACTGCTGTAAACAGAATGCAATCACGTCCGAAAAACTTCTCCGGATGAACGCAGAAGATGAAGAAGAGTTTAATAAGGTGGCTTTCATTATGTCATTACACCTTCCTTGAACTGTATGTGTTCAGTTGTTGACTATTTGACAAAGTTGGTCACATGACAAGCTTTTCTAATTGTTTTTAACAGATGTACATTATATTTCATCTTTACTACAATATCTAACTAGCACATATCTAGAGTTTTGAATTATTGTGCACCCAGCTGTATGAACCATCATGGCTGCCATGCATTAAAACATGATCGGTATTGGCAATGTCACAATTAGTGAGGCGCCATTTAGGTTTCATAAGCATTCAAATAAAAACAAACTCCGCTTTTATGCCATCATAATGATATCATCACTGTCTGGAATCCATAGGGCAATGAAATAGTTGAGACCTTAAAAGCACACGAAAAGTATTAAAGACATGAAAAATATGGTTAGATCATGGAGAGGGAATTGCAGCAGGTTGCTAAGGATAAGATGGATTGGTGTGAGTTGAGAGCCTATCCTCAGCGGGGTATAATGGGTAAAAGTATTAACCATGGTTGAATTTACCTTCAATATTTAGACATTCTTTTAGTAAACTGGTACACAAATTTTACATATCTAGGATCAGTGGTAAATAGCAAATTATCCCTAGATCAGGAAACAAACATCCGGATTGGTAAGGCAGCAACAACAATGAACAGGTTAAGAAAAAGAGTCTGGGAGAACAGGAAGCTTACTGCCAAAACAAAAGTCCTTGTCTATCAAGCCTGTGTCCTTAGTACTCTTCTCTATGGCAGTGAAACTTTGACAACTTACTCACACCAAGAGAACAATTTAAACAGCTTTCATATGCGGTGTCTGCGAAGAATTCTTGGTATTAAGTGGCAAGACAAAATCACAAATACTGAAGTATTGGAAAGATCAGGTTGTGTGACAGTTTATTCCATGCTCAGTCTTCGTAGACTTAGATGGATAGGACATCTTAGGAGGATGGATGATGGTAGAATACCAAAGGATATCTTTTTTGGTGAATTACAGATGGGTAAGAGATCTCAGGGTCGGCCTCTACTACGATACAAAGATGTGTGTAAGCGGGACATGATTGATACAGGCATTGATAATGCACATTGGGAGCAAGTCGCCGCTGAAACGTGTTGCATGGAGGGCAAATATCAGAAATGGAATAAAGTCAAAGGAGAAAATTATTGCAGAAAAGTCTCACACCAAGCGTTTGAGACGTAAGATGGTGCATGATGGTGGAAATGACCACGTGTTCACATGCACCCACTGTGAACGGACATTTACAGCGCAAATTGGCCTTATCAGTCACACTCGCTACCGCCATAGTTAAAAGTTATTATGCCTTTTTAAAGCACAAACTATCGTCTGTCAAGACGGCAAGGTGCCAATGACTGACTGAATGACACAATCAAGTCATGGTGGCAATGTTGTTACTGTCCATGCGACATTAAATCTGGCATGACTGTGTCATCCCAGTTAAACATGTGATACTGTTGCTGGGAATGGTCTGTGGCTGGGAATGCTTTTGCTCGCTAGCCGTTTATAAATGAATTGGCATTAAGCGGGTTATGTCAGTAACATGCCGACCGGCTTGACCTCCCAGGATATTTCCTGGCTTCCATCTTAGATTGGCTCTACCTGGGAGTCCAGGTCAATTAAACAAGCCTGCCTTGAAGATTTGGGTCCACGGGCAAGTGGGCTGGCCACTGAGCTACCACCGCTCCCATTGATAAAGTGTTAAAAAGTTAATTGCATGTCCTTTGCAGGATGTCGCAATAAACCGCAGTATTTATTGGCTGTTTGTGATTTTTCTAGTCTATTATACATTCAGTAGTGTTTGTGGTGTAAGGGTGACCTGGCTCTAGCTTCTCCATCTCATAGAAAAGTAAAATACAACCAATCATGAACCCTACACCACAAGGTGCTCAAGTCAGTAATGACAGACAGTTTTTATTATTTGTATACTTGTCCTTTTAGTGCTCCTGTCTGTCAAGACAGTAGTCTGGGTTCAATCCCCAGCAGAGGCAGAATTTGTTTCTAAACAGGACAGCTCAGGGGTCGACACAGACTTGTCAAAATGGGTACCACTCGTCCAAGAATTGTCTGGGAAGGAAAGGTGATAATGAAGGGAAATGTTATGCCCACCTGTGTCGTGGCCTAGAGTCTTAGAGTAAGAGCCTAACACTTGACATCCCCACAGCTGTGTCTGCTATGTTACTTCTTTATCATACTTAACTTGAATCATAATACATTGCCCTGCGTATTTAATAAGAGTATTTCTAATTGCAGTTATATCGTTTCTTGGCAAGACGTACAAATTCCAACTTCAACAAGGTGGTTTTGAAAAGGCTGTTTATGAGCAGGACCAATCGTCCTCCTCTGTCGGTCTCTAAGTTGGTAAGTTCACATAATTAAAATATTGAATTGTTTCTTAAAGCAGGAAACATATTCTTCTTCCCCTATCTGTTATTCGCCATTGGAGCATACACTGTCAGCCAAG
Source organism: Cepaea nemoralis (assembly GCA_014155875.1). Lineage (NCBI taxonomy): Eukaryota > Metazoa > Mollusca > Gastropoda > Stylommatophora > Helicidae > Cepaea > Cepaea nemoralis. Next base: position 150,664 of record JACEFZ010013368.1, read on the forward strand.
CTGTCCTATCTTTGGCTATCTTCCTCCATGTACTCCCCATATTATGCCTTTTTATCTGTTTCTCTTCTCCGTGTGTTTTTAGGTCTTCCTCAACTTTGTTTTCTCTGTGGGTTCCAGAGGAAGGACTTTCAAGTTTTACTATCAAGTTTTCTGTGTGCCCCTCATCCAGCTCCCAGAGAAAGGACTTTCAAGTTTTACTATCAAGTTTTCTCAGTGTGCCCATCATCTGGCTTCCAGAGGAAGGACTTTCAAGTTTTCTCGATGTGTCCCTCATCCAGCGACAGTATCTTTTCCTCGCTGGAATTTGTGAAATTCTCTTCCAAAGCTCACTTGTCGATTCTTGAAGAGCTTGGGGGAAGTGGAGATGTGGTTTCTGAGCCTTGGACAGCCAGAGTAACAAGCAAAGATTGTCTGGAGGCTAAAGAAACTAAACCATAGGTCACCAAAAGAAAGTGACATAGTGTTACATCTAATGAGATGGATATTATGAATGATAATAGAGGTATGCAGACAGATTGAATGATACTGGATGGTCTAAGACGGTGGCATGGAGGAGTATAAATAAAACTGATCCAGACACCATGGGCTGAGATCTGTTGTAACAATGCCTATTTAATTTAAGGCACTGAATGATGATGACAATATTTGTGGCAAGTACAGAAAATGTGGGTGCATGGATAACAACAGATGCAAGAAGTATCAGAGATAAAGAACAAATTAGGATAAGAGAAAGCTATATTTTATGCAATAAATCCCAGTCATTGGGTGAAAAGGGGGGATGGACAGATAGAGAATGACAGCAAGACAATTCTTGATAGTCTTTTATCTTCATGGAAAAATAGCACACAGAATTCTTCTTCTTCTTTGCGTTCATCCGGAGTGATTTTTTCAGATGTGATTGCGGTGTGTCTGGTTAGGCACCCTCGGGTCGAAACCCTCAGGCCAACACATCCGACTTTTAGCGTGCATTTTTGACCAGGTTAGCAATCCTGGGAGACTCTCACTTTTGTGGTACCGTCCACATCTCAGCTGGTCTAGTTTGAAGTCGAAGACTACACGGTCATCCCTCAAGTGAAGGCAGGGACAGTCCATAGCATTTTCCGCCATCCTGGGTGGCTTCCATAATTGCAGAGCCGGCACATAACGCTCTGGTGCTGGGTTTACCGAGGGAATCGTCACGTCCTGCTCATGGCTGTTTTAATTCCTCACTTCAATATATTGGGCATTTCGCTCGCCCTGGGCCGTTCCTGCACAAACCAGTCAGCTCTGCGGTTGGTTTCCACTAAGCGAGTTTTCGGACATGTGCTTGTCCCTGTACCCATCAGAGCTGTTCCAGGCACGGCGGACATTCAGAAAACTACCTAGTCAGAGCTGTTCCGAACAAGAGCGGCATTCGGAAACTAGGTAGTCAGAGCTGTTCCTAGCACGGGAGACATTCGGACGAGACATTTCACTCGGACGTAAATGCGTAGTGTCAATTTTTAGTTTGCCACCCGTAGGACGACACTTCCGACTTCCGGCGGGCATTTTTTAGTGAGGTTAGCCTTCCTCTGGTTTCGAGACACGTTAGACTGTTGTAATGTCACCCACATCTCAGCTGGTCAAGATAGAACGATCAACGATATCGTGGTCTGCCCTCAAGGGAAGGCAGGGGCAGACCATGGGCATTATCTCGCTATCCAAGGAGGCTTCCATAATTGCAGAGCCGGCTCATATTGCTCTGAGACTGGGCTCACCCAAGGAGTTTCCACGTCCTGCTCATGGCTGCTTTAGTTCCTCACTTCCATGTGTTGGGCATCCCACTTGCCACTGATCGCTCAATCACACACCAGGAGCGGTCAGACTGCGAGTGACATCCACTCGGTAAGCTTTTGCTTGTGACTTCAGACCACGCAATAGGTTCGCTCGCCGTGCGTTCCATTTTGCGTTGATGAGACATTCTTCCACTTTTGTCTACACTCTCTATGAGTTAGATACAGACAGTTTCCGTAACCCTTCGACTGGGGCACTTTTCTGACTTTTTTGTACTCGCTCACGAGGTAGGCTACATGTGCTGCCGGCTCAGCACCTTACCTTCGTGCAGCAGTGAACGGGAAACGGCCAGGCCCCTTCATCCGGGAAACTCTCATATCCCCCAGCTGGGAGCCTTCGAACATGTATCAGACCTGAGCATGTAGCTTGCTCAGTATCATGTTTCTATTTTCCGGTAGACGGGTATCAGCCTGGCTCTAAGATCCGAGGGTTTGTGGCTTAGAGGCGTTCAGCCACAGCCCTCGACAGGGAGCCTTAAGAGTTTTGTCCGGACCAAGAAATTCTGCCTTTGTGCACCTCATTTAAATTTTGACTGCTATCCTCAGTCTATGCCTGCAGAGCAGCAGGTTGTGTCTCTCTTAGTCTGGTCCCTATCCCATAAGCTGTCCGATATGTAATTTTTCACCCATCAGCAAGCAAATGGGGTCTATGGGACACGCAAGCTCCCCCACCACGTCAAGGTGGAGACACATCGGGGGAGGCACACAGAATTGATATGTTCTGATGGAGATTATGTGATATGGAGAGGCATGATTGCCCACGACTGCCTTTGATTGATTGATTTAGGAACCGACATCACAGCATTCGGGGCATTCCCATAAGCGCTCCGTCCTCATCCTCAGAAGCCAGCGAAGAGTTCCAACCCCAATAGTACCAGTAGCAATCTGATTATATTTGCATCTCGCCTTTCCTCTAATCGTTGAGCATCGGCCAGATCCCCTCGTCACTCCACGCTGTCGCATTCGGCAAGATATCAGTTGATGATGATTGTTGACCAGAAAGCTCACAGTACCATGGTAGCGTTAAAAAAAAACTTAAAATTAATACATCTGCTTCTTAAATTTTCTCTCTCTCTCTCTTTCTTTCTTTCTCTGTGTGTGTGCATGCGTGCGTGAGAGAGGAGAGAGAGAGAGAATGCATGTCCTTCGCAGGTGTTATGATCAACCCCAGGTTGATTTTTCTAGGCATTGTTTAAGTTCAGTAGTTTGCCACAGGAAGTTTCAGTGCAAGCGGGATAAACCACCTGGCCACACACATCACAGTAATGACCATTGTGTTACTTACTATAGAAACCGTTGGTTTAATCCTTACTGTGACACGCCCATCATGATTTTATAGTTGTTAGTTTCTGCCCAAAGCCATGGTGACACAGTGGTTAGTGGGCTGACTTGCCTACATTGTGGTCTAGCATTTAATCCCCAGATGAGATGTGGTTTTCACGTACAGCTCTAGGATCAATCAACCCAGTTTTATGAAATCGTCAGATTATTCTGGGAGTTTATGCTGGCGAGGAAAGAACTGGTCACTGCATTCCTTGTTATTATGTAAATGATACCATGATTAATCAGACGGCATTGCTTGACTGTTCTCACAGGCCTGTTATTGTGAGAATAAGTGCAATGCTACATTATTTGCTAGACACTTTCCAGGTCTGCACTATAGCATTTCTGGCATTCATCCAGCTACAATTTGATTCTTCCAACAATAATTACAATAGGTAGGGTGTGAGGATTGGGATTAAAACATAACTGGGAGGTCAGCACATCCGAATGGATAAGAACGCATGTTCTTAAATATTTGGTGTTCTGCTGCCGAGGTAAGGAGTTCCAAACCCTACACTGGACAGTTGGACTAAAATGTTGACCTCGTTTTTGACCTGGGGACATTATCTGCCAAAGGAATGCCATTCCCAGATTTTGTATTATCTTATATAAACTTTCCTTCTGAATGTTTAATTGCATCTCTATTTCATAATTTTGCTGTAGCAGGTGACACACTTAATGCAATACCGTATCATATATTTGTGTATATTACATTTGTCAGGTTCGCTTAATGAAGAAACCTGGACGTGAAAACAAAATAGCAGTTGTTGTTGGAGCCATCACTGATGACATCCGCATTCACTCTCTGCCAGCATTGAAGGTATATTGACAAACGCTCGCTGCTTTCATTCACACAGAATAGAACATTGTTGGTACACTTAAAGAACAGAATCATGTTGCTGTATATATTAAATGAAGCAATATTGATAGACACCAGCTATCAAAAATCAGGAAATGCATTTTGTGTGTGCCACATTCAGAAAAATTTTTACGAACCTACAGATTTACAAGAAAAAATATAAAATACTAGTTAAATAGTTTGAAGAGATAAACTGTGACACAATGGTGTTTTTGTGCTGTCTTGTCAAATTCAGATTGTTAGAAATCTACATATAATGGATAGTGTTGTCTTACCTCCCTGGCGGTGCCAGTTCAGACATTGGTAGAAGGATTTTATTTCTGGCTGCTGTATATGACTGGTATTGACCTAGCAAACATGGCTTCACCTAGCCTGGAGTACATCGGTTACCAGAGCTTTTCTGGTAAAGGAAAGAGCTGGTGACCTAATCCCATAATGTAGTAAGCTAGTATGTGTAAAGCTATTTTATTTGGGCAGTAGAATTTAACATATTTTTACGTCATAGTTTTGTTGCATGTTGACACATTATTTAAATTCTGTTTGCACCGAGGATAGTTGTAGTGTATGGTTTATTTAAATGCAATAGGTGTTGCATGTCAATTATGCTCCTTATATCTACTAGTATTGTTTTAGACTTCACTGGAGTTAAGTGATTTATGAGCCAATTGTTTCAAACTTTTAGCTCACGACAAAATGTTCTGTTGATGTTGTAGGTGTGTGCTCTGAGAATCACAGATCGTGCACGTGGCCGAATCCTGAAGGCTGGAGGCGAGATTTTAACTTTTGATCAGCTGGCACTTCGTGCTCCCAAAGGGCAGAACACAGTTTTGGTTCAAGGTGAGGTTTATGACACCTGTTTGTTTACATGTCGTTAACAGCCAGTTGTGACATTTGGTCATTAAAAACTGAAAGAAGTACATGATTTTATATATCTTGGTGAGGTTAACTTGGTCGAATGAATAAGAACACTCTTTCGATGTGCTGTTGCTGAGGGAGCGGGTTCAACCCCTACACCGGTCATTGGACTGAAATATTGACTTATCCTTTACTTGGGGACGTAAATTACAAGTATTTCAGAAGTTGGAATGTGTTCCTCAGATCTTGGGCAATAGACTTAGCAGCGCAGAGGTTGCAGTTAAATTCCCACTTCAATGTTCTCCAAATGTATATGGACGACAGGCGGCTGCAAGCTTGTCATCAGATTTCTTGGGAGGGAACGTTGGTGAGAGGCGGGCTAGGGCCTCCACTTCCTTGTGTCATATTCTTACATTTAGTTTGTGAAGGATCACCTACATTTTACATGGATCTCCCTGGGAAGGTTAACTTGGTCAACAAACGTCCGCAGAAATTGGATGTGTCAACCTAAAGGTGCAGTATTGCAGCTCCGCAGTAAACAGGCACAATGCAATCACATCTGAAAAAAGACCAGGATGAACGCAGAAGTAGTAGTAGTACACACATATCTCCCTAAATGCTAGTCTCCTACCATTGAAGACACAGAGGGAATGTCGCTACAGTGCTTGGACATTTTTTGTGGGTAGCTGTTCTAATCTACAAATTTAGCCTGATCAGTGGCCTTACTCTGCATACTCTTATTTTATATCCAACTGCTGGGGGATTTTAACAGACACATGGGTCCTCCGTTTTCCAATATTGTACGAACCATTACCCCAGGATCAGGAGAGCATACCATTATATGTGTGTGTGAAAATCCATGAGATAAACCTGGTCTGTTAGAGACACTGTAACCTCTTATCTAGTCTGCCCCTCCTTGGAGTCTGCTATATGAGGAAATCTACCACTTGTCATCCCTTACAAAACTATATACTATTGTAGTAATCACATTTCAATGCATTTCCATTACCCTCTCCACAGGTCCAAGGAAAGCCCGCAAAGCCTTCAAGCACTTTGGATTGGCTCCTGGTGTGCCTCACAGCCATACTAAGTATGATATATTTGTATATGTTTTGCTGTGGTCTAAAAATATTCTAGTTTACAGTAATCTTAAGCTTGCCCAACAAACATTTTTGATGAAGTAGATGTCAGTTTCTCAGATCTCAAGAAATAAAAATACTTGATTTCAACTCCATTGTATGAAATGGAAGATTAGTGTGTGGCTATTATTTAGACAAGAAATGAAAGAAGAGAATGGCAAAAATAAATTGATTGGAAACACCTGGGCTCTTGGGAAGTAACCACTAAGTGCCATGTGACTAAACATGGATCTAACACTATATCCAATGCACTTTATTGCATATGAGTCCTTTACTATGATTGCAGTTAGTGGCCATAACATAAGGAACTTACATTATGTAAATGATACCATAATTAGACAGCATTGATTGACTGTTCTCACAGGCCTGTTATTGTGAGAATAAGTGCAATGCTACATTATTTGCTAGACACTTTCCAGGTCTGCACTATAGCATTTCTGGCATTCATCCAGCTACAATTTGATTCTTCCAACAATAATTACAATAGGTAGGGTGTGAGGAATTGGGATTAAAAACAGATAACTGGGAGGTCAGCACATCCGAATGGATAAGAACGCATGTTCTTAAACATTTGGTGTTCTGATGCCGAGGTAAGGGGTTCAACCCCTACACTGGACAGTTGGACTAAAATGTTGACCTCGTTCTTGACCTGGGGACAAATTACAAGTACCTGTGAAGTTGGAGTGGGTTCACCTGATGGCGAGGAACACTGTTAATAGGGAAAGCTAATCCACACACAAATTCAGTCCATCACTACTAGTGTGTGCTTGAGGTCAAAGCCAGCGAGCGCAAAAATAATCAATTTAAAAACAAATGTTAGAGGAAAATGACAGATACAGTGGTTGTAGACGGTGGGGGTAAAAATTCACTCAGCTCCAGTAAGAAGAAAAAGGAAAAGATCATACCCTATGGACAATTAAAGTCGGTGGTATTAATATGGTGGCAAGTACAGAGAACAAGTATTTAGGTACTCGGGTAACATCAGATTGGAGATCTACCCCAAAAAGAAAGAATGGGACAAACAAAAAATGGACATCCTTCGCAGTTGGAAGTTATTGTTGTCTGTTATATACAGAAATGTACAGATGTATGTAGGTATAACAAACATGTCGCTTAAAGCTATTTGTTCAAATGCTTACGGGATTCATTATGTTTGAAAAATAGATAAGGAATGTTCATTCCACATTTGCAGGTATTTCTCAAAATTATTTCTGTTCTGTGTGAAATGAAAGCCTGCTGAAATTAAGTTGTTGGTTATTTTCTTTTAGATGTCTTATTTGCCTGTGACATTGTTTTGGAGCATGTGGGTGCCTGCAAATATGCTCACTGTACATTTTTCTTTTCAGGCCAATTGTACGCTCCAAGGGTCGCAAATTTGAACGTGCTCGTGGTCGCAGAAAGAGCAGAGGATACAAGGCTTAAACTGTCACTGATGTTTATTGGGTTTTTGACCCCTGTATTGAATAAAACAGTTCAGTAAAGTTTTCATTGTTCTTAGATGTCACTTTTATTGAGGTGAGAAAGTTGAATGTTTCCCCCCACATACTACCTCAATTTAAAAAAAAAACACACACAAAAGGTGATCTACCAGATTTATTTATTTATGCTGTCACAAAAATACAGAACATGCAATAACTGAACTGAGGTGAGCGCTAAACGGCATATTTAATCATGCTGACATGTTTACCATAGGTGTACATATTTATGAAAACAAAGTTCAGTAAAACTGATAAATACAATTATTGATTCCTGACAGGCTTTATCAAACCATCAATGTGCCTCTGTCATTTTACATATGAGAAAATATCTTTCAAGTGCTAAGTGTATGAGAACTAATGCAAAGTACCAGAAGTAAGTAAGTTGCATATCCTTTACAGGACATAGCAGTCAACTACATCATTTTTGGGGGCTATTTGTGTGATCTTGCAAGCCTATGTTCAGTAGTTTCTTTCTGAACGACTGGCACTCATCCTATTGTCTAGAAACCAACACAAGGCGGCCTGCTCCTAAATCACCTGCAGCTGTTTTTCAAACATTACGTGGGAACCATGAACTGCAGCCACAGCGTAGAGTACCTGTAGTGTGTAGCCATCCACAGATGCATATTGGGTTTGCCAAACAACTGTAATGTCACCAGCTATTCACTTCTAGAAGTATTGCCCACAAATTATATGCTGGCACTGCACATATTCATTCAGATGATGTATAAAAAGGGAAGAATCTATATATCAAGCTTGTACCTGAGACCACAAATATACATACAGACATAAAAGTGACAATAATTCAACACTTCTTTGTTCACTTGAAATTTATTGTCTGTAACCGCAATGTTTTGTTTTTTTTAAACTGGAAATAAACTAGGAAGATTATTCAGTCGCTGTTCAACTTCACCACAATGGGTCATCCCCATTATGCTCTGTTCCTGTGCCAGTGAATATCACACAAAATGCTCCTCACTGCCCCAAGTGAAAAGTGGAACGGACAGCAGTCTTCACAAACCAACTGCTTGCACAGGTATACTATGCACAATGCTGCCAGAATGCCAACACACAGTCTTCCAGGAAAAATAGTTTATCGTGGATGAAAGCGGCAGCATTAGAAATCTAGCAGCCACACATTTCTGCATAAGGCAAACCAATCAGTCCTGCGATAAGCCAACCGCCATTATTCCAAACATGCAGTTCAGACTACAAACATTTTTAAGCATAACCAAATCATAGATCATTTCCCCGTTTTTATTTATCTAATCTCCTGATGGCCATTATTAAACTTAAGACACCACTAATTGACCTGGCTCTCACTCTTATATGCATGTGGGTGATTCACAAAATACCAAAATGTTAAGAATAACCGAAACATTGACCAATGTCCCTGCTTATATCTAGACATCCTGAAGGCCATAACACATGACTGTTCTGTACATCCATTTCACTTAGAATGTGAAACAAAGCATTTGACTTAAAGAAGGTCAATTCTCAAACAGAGCTTTGCACTAAAAAAAAAACTGCTTTCTGGTCAACACTGATGAACTACTTTCCATCAATCTTCTAATATGAAAATTAAAATACTGAATTAGATTGAACTTACGTTATTCTTAGTAATTTCTCTATTTATAGAGTTGGAAAAAGGCAAAGAATTCTCTGCTTCAGTGAAACAGGGTGAAAGAAATGACATTTCAGCAAATCAACTGTATTTCTTCTATGTCGTGGCCCTCTTTAATTTCTGACAGGTCCACGCTTTCATGCAGGACCACATATTCTCTTGTGCTGAAGCCAAATTTAATCACATCTTTCTCTTTGAGTTCATAATACCGGCGAGGATCCATCTTCTCTCCATTTATGTAAGTTCCAATAGCTGATTCCAGATCTATCAGGTATGATCTAACTCTACACCTAGGAGCACCATCGGAACGAGTGTATGGCACTGCCTGAAACTTTACTGCATGCTGCTTGGAGCAAGATGGGTGGTCGATGGGAATATCAGCTGTTTTGTGATCACAGGCCCAGGAGGAAAGCCCTCTGTCTATGGATATGAAGGTACGGGCAAAGGTACCTCACCTTTAAAAGGGTGAAGTCGCCATCTTCTTTTCAGTTTCATTGCTTCTGGAGGTTCGTTGTACTTGATGACAACCCAGCGGAATGTATTTGTATCCTCTTAACTTACCTGACAGCCCCAAGTTTGGCTTTTTTTCCCCCTTCTTGTCAGTTGTCATTTTCTTTTCCACCCTCAGATTTGACTTGAACTTCCGTGTTCAAACCAAAATCACCATCCCTTTCCCGTTCTCTTCTGTGTTCTCGCTTTCGATCATTATATTTTGCTCACTCTTTCTGTTGCCTGCTAAAGTTGTCTTCATCTCTCTCCTGCTTGATCCTTATGCTAGCATCATATTCTGAATCTTGCTGAATACTGGAGTGGTTTGAGCCTGTGTGGGTCTCTATCCTCGCTGTCAGACCTGTGATGCCGCAAACATTTTTCCTTTTCCCAGTGATGTCTATGTTGGTGGTTTTTATCTTAAGGACTGACTGCGCTGGCGTTTGTGATGTTTCTTCCTCTTATGCCCCCCATTATCTGATAAATCTGGGCTGTGTCGTCTATTGTTTCATTGTAAAAGAATGTTTTCCTTCCTGTGGGATCAATTCGACAGATATTCTACTGAGGAAACTCCCGACAGGAAACCGGATGTTGGCTTTTTAAAAATATGTATGTTGTAATTTTGTGTGTGTGGCATATCCTATTTACAGTACATCGGTGTCAACACCAGCATTTTATAGCTGTTGTTGATGTCTTGGTAAGTTAGTTAGCCGCGGTTTCAACTTCACAGCAATGAGTCGTACAGCCCACACAAGTACACTGTGCATAATGCCGCTGTCAGAAATTGCCAACACAAAAAGTCCTCCACGGAAAGTTCACTGTCGATGAAAGCAGCAGTCACCAGAAAGACTTCATTGACCTGGGTTTTATTCCATATGGCTCAGTCTCTTTCCGCAGGGCGACGCACCGAAAGCGCCGCACAAAGCACTAACTCCATACCTCAAGCGACGACTCCCAGAAGTCCTGAGAAAATGCACTTGTGAACTGAAACGACAAACCAATCAATTCAGCAACATCCGGCCGCCATTGTTCCGAACATGCAGTTCACGCAACATACAACTTGTAAAAGCATTCCACACGAAATTCACAGCTCACATTGTCACGCCACACATGCACTCAGTAGCAGGCAGACGGAACCATGCACTACCAGTCCAACATGAGGAAAATGCGAATGCAAACCATAGCCACAGACGTAAACACTCCAGAGGCCTTAACGGTTTAAATGCCTATCCGCCATGTTGGGGACCAGAAGCCAAGTAGGAAGAGTAGAGAGGGAACTTTTGTGTGCCAACCTAATGTTAAATATTAAACTTTATAAGAAAAACATTGAGAGAGGATAACATTGCTTTCCAGAAAAACATATCTTAGCATTATTCAGTCTTACAAAAACTTCACCGAGGCAAAGGAGGAAGAGAATAAGATTAATAATAGGAAATTGGGTACTTTTGCCTTAATTCACCCCAAACAAACGTCACCAGCTATATTTAGCATTGACGGTGATCTCCTCTGTGTTTGGGTACAGTTCGTGTCAGTGCGTTTCAATTGCCCCAGTGTTTCTTTGGGCTTTGGCCACCGTTTCTGTGTGAGTGTGTGTGTCTGTCTCATCATGAGTTTTCTGGAACTGGCAGCAGCAGCTGTCCACGACAAGCCAGAGTAGCGTTGCCTTTTCTGCAGCAGCATCGTGGCATCTGACATTCTGCTAGACACTGTTCTCATAATCATGGTGCTATCACTGACTGAGTGTCAGGACAGATGGGAGACGATGACGACATTCACCATGTATGTCGGCAGGACATCCTCCCGCTAAGACAAGGCGCACATGGCTGCAAGGTCTCGCGTCTCCCGTACAGACAGATCATCATCATCTTTTCGTATACTGCTGATCTCAAGAGTTGACAAGCACAGTATTTGGCCAGTTTTTTTTTTGGGGGGGGGGGGGGGTGGGGGGGAAAGAGATGTCGCCGAGAGCAACTGTTGCACACAGATAATTGCACACTGATAAAATTGCACACAGAGCTACGGCGCAACACAGGGAAGCCCTGGATGTGACGTCTTACCCTGGGATTCTGTTTGTTTGGGGGTGAATAAAGGCAAAAGTACCGGAAATTGTTCACATACAATTGGAAGGAAGATGAACCGAGCGCACTGATAATTCACACTGCTGCTACAATAGACCAGAGGCAGACTGGTACTTGAAAGATCAAGATTCATTTGCTCCTTGTAAAACAAAGGTAGTAGAGGAGTCTTGCAAGCCTTCGTACATACTGTGTCTATTTATCCACCTTACAGATCTCAGAACCTATTAATTTCCTAAACTTGTATAAGTCCACTTTGTGTCTGAAAATTTTCACTAAATTCCAATGCAAAACTGCTCTACAGTACTTGCAAGTTCATCATACTGAGATGCTGTATAATGTAATACTTTAACAAAGTACACTCAGGGGTGCTACTGTTCCAACACATAAAAGACATTTAAAGCTAGATTATTTTAACTGACTGTTAAATATTAACGGTTAATTATTCCCATTTTCAAAACTGTTGGCATAACTAGAACACTATGAAACAAAAAGTTCAGCAGCAGCAATCCCACTGCAAATACTTGGAAATAACAGCTCTAGAATACCAGCCTCCGAGTTAAATCTGCCTGCCAGTCTTTTCTATTCAAGCACATACACAACATACCCAGATAGATTTAAGACTGGAATTTTACTACCAGCACCTCACTATATCTGAAAAATGTTAAAATCTCATAAATATGCAGATGAATAACCACAGCCAGACTTCACAACCTGTGTTAAATTATCTAAAAATGCCAACATAATACAAATATTAAAGCTGTAAATAATAAATGCATGTAATTTACTGTAGGCATATCTGAAAAAATATACTAAAAATTTTGATATGCCATCTAAAAGGAATTAAGTAGAACAAAATTACAACCATTCCAGAAACCACACATACAAAAATTACAGTATGCATGTAGAGAAATACTGCCATTTTGGGTGTAGGTTTCATGAAAACTTGCAGTTGATGTGTTTTGTTTTGGGTTTAGGACACTTAAAAATCACACCACATTTAGTTTTGCTGAATTTGTGGTGTAAACGTGTTTTCATACATGTGCACTTACGAAATGGGATAATTTTGGTCACTTCTTGCCTTTCTATAAACAGGAAATGTCACTTCCAAAGAATTTCTAGGCAGAATATCAGTCACTGTCCTGGCAACAAGTGCATGAGAAAATCCACACACAAACAAAATATGCGATCCTGATATATACACATTGGTTTCATTACTGATGCTACACTGAGCCAGAGTTCCTAGTATGATGTAAATAGGATAGTTCCACGTGTCACTGCAGATAAGTCATTGAACATCCCATCTAAACACTTAACATCTTATCTTTACAGACTGCATGAATCAATATTTTAGAATAATTTTACAAAAATTAGTTCCAGAGCCAGATCTGAAACAGTTGTTGTTTGGTCGTTAATAATCACAATGAGATCAATTCTTCCATAAACCGTTTTGTATAATGCCATGTCTGTGAGCTAAAACCCTTTAAATAAAATTGAGATTCACACACAGGAATGAACCATATGTATCAGAAACACTCAAAAGCATGGAATGTTGATGGAGATAATATACTGTAAGAAAAAAAGTAAATCTCTTATTCTTTGGGCAGAGCAGTCATAAAAATGAGAGAACCATCTGTCTATAAAATGAAGGAATATAATTATGTTCTTCGGTCAAATGAGCATTATTCTGATTATTCGCATACCACAGAGATGAGTCACAAAAATACACTCATGATCATTAAGTACATCAATGGGTATCAATATACATTAAAGGTTAACCCAGCAATCAAAGATAAAATAAAACCTTGGTATAAGGCAAGCCCGACATACTAAAAACCAATGAACACCTTACTAACAACAAAATGCAAGCAGTATTGCAGCGTGGTCATTTGAAAACTAAACAGTTAAAACATATCTTCTGTCCAAAGTTATGACAAGTAACTACAAAAATCAAACTGGAAGACATATTGTGTAAACAATGAAATCCCTACCAATTTGATTTCTCAACCACTATAAGCTCTAAACTGTAATATTTGATTTCATAAAAACTTAAGTACATATTTTGTCCTGATTTCAAATACAGTAATGGCAATAGCATATTTTTGATCCAAGCTCAATAAGCAGTGTATGTAAATTGTATTACTGGTTCAACAGAGCTTGCAAGTTTGGAAAGATAATAGGAGTAAAATTATGATAAATGAAAGTGACACTGACAAAATTAGATTCACACTCCTATGTCTAGATCACTCTGCTGGTTGAGGCTTCTTGCCATGAACAGACATTTTATCTGCAAAATAAACAAAAATTACACAAAATATTTTACAACACAATTTCAGAATCTGCTGCATACTTATAGCATCCTAACAAAAGATTACAGTAAATATAATTAGTTTTTTTTTGGGTCAGGTCCTCATGTATGAATTCTGTTTATGCATTAAATTCAAACTTGCCTGCCAGAAAATCTGTAGGATATTAATTAATTTAGACAAGAATATCATCTGCCTATTCATATGTTTTTGTTTCTAGTAAATGTATGGCTGTTTGTACTCTCCCGGATCTCCCGTGTGTTGCCGGGGCCCATAAGAGAAGCAAAGAATAGCAACACTGTAGCGTACCACGCATGTCGTAAGAGGTGACTAAGGAGGCTTGATGGTTCCGCCGCCCTGCTACTGAGTGAGTGCGTGGCGCGACACTGTGAGCTGTGAGTTTTGTGTGAAGTGCTTTTGAATCTGCCCTAGTTTTTTTTTTTGGAACGTGACTGCATGTTCAGAGCGATGGCAGGTGGCTATGTCCCAGAGTTGACCGGTTTTTGCCTTATGCAGAAATGCGTGGCTGCTGGGCTTCTGGTTGACTGCCACTGCCGTCGGTGAGGAACTGTATTTTCGTGGACTGTGTGGATGAACATCTAGGAAACGTCCAGATAGGAAAATGACTGCCGATTCCATCAGAGATGAATTGGGTGTTTCGTGGGGGACTGGTGTGTTGACATTCTGGCGGTGGCATTATGCACAGTATATCTGTGCGGGCTGTTGTTTGTCGAGACTCCTGTCTTTTCCACTTTTCACATTGGGCAGCGTTTTGTGTGATATTCACTGGCACAGGAACGGGGCATAATGGGGACGATTCTCCCGGATGAAATTTTCCACACAGAATGTATTGTAGCAGGAACCTGTTGTGGGTTTGTGAAGTGTTTGGATCATCACATTGTGTAGACCTGAATGCATGGTGGGATAGGTGGCCAATCTGTCCCTGCTGTAGTGAATCTCAACTGCTGGCATTAACCCCTATCTCACCACGCTCATGTCATTGTGTGATGTCCTAACCACTAGACCAGTGGTTCTCAACCTTTTTTGGCCCATTCACCCTTTCATCATGTGCCAGAATGTTATTCCCCCTTTTCCAGCGAACGAAAGAAGAATTCCCCCCTTTCCAAAATTGTCAGCCTCTAAAAGTACATTATAATAATATAATACTGAAAATCCTTATTTTCTTCCATATTTGGACATAACCTTTACACGCATAGATTAATTTTATAGTGTAGTAAAAAGTCAAAGAATTTTTACTTAATACACGACACCAGAATGCCAGAAAATTGTGCTTCAATCAAACAAAACGCTCAATAGAAAACCGGATATTTAATTTGGGGTCCCCTGAAGCCATTTTGAGCTGCCAATATGTGGTCTTATCTCCGTCCCCCCCCCCCCCCCCCCCCCCATTCTCCCAGTGCTAGACAAATATACCATAGTATATGTATGCATCCACTGATGACATTTATAGACTACTGACATTCAACATGTATGATGTGATCTTGTTTAGAGAGGGAAAGGAGAGCTCTACAGGGCAGTCACTGTGGAGAAGGTGGTTTGGTACTGGGTCAGGAGGTCAGTCTCTGCCTGTACCAACCTCGCGCTGATATATGCAGGCATCTTTCAGGGCTGATGACAAGAATACTAGAACACCAGACTTAGAGAAGTTCAAAGCTTCCAGAGGCTTCACAATCAACCAAACTACTTATTTTCCCCCCTCTTCTTCTTACTTAGGATGTAGAGGTCAGACTGCCTAATTTGTTTCTGGTGTGGTCTCATGTCCCTTAGTGACTGCTAAATGTTGTTGCTCCAACAAACTCTTGAGTGTCCAGGAGGCTTTCATTCTTGACTTACGGTTTCATATGATTGTCATGGCTATCAGTCTCCTTTTAATCTGTAGACGTGAATAAACCATCATGTTTCATTTGGGCCTGGCGAGGGTTTGACATGTTGCCTGGTCTCTATTTAGCCTTTCTCGAATACATCATGTCAGAGGTCTGCCATCAAACGTTTTTTAAGCACTCACTGTCCAAGATCCACATTAATATGCAACATCAGAACATAGGTGGAGCTATAAATGGCCATTTAACAAATATTTACAATTTTGTTTCAACTGCTAAGAATGTATACCATAAATTAGTAAAGATGTAAGAAGTAGAATATACTTAACATTCTGTTCAAATTCATAAGTAGTGTTAAAGAAGTTAAAATACAAATTTCAATTCTGGAGAGACAATCCCTTAGTCCCAACAAGGTAAAACAAAAGCAAGCCTAGTCTGTTCACTGTATAGACACAACAAGGGCTCATGATCTAAAACCTCTGACCTGAAATCCTAATTGTGGTCATTATGGTACTGGAATATTGCCCTGTAGAGATTAGAACAAGAATTGCCATTGCAAAGGTAGCCTTTTGCAAGATGAAAAACATGCCTGCCAATAAAAAGATATCAAATGAAACGAGGAAAAGAGTGTTGAAGTGCTACATAGAACCTGTACTTTTGTATGGATGTGAAACGTTGACAATGAGCAGTCAAGCTGAAAAATTTCTGACGGCTGTGGAAAAGTGGTTTATGAGGAAAAGGCAAAGAATACCATGGACAGACAGAAAAACCAATGAACAAGTCCTTCAAGAAACAAATGAAGATCGTAAATTGATTAAAGCCAGATGAGACAGTCAAAATTTTTTGGGCATGTTGTGAGAAGAAATGACTTGGAGAACTTGGTGACAACTGACAAGATCGAATGGAAGAGACCAAGGGATAGACCGAGAAGTAAATACCTGGATGGCTTGGCCATGTGGCATGGTCAAGACAGGAACACAGAGCTGATCCACGACACTGGTGATCGAGTGAGATGGCAGACCATGATCGCCCACACTTATCGGCATGGCACATGATGGATGGATGGAGGGTGCTGACTGTTTTCTCCAATAGCATCTTTAAAATTCATGTGCATCTAAGTTGTTCTACATATGTTAGTTGCATATCCTTTACAGGACGTAGCAGTCAACCTCACCATATTCTGGCTGTTTGTGATTCCTTGGCAAGTTTACCTTCAGTAGTTTGCCATTGTTTCTGAACGACTGACATCCATACCATTTCATAAAAAACCAACATAGCTGCGTTTCGAACGTGGGTATGCGGGATAACGAACTGCGTCCGTAACCCCTTCGCCACGGAGCGGCTACAAATAATCAAACATAAAATTGAAAGACTTACTGCAGTGAGCACGACCATTAGTGTCAGTCCCCTTGTGCACATTGCCATTGTAGTCCACACACCAGCATTTGAAGTCCTTCTCAGACTCACCACTGCACTGCTCTCGCATGAAGTAGCCCTCTTTATCACAGCGTGGCATGTAAGTCACTGTTCAAATAAACAAATCAGCTTATAATTTCAGCTGTGGTCACCTCTCTTGATCATTTCTTGACCTAGAATATGTAAAAACCCAACATTCCACACCAGTATGGCAGTATCTACAAGGTGTGCACTGGGCCTGGCCCTGCAGCCAGTTAGGTTAGGATCGGCTAGCCTCTCTCAGGAGGGGTGAAAATGAGTAGCCTGCCAATGACTCGCAGACTACACATGTCACCCTCACCTCCCCGTGGTATAGACCGGGAAACCATCACCGTCATAGACCAACGGGCCTCTGGTTCACCAGGAGGGATGGGTTCCCCTTGGTCAGATTTTTTCGCCCTAAACCTGTGACTGGCCTAGCAAACCGGCCAGGGATTTTTCCTGCTCGAAGAAGCATATTCAGACTGACCCAAATGGTAAAAGGCCCAGCAATGTTGAAGGATAACAAGACAGATGAGATGATGGCATTATCTGCTTTGGGACTACCTTTACACCTTTCAATAGCAACTGTTGTGGAATTACCAATGATATGATATCAATAAAGACCTTATTAAGTGTGAAAATGGGCACAGCTGCTCAAGTTCAATTCAGCCTTGTAAAATGGACCCCACATATCTCTTCCTACGATAGAAATATACAAAAGGGAGCTGGTCATCAAAGCTCATAATGCTATGTTATCTGCGACGTCCTTTACAGGACGTCGCAGTGAACACCAGCATTTTTTGTTGTTGTGATCTCTTGGCAAGTTTATGTTCAGTTAGTTTGCCACTGCTTTCTGAACGATGCTATGTTAAGTTAGTTGCATATCCTTTACAGGACGTCGCAGTCAACACCAGCATTTCTTGCTGTTGTGATCTCTTGGCAAGTTTACGCTCAGTAGTTTGCCAATGTTTTCTGAACGATGCTATGACCATGTTTATTAGAAGGCATTTCATGCTCTCACCTTCCTCTCCCCCCAGCAGTACATGTTTACTGCATCTAAGGTACTGTATTAGTGCACTGGCTTATCAATACAGTGGAGTCAGTCCAATCCCAGTACTTCCTAGATGTTTTGTCCCCAATAAGTATGGCCAGGAAGGTCAGTTTAACCTCGTAAAATGTGTGGCCCTGGGAAAGTCAAGATGGCCAGAGGTTGGTGATATAGTCTCTATTCTCGTGTCCAATTTGATCACTACAAAAATGGGCCAAACGCCATATCCCTAGTATGGGTTAAGCTCAGTAAGAAAGAATATGCTACTATATACATGTTACCCAAATTATGTGCAACCACATTACAACTTTAGGAGTATCATGCACATAGTTCTGAATGACTGGTATTTATTAATCAAACAAGAGTTAATATTCAAAGTTAAGTTGAACTTAGTTAAAAACCAACATCACAGCATTCTGGACATTCTGATGTGCACTCTGTCAGCATGGTCAACACATTCATTACTATACAAAACACAACGTAATAACATCTGATAGATGACAAAAATTGTGGGACTTCATTAAAAAAAATAAATATATAAATCAGCTGTGGTTACATACCTGGTTGTGCTGACCTCCTGATTTCATCAACCTTCTTGAAACATGGTGCAACTGGGAAAATAATATTCATACTTTTTAGATGAAACTGGAATATATTTTTTACAACACAATTAATTATATGTATATAAGGACACATAGCTACTTAAACTTGCAATGTACTTGTTTTGTCACACAAGTGACAGGCATCATCTCATCACAAAACATAATTCCTGAAAAGGGTACAAGAAGTAGAGATATATCACAGAGGAAACATAAGGCTATCAGTAGAAAGAAGACAATTAAAGCAAACAGGAGTAATACAAAGTATGAAAACTACATGAGAAAAATAGGCAATGCAATCAGAAAAGACAAGAAATTGTAACGATTTCTTGTAATACAACAAAACACTTCCCAGTTGCAATGAAAATATGGAGACTTGTTCAAGGACATCCGAACAAGTAAACGCAGACCATCATTTAATGACAGAATTGGCAATAATTTAACAGAAAGTAAAGATATATTACACTTAACATGTATAGAAAACCAACGGTACCTGAATATGTATAGTCTAAGGAAAGAGTTGTAGTCTGAAGGGAAATAGTTTCCTTCACCTGATAATAGACTGACCTAGTACAAGTGAGGAGCCATTGTGTTTAGTGATAAGTGCAAGAGCTACATTTTGTCACTTATGACTGTTCTAGAAAGCTTACTGATTCTTATTCTCATTTCCAATGACCCACTCATGGCTTACCAGAAAAGCATTTCAACGTTTGGGTTATATGTTCCCATAAACAGTATAGATCACCCACAGCTGATTCAGTCTTTTCTTCTTGCGACAGCACCATTACACGACCAGGTGAGTTATTGTCAACTTGCTTGTATTTTGGAGTTCCTCTTTTACTCCATGCAGCTTACATGTTTTTGTTGATTAAGTGGGCCAGTATATCTTTAATTTTTGTGTACAAAGCAGAGTCCTAATTAACATATTCAGTGATTCATTAGCAAAGTCCACATGCGTGTATTGATCAAGCAGGGCAGATGAAGCCTATGTATTTATTTATTCAATTACCTCAGAAGTCAGAGTGGGTTCGCCTGATGACGAGGGACACTGGTGATAGGGAAAGCTAATCCACACGCAAAAATCAGTCCAGTGTGATTTTATTTTTTAGTTCATTGAGTGGTCCATAGAGCTTATCCTTCATTTTGTTTTTCCAGGTATATTTGGCCGCCTTGAAGTATCTGACCTGCTGTCTGCGGCACCAATTTACATGTACACAACATAAAAGTAGTAGCATATACATGGACTAAGCGAGTGAAAGTTGTCACTGCATTGATTGTCTACCTTTCTGTTAGACTGAATAGCTTTTTTTTTTCTTTCAAAGCATGAGACTAATATTTCCGGGAAGGTTAACCTGGTCTACAAATGCACGCAGAAGTCGGATGTGTCGGCCTAATGGCGCAAGAACGCAGCTCTGCTGTAAACAGACACAACGCAATCATGCTCAAAAAAAAAAAAACTCTGGATGAATGAAGCAGAAGATGACCAATATTTTCTTGCTAACATTATCCTTCCTTTCTTTGTGTGGCAATCTGATCTTCTTTGCAAAACAGGTATTATAGCCCATGTCATGTCACAATGGTGACCATGTCTGTCCCCAGCCTTCTGTCTTGTATGCTGCAAATCATGAGGGGGAAGAAGAAGAGAAACTGGCTGACTCCCTCAAACACTATCCCATAATACCATGACTCCCGGGAAGGTTAACCCGGTCAACAAATGCCCGCAGAAGTCGGATGTGTCGGCCTAACGGCGCAAGAACGCAGCTCTGCTGTAAACAGGCACAACGCAATCACATCCGGAAAAAAAACTCCGGATGAACGAAGAAGAAGAAGATACCATGACTTAGTTACTATGGTGACAACACTTTATGCTCTAACAGCAGTATTAGTCATGTGAATTACCTTCATCTTAGTATAAGTAAAATACTTAGCATTTCACATCTCTACAATCAGCTGATGTTCTGGAGGTTGGTAAGGAAATATGAGGTACAATTGTGGTCACCCCACATTATTATGCCATGAGATGACCTTCACCTATTACAGCAGTATATGACATGACCTTTACATCAAAGCTGTGCACCCAGCACCCGACATGATTACTAATAACTGAAATTGTCAGGCAAAGCTCAGCTCAGAAATACAAGTACCACAGAAAGGTTATGATTATTTAATACACAATCCAAAAACACTCCTAGCACTGATAATGTCAACAACCTAAAAAAGAGCAGTCAAAATATAGGAGGAATGATAGGGAATTTAAAAGATGTCGGGGATAACACAAACACACAAAAAATAACAAAGAACACAAAGGTGAACAATGAAACGTTATGATTGCTAGCAAGAGATAGACACCTACCAACATTAGAAAAGCAGCAGCACCACTCATTGCTAGAGAATTTCCCATCAGCATCTCGATCACAGGAAGTCAGGTACGGCTGCATGCACGGCTCTAGGTTATTCTTGAGAACTGACATCTCTTCGTCATTTAGATAATCATCCCCATCTTTGTCCATCTGAAGGAACTGCCACATCGCAGATTTTAGGCACTCACATTTGTTTCCTGGAAATGAAAAATATATACTTGTACATCTTCTTATTCTTTCATTCGCTTGAAATGTGTCTATATCTGTAATGTTGTCACTTTTATAAACTTCATTGTTTTTTAGTTCACTGAGTGGTCCATAGAGCTTATCCTTCATTGTTGTTTTTCTAGACCAGAAGGTTTGCCTAGGTATGTTTGGCCACCTTGGAGTATCTGACCTGCTGTCTGCGGCACCAATTATATGTACATAACTGATTTCCAATCTTGAATTTTGTATACATGTTGAGGCACATCGATTATATCTGTCCTCAAGCACAGAATAACATAATGATTTATCTGGCCTGTCCATAAAATGGTAACTGGCTTCTGCTGGTGGTTATCAATCTGATTGATTCTTTTCTTTTGGTGGTTTGTGACAGGTACATCAGGTGTTTTTTTTTTCTCCTCCTTCCTTAGCTAGTTGATCAGCTCTCTCATTTCGGGGCACTTGACAGTGAGCTGGTATCCACTGTATTTTGTCGTTAGGTTGGCTGCCTAAATCAGATAGTAGTGATAGAAAGTAGTACTGGCAATGTCCTAGACTGGAGTGCCTCAAATACTGATTTTACATCTGTTAATAGCACCATAATCTGTATACCATGATACGAGCTATGTACCATGGTTGTTATTCAGTAATTTCTCTGTTACTATCTAGACTGTCTGGATTTCTGCATCATAGTTATGGCAGTAATTTCTTGTTGGTACAGTGACAGTGTCCCTAGTATTATTTGGGTATTTGCTTGTATATCAAAAGCAACCAGTCCTGATATGTTATGAATGTGAAACTGGACAACATATTTTTGCAACTACCAAAAGAAAATAAGCATAAAATCTTGTTACAAAGAAATTATTTTGTAAAATATGTCAAATGTGAATGTTATCATTGTAAACATATAGGAATAAAACTCTTTAAAAATAGATTAAATACTATACCTTGATGCTCTCTTAGTTCCTTCTTCACTGAAACATGCTTATAGAAGTGCTTGATGTTGCCATCATGAGCCTTTCTGGCAAGGTGGTCCTGACCATGCAGCAGATGGAACCAGCCCATCAAGCGTGTCCTCATTTGTGAAAACTGGCTTGTGCTGCATTCTGAAAATATGGCAAGTCTTACTAAGACATGTGTGAAATGTTTCTTGATTTTGTAATTTACACCATTGGTACATGTTTTTTCCTTCTTCTTTCATTTGCTTGCAATTTTTCTATAATTGCAATGTTGTCTCTTGTATGAACTCAACTGTCTTTTCCAGTTCACTCAGTGGTCCATAGAGTCTATCTTCCACTGCTGCTTCTCTAGGCATGTTGTATTTTGGGCATTCTTGGAGTATGTGATCTGCTGCGCCAATCCATATGTGCACATGGCTGATTCACCAATCTTGAATTTTGTATACATGTGGTTGCATATAATCTATTGTGTCATGTTCTGAGGAGCAGAATAATGACTTGTTCAGATCTGTCCATAACGTGGTCATCATCTTGAGTGGTTTTGGTGGCTTTCTGACTGATTTGATCATCCTTTTCTTTTGGTGTTATATAACGGGCACATCAGGTTGTTCTTCTTTTGCTCCTTCCTTAGCTAATATATCAGCTCTCTCGTTTCCGGGTATTCCACAGTGAGATGGTATCCACTTCAAGGTGACCTTACGTTGGCTGCAAAGTTCAGAAAGTAGTGTCCGTAGTACTGACAATTTCCCAGACAGGAGCGCCTCGAGTACTGATTTGGCATCTGTTAATAGCACTACAGGTTGTGTACCATGGCTGGTATTTAGTAATTTCTTTGTTGCTATCTTGACTGACTCAATTTCAGCATCATAGTTATGGCAGTACTTTCCTGTCGGTACTCTGCTATGTCCCTAGTATTATTTGGGTATTCTATGTACACTCCCGCTCCTCCATTTTGAACAGCAGTTTGTGCTGACCCATCTGTGTAGCCTCGGATCCAGGTCCTGTGGGTATTCTTCATCAAGGAAGCTGAGAGTGGCTGTTCTGAGCTGCACACTGTTCTGTTCTTCCTTGTCAAATATTCCTCTCACTTTTGTCTGGATTTGTAGTAATAGTCTATGTTCCTCTTCCCATGGAGTTTGTTCTGGAATAGTTTTCAGGGGGAAACCATTGTGCTAATATTTCTGACCTCACCTCTTGCTGATAGTCTTTGTTAATGGCACACTCTGTCTGATCTGTATCTTTCAGGCCCGCAGCTTGTTTGCCTCTGAGAATGTTGCTGCCTCATCCAATGTAATTGTCTAGGTGTTGAAAAATGAGAGATTTAACCAGGCTTCACAATTTCTTGCTGTCTTTCACATGGTTCGACTCTGCAATTTTGTTTCCCAAGCTTTTCTTCTAGTTTTGTCCTCGAAACTCAACTACAGCCATTTTAAATTTACTGTGATTAAAATTTAAGACAGACTCTGCATCCTGTCTATCTTTATTCATAGCTTTCTGGCACTCCTAGAGTGTGTTGGACCAGTATGGTGCGCAGTTACACCACAATCCTTTCAGAATGGTCTCTTATGCACCTGCAGTATACACAATTCAAGTCTTTAACTACTTCATTAATGTCTGTTCTACAACTTGTGATCAGACAGCAACATGTGATGCCCGCATAAATCAACACCCCAGGGGTGATGTGCTCAATATCCTACCAGCTGCCTTTATGTCCCAACACATTGTCTGGTACCAAATTTAAGCAGGGCCGACCTTGAAGCCGAGATCAATTTTCAAAATGTGCCTCGATCCAAATTCAAACACATGACCACTATGCAATGCCCTGTTCACATGGCTGGGAGAAAATGATTTCATCTGAATCCCATCTACTGTCCTATCCAGCTTAAAGCAGGGATTGAATTCCTAACTCTTCAGTGGGATTACTGGGAAGAACAGGGTCTAAAACTTGAAGGTGAAGTAGGAGGTCTTGACATTTCCATGTCACAAGATGCCCCATTAGGGCCTCATTCCAGTCTCATAAAATAGGTACCAGATTATGTTTAAGAATTTCCTTAGACAGAAAGAAGGGTTAAGAAGAGAGTATATCAATCCACACAATTATATCATTGCCTATTATATGTGAAGACTTAACACTTTACAGCTCTACAACAGTACTTGCTATGTCAATGCTTTTACTTATTTTTGTTATGTTTTGTTGCTGCTTATTTGGTGCTAAATGTCCAAATGTTTATCTAAGAATTTCATCTGAAATTGTGTCTGAACTGCCTTTATCTTTGCAATGTCTAAATACCTGGAATTGCTTACCCAACCACTCACTTGTGTGGGGATAATCAATGACCCAAATCTACAGACTGTGCCCTTCTAATCTCTGAAGAGGCAGCATGTAGTGAACAGAAGGTTTAATATACAGAAGTAAAGCTAAGCAGCCACGTGCAGGATGTTATGATTCTGTACTTTTGGAAGCCTCTTTGGATGGCGGAAATGTCAATGGTATGGCTTTGCCTTCCCTAGAGGACTGACCGGTAGAGGGAGAAGATGACATTACAACTTTAAGACTAACGTCCCCCGGGAAGGTTAACCCGGTCAACAAATGCTGCAGAAGTCGGATGTGTCTGCCTAATGGCACAAGAATGCAGCTCTGCTGTAAACAGGCACAATGCAATCGTGTCGAAAAAACTCTCTGGATGAACGCAGAAGAAGACTAATGTCCTATGAAACACCTAGAAAGACTAACCTAGCCAACAAATTCTTAAAGTTAGATTTGTCAGTCAAAAGACGTAAATATTGCAGCTCAGCTGTAAACAATGCAATTATGCCCAAAACAAAACAAAAGATACTGGACAAACAGGATAATTCTGGAAAACCTTAGATTTTAGGCAAATAAATAAAATGAATAGTTTTTCACATTTTGCTTTTTCTTTCAGGGTAGGAACTTCTTAAAAACCACTATATAACTAATTGAGATGTCTTACAGTCATACAATAAGTAAAAAGTAAAAAAAACCTACAAACCTGGACATATCAGACATATTTGTTATTGTACAATCAACACTCAAAAGGTGATGTGGGCAGTCGGCTCTCAAAGAGTGATGTGGGCAATCGGCACTCAAAGAGTGATGACGTGGGCAGTAACACACTGGTGGCCTTTGCTTCCCATAACATTTCCTGGTACCCATTTTAGGCCGTGTCATCCTGGGAGTCCAGGCCAATGTTTTGAACAATTCCCCGCCTTGAAACATACGGCCATCAGGCAAGCATGCTAGCCACTGCATTATCACCGCTCCTCAGACCAATCTGCACTCACCAGGTGATGTCAATATCCCGCCACCCACCTATACTTCCCAGAAAATGTCCTCATATCAATATAGGCTACATCAACCTGGCCCCTAGGTC
The DNA here is from genome assembly GCA_014155875.1 of Cepaea nemoralis. Classification (NCBI taxonomy): domain Eukaryota; kingdom Metazoa; phylum Mollusca; class Gastropoda; order Stylommatophora; family Helicidae; genus Cepaea; species Cepaea nemoralis. The sequence goes on from JACEFZ010013368.1 coordinate 176,463, forward strand.
AATGAAAAAATAATCCCTGCCTCAAAGGGGATTCAAACACATGACCATCAGGCAGTTGCTACTATAGCTTATACAAGCAATATAATAAACTAAATCTTTAATTACAATGTGCATACAACTTTACCTTCTGGAGCATCACTTTCTGTGTGAGCAAATGGTTGAAATTCAGTCTGGAGGAGACAAAGAAAGCAGAAAATTGCACATGAAATAGACAGTTATAATAGCAGCAGTTACAGGAACATTTTGAAGTGTATTATTCAAGCTAACAAAGAATGTCAATGGGCAGCCAGCATGTGAAGTAATCACCTTAGCAATAACTTGACAATTTATTGGCCTCAAATGACCATACATGTATAACTATATTTGCAACTAAAATCAATTTTACATTAATCAAGCACATTTTGTAGCAAAGTTTGTGCATTGATTTATCTACACAGTTGTCTCTGTTAAAACTTTAGTAGCATTATTTTAAACAAGTCACATTGCACTATTTCATCCCTATGGCTTGGTACATCCAAGATACTGATGAATGTAATTGTGAAAGTGGTAAAATTTTGGTAACATTTCATCTGCAAGTGTTTACTATATGCAGAACTGAGAAAATTACTTTGGCCTATGTTCACTCTATTTGAGGAAAAACTCTACTGAGATGTCAACAAACTCAAGTTGACTGCTGCTTTCTTCTCATTGATGTCCAAAAGTGTATGAAGACGAAGAATCCTTAGTAGCAACAGGAATTTTTAAAATCTTACTTGTACAGCTCTTGGATTGTTCATAAAATGGGCATCACACTATGAAATACACAAAGGCAACCAGGTCATTTCTAAGATACACAAAAGGACAAGACAGTGTTTTTCTTTTGGCCACTGAGAATATGAGCCTAACATATTTATGTAAAAAGTATTTTATGTAGTAAGTCACTACCAATGAATGTCAGAAAGAGAGCACTTTACCTGTTCTGCTAAATGGTAGTGAATCATGGAGCTTGAACGATTCATTTAGGAACAGCTTGGTTTCTGAAACGTTATACTGCAAATACTTTGAACTACCACGGGAACTAACAAAGAGTATCTGGAAAAGCCTGATGGAAGTAAAGCGTAGTAAAAGTAGACAAACAGTGTTGGGTGGTCATGTAATGAGGAGAGAGACACTGGAAGACATTGTGACTGGAAATATCAGCAGTAGAAAAGCAGGGGAAGACCAAGAGAAATTAGGCTGATAAGGATTTATTAGAATATCATCTATATAATTGATCCAGAACGCCAATGACCAAAATCTGTGGATATGCATGAACACTAAGACCACGACAATGATGACCATATTTACAACTTAATGGCATGTATACAGCATTACTTTCTATAAAACTATGGCAGCTGACCAGTTCAACAGCATAGAGCCTCAACTTTCTTGGTTATTATGACTTCGAAGCCAGGTCATAGGATCACTCATAATAGAGTAAGTAATAAAATAGGTACCTAACTTTTCTGGAATTGGAAAAGGATGAGGTTGCAAATAAGCAAAAATTATATCTCGTATAAAATGTATGGTTCCTTCTATATAAAGTGCCGGTCAGTCACCAGTGCCTACCTACTACTGCCTATCATTCTAATAAATCCTTATTTGATTCTTTCCATGAGTTTTACATAGATGATTATATTAATTCTATTCCTTGCTATTTTCTGAGTTTCTAAGCAATAAAAACAGTGTTTGTGAAAATCCACGGCATTTAACATCATTATAGTAAAATTACCCTTATCATTCTATCTGCCAGGTTTCTTTGGTGTATCTTTGAAGTACCAGCTTCCCTGAGAGTATCTTGTAAAGTGGTTTCCACAGTATAGCATAGCTTATTAAGTTTACAACAGATCATAATGGGTATCTTGTAAATTGGTTTCCTCAATATAGCTTAGCTTATAAAGTTATGTAGCAACCGACAGATCATAATGGGTATCTTGTAAAGTGGTTTCCTCAGTATAGCTTAGCTTAAAAAGTTATGTAATAAAGTTATGGAGCAAACAGATCAGAATGAGTTATCAGCATGACAAAAATATAAACTAAAAATAGTAACACGCACAATTTAAACAAGACATAAAATGAATCCTTAAATATTATCGAACAAATACAAAAAAAAACCAAAAAAAAAACCACCTTTGTCTTAACCATATCCTTCTGGTGATCTACATTTTGCGCTTCAAAATGGCGTTCCTTGTTTTCTCCCATGATCATCTTGTTTTTTTTGGCAATACTATTGTAATCACTGTGAAAGCTACCATTGTTGTGATGTTCCTTCTGGAACTGCTTCCATGCCTTCATCTCTTTCTTCTGGAAGCGGTGGAACATCTTCATGCTGTAAAACATCAAACGTAGTTAAGTAAATTATAACTCACAATATGTCATCTCTCTAAATGATACTCATAATTTAACAAGAAAACTAATATATAATTGTTAAGACTGTAAGACATCTGTTATTTACATTTAGTATACAATAAATTGGGTGCCATGGTAGCTCAGTGGTTAGCATGCTCGGTTCCAGCCTGGTGTTCATGTGTTTGAATTCCCATCACGTGCATGTGTGTTTCATATGTTTGAACTCCCACCTAGGAGATTTTAAAAAAATGGATCCAGTGTCCCAGGTCAACCCAAACTCAAATGGGTACTAGTAACAATGTGTCCCATTCAGCTCCAATGTCTTTTCTTCACCACCTCTTGATTCACCAGTGTTAAGTACAGTTCTTTCCATGAGCTCCACGATGATTCTGTCACACCATCTGAGTCCTATTCTGTGCAGGAAACCAATTAATGAACGTTTGTAGTCTATATATTATTGTTGAAGTTGCTCTCCATGTTTCTGATCTACACTGTAGTACTGATTTGATGTTCTCTCTCAAGTAGCAGGTCCTTTCCATAATGTAGGCTGTCATCGTGGTGGGCTGAAATAGCTCTCTAACTGTTTGACATGTCTCCCACTTCTTGCACTGTCATGCCCAGGCTGTCTGCACATGTCCTGTGTCCATCTTCATGCTGGTCAACCACTGCCTCTTCTTCCCGGAAACCAAGGAACCAAGATTCGATGTTAGAGTAGGAATATTCTAAATGCTATCACTATCAATGTACGGAGACATAAGTAAGCCTACTAATTAAATAAATAGTCTCTTTTACTTTTTTAAAATCGATAAAGCCAAAGCCACCCTGGATGGATATTTTAGACACACTTCTCTGGGACATAAACACAAACCTTTTCTTTAAATCCTTCTTGAGAACACACAGAGGTTTAGTATCAATAGGCCCTGTGATACAGACTTCTCCAGATTTGCACTGAATGCCACATTCAGAATCTGAAATAACATTACCATGAATATTATTGCCCGAAGTTTTCAGACAGTGTCAACAATGTAGTAGCAAGACTGGATTTTTTGCAACCAAACTGATTAAATAGACTAAACAATTTACAAAATGTGTTGGGGCAGGTGCTTGGCTTCTACATAGTATCTTACAGAATGGTGACAAGGAAAAAAAAAAAAAAAAAAGCTCATAAACAGTTTCATGTCTCAGAAACTAAAATACTTCGGCCACATCAAATGATAATGATGTTAGAAAAAACAGTATGGAAGACATGGTTCCTGGAAGATGGGTTAGAGGGGCCGACCAACCTAACAGTAGACGTCGGACATTAAAGAAATTGGGCACGAAAAGTTCATGAAGCAAGGAATCTGGTACAGGACTGAGAGTCTTTATGGTGGGCAGTGATAAGAGTGGTTTTCTGCAAAAACACTTGTTATATTTGATGTTGATGAGAAGCAGTTGTATTTGTCATGGGATTACCAGTTACCATACTCATGCATTACATGAGTAGTTGAAGAGCTAGGGTTTTCATCACACAGTGAATCATGTTGCATTGTTTTTTCAGGATTATGGCTTAGTACATCTGATTTACAACAGCACAATGATGGATCTGTCTTTCCTAGCCTTTGACTGTCCTCAGCATTCCCCAGGAAAGCCATGGAAGCGCAGTATCTAGACTGCTTGCCTGTTAGTCCATTGGTCATGGGCTTGAAATTCACACCAAGTGCAGATTAGAAAAAACCAGCTTAAAATATGCACCAAGAAATGTTTTGGGAAGTAAAGGCAGCTGGTGTGATACTGACCACATCACCCTTTGAGTGCTGATTGGTCTATACAAATAGAGGGCTAGCACCATATTCTCAATACACATCAGCACATCCCATTGTTTCCTTCAACTTATCTGACCTGGATTAAACAATCAGTAGCCATGCTACTGATGTATTTACTTCACTAGAATCAGCACATACAGAAGCTCCTCAACCATGAGACATGGAATACCAGGACTTCAGCGCACTGCCAGCAGCTATGCTATCACTGACCTATTTCTCTCCCTTCTAACATGATGTATACAAGCCAACTAAAAAGTGCACAAAGCCTGATATTCTAAACTTTCAAAAACAAATACACACAAATATTAAATTTTAAACAGCCCTCTTGCCGATGTTGCTCTATTATTGGATAAAGCTGTGAGGACACACTTCAGAGAAAACTATTTTTCAAGAGATATATTTGAAAAGTCCTGACTAGGTTCTCAATAAAATAACTCTACCAGGATGTAAAAACCTACAGAAATTCTGCAATATTTTGGATAGTAAACACCCACCAACACCCCATTCAGAAGCATGAAGCATAAATGACATATCTAATATAATCTATAAAAAACCTGAATAAGCAATGTATAAATACAGATTTTATTGCAATAGCTAATACACTAACTAAACCATTGATGTAAGACAGTATATTAGTGCATAATGATACTAAGTTTGCATTATTGTAATACTGTTGCATATATGCTGTGTGCATTTGTTTACTTTTGTAATTTTTGCTCTTTTTCCATTCATTATTTTTGCAACTTAAAATATGTACCAAGATACAATAATCATTAATTAAAAATACACACAGTGCAGGGTAGCTTTACAAAATATATTTATGGAAAACAGAAAATATCGAAGCTGCAAGCCTTCATCGGCAACAACAACAACATGTTATCGTGTTTTCTTCTTGTTTCCCAATGAAGGCTTACCACCACAAAGTCTTCCGTTTTCTGAAATTGTGTTTTGTAAAGCTGCCTCACACCTCATGTTTTTATATTGTTTACATTTCCACAGCTTTACTGCAGTTTCAACCCATTTCATTTCTATGATAGTGAACAATCACGTTATAGGAAGATGTTAAAGTGAACACTGGCAAGATAGGTGTCTCCCTATCCAAGCAAAACAGCTTCAAGGTTTGAAGACCACATGAAGTGCCAAGAGCATCCCATTAAGGCAAGAGATTCAGTAGATGGAAATGTATCATGACTAATCTGGATACAACAGTGGCCGGCAACAATCATTATTATTTTACTACAAAATGAATGCTAACCGAGTTATATTCATTCAGTCATAATTTAAACCAATATTATTGCTATTCTTGTTTGTCCATTGTTGCCGAAATTGACCACAATGACCTGTCAGTCCCAGAGCGGGTGCACAGGTGGTAGATGAGGCTCAATGTGCCAAGAAATGTCTGCTACAGTGAGGTGTCAGATGACTGACAACAGTCACCACCGTTACTAACCTTATGTAATAATCATGCGCACTTTAGATACAACAAAACATTAATTAAGATTACAATAATGGAAACAGTGAAAATTGATGGTTTTTACTTTACATTCTTAATGATTTATTGGAAACCACCAAAAAAAATGAATTCTTTAGTGACAGAAACACAAGTTACCTTTGTTGATGTGCAACCAGGTCAGGTGATCTTTATTACCTTCTTTATGGGCATACTGAAAATAAAATGAGTGGACCTTTTTCATTTAAGATTTCATTTTAAAAAGCCACACACAAAAAGAATTGAAACTTCAAATATTGTGTCTTTAGTTACCCATGACTTGCTTGTTTTACCATTACTTCATTGCGTAATACTTGAAGTCATGTTCAATTTAGATAAGAACCATCTGAAGTAGCTAATATTTACTTGTATTTTGTTTTTGCATATCCTATTTACAGGACATCACTGTCAACACCAGCATTTTACTGCTGTTGTTGATGTCCTGGCAAGTTTTATGTTCAGTAGTGTGCCACTGCTTTCTGAACAACCAGCTCCCATACCAACATGTTAAGACCCAGCGTGACCCGGTGTGCTGCCAATTCAGTCGCAGTTGTGTTAACTCACGAATCACGTCCACAAGCCCTTAGCCACAGAGACCGGCATTTATTTGTATACAAAACTCATTATTCCAGCTATTTTGTCCAGCATCCATCTTTACTGTGGATTATCTTTAATCCAGTGTTACAATTATCTCTGCAAATTTCCAGTACAGTTCTGCTGGAACAGCAAAATCAATATAAATATACATAGTTCCGTATGACAACTCAATGACAGTTCTATTAAATGTGTATGAGAAGTGTGGCCTACTCAGTCACAATGAAATGAACTAAATATTAGCAACATCTTCATGGAAGTATTCTGCTTATGTCACATAGCATTGGTCATCACATCTGTTCACAGCCCCAGGTCTTGTCTGGTACAAATTATTTCCGATACCAACATTTCTCTACGCTCTGATATCAAACTGCCTACATATCTATAGGCCTTCTCCTGACTATTTCTCTTCACATCTCACTGTTGTCATGATATCTTCCAGTCTATCCCATCTCAAGACTTGTACTCATAATGAAGATTGTCAACTTCTCAAAATGGTAAAAAATTTTCTCTATGAGTTGATTTTTGTCAAGACATTACCTTTTTCTCTGTCCATTATCTACACATCACTCTTGTATAGACTCACTACTCACCAGCCCATCTGTAATTTCTCACTAGTCTGTTACTTGTCTATGAATTTGTTTAAATGTAAGGGACCCTTTTTCATACCTTGACGGTTATTTGGTATATGGTGCTAGCTCTATATTTTCATAGACCAACTGAGACTCAATGGATGATCAAGCTTTTCCACATCTTCAACGCATGTATCAATTTGTGTGCTGACACTATTGTTTCATGACAAGGGTTTCAAGAATTTTCTCTCTCTATTTTCCCTCATCTCCTTTTCCACATATATTTCCAGTTGTGACAGTGTGTTCTAGCCTCTGTTTTCTCATGACTGCCTCTTTCTAATGTTTACAATAAGTTGTCTTTGCCTCTTTCAAAATGTTTAGATTACCCATTTTGGCTGCCCAAAGGAAATTTCAGCATTTTTCTGTTTAATGATATCTCTGAAGCTTCTAGAGATTTCTTTGCTTATTTAATTATAGTGCATGACTCACAGCCGTATGTTAAAACTGGTTCTATGTAACATGCAAATTTATTGCAAAATATGTTCTTCATTTAATAAAAGGCAGTTTTTGGATGTATATTCTAATCTTAATCTCTATGATAAATCTTCCTTCTGATGTTATTCACATGCCTAGATATTTGAATTTCTGCTCTTGTCCCAAATTAACACTTATTTACTTTAATTCTATATTTAGGCAAGATCTGCTTCTTTGATATTAATGTTACTTCTGTCTTTCTATTATTTAAGGTGTGACCATATTTTCACTTCTGTAACCACTCACTCTATCATTTTGTAGTTGGTGTTTTCTACAGGTGTCATTAGGTGACAGCAACATCAAACTTTATATTCCCGTTCGTCAGGTGGCGCTAGGTGTCTCATGCGCATGCGCATAAACAAAATGGCGACTGTACTTAAGGAGTGTACAACCAAAGAGCAACGTGCTGTTGTGCATTTTTTGTGGGCAAAAGGACTGCCTGCAAAGGACATTCATAAGGAAATGCTTCCTGTTTGTGCTGACAACAAACCCAATAAAAGCGTGCTTCAATGCAATGGAAACATTTTTCTTCGCCTTGTGTCCAAAAATTCAAGGTTACACTATCAGCAGAAAAGGTTATGCTGACAGTGTTCTGGGACTGTCAAGGAGTGCATTTAACCAATTTCAAGAAGAAAGGTGACAATATGAATTCTGAATCATACTGTGAAGTTCTATCGATGCTTCATGATGCAATTCGAAGAAAACGTCCAGGACTGCTGACTAGAGGAGTGTTGCTTCTTCATGACAATGCCAGACCACATACGGCTCGATTAACTCAGGAGAAAATTAACCAACTAAGGTGGGAAGTTCTGGAACATCCACTTTACAGCACCGACTTAGCCCCTAGCGATTTCCACCTTTTTGGTCCACTGAAAACCCACCTTGGCGGGAGACATTTTGCGAATGACGCCGAAGTTGAATGTGAAGTGAAAACGTGGTTTAGAAAACAGAGCACGCAGTTCTATGCAGCCGGTTTGGGAGGACTGATAAAACGATGGGATAAGTGCATCAATGTTGGTGGAAATTATGTTGAGAAATAAAGGGACAATGTATGTATAAAAATAAACTGGTTTCAAGTTGTTATAATATTTAGTTATTTGCGCCAGTAATTTGTGACTTACTTATTGACTTCCCCTCGTAAAATGGGACTAATATTGTACTGTCATATGTTAAACACTTGAAGTAAATATTTAGCTATCATTTTAACAATTCCAGTTATATTCATCAGTATCTCCCCTACCTGTATTTAACAAGTGGTATTTCAGCTTGTTATGTTAAATGCAGAATCTGAAGACTGCTTCTTGCTCACTTTGGTAATATGCATAATCTGTCTGGCAGCCTGGATTCCCACTTGGTTCTACAAGTGCTTCTTATAAACTTCTTGGCCTCATCACTGGTTATGTTTATATCAGGCTATGGTAATCTTAATACTGTGAAATACAGCCCATTTTCACTATTTATGATTTCAACTGCAAAAGGTTGTTAATATGCCATGTGCACTCATTGAAATCTTAGTGTTCACCCTTATCAGAGCAGGTTAGTCGTCTGATCCAATACTCTGGGACCAGGATATATGCAATCATTTGATTCTTCAGTAAAACAAATGTTCTAAGAATAGTTTCCTCTGCAAAATTCAGATCCAGCACTTTTGAATTTAGAGACTAACAATATGCCTTTAACCCTTTACAGGGTGGAATGGCCATTTATGTCCGATACCGTAAACGGGCGAAACGTCCCAAACCGCCCGATACTATTATGCATTGTAAAAACGCGATCTCTTGGCTTTCCGATACTTCCGACGGCTACTTTCGCTTTCACCGATAGCTTGACAACATGGCCGCCATTTGTAAGCACCTGCTATGAATTTGAACGGACTTTTACGGACTTTTTTTGAAAGTTTTCGGGGCTTTTACGCTTAGTTTTTCAAAATGGATTTCGACGATTCTTCAAGTGATAGCCGAGATTTCGCTAGGTTCGATTTAAATGACATTAAAGGGCACGAAGTTGACTATTAATCGCAGCTAGATATCAGTGAAAAGCGTTACTTTGCATTAGCAGTCATGAGTCAGACTTTAAACAAAATGATTATGATTCTGAAAATGTGTTTGTAAATTGCCGTATAGATGACGGAAATTCACAAACAATATGCTGTATTTCGTAAATATTTGTGTTCATATATGGATTACCGACAACAATCACGTGAGTAACATATTCTGCATGATTTTCCCTTCATTGTGTTGTTTATTTAACTAAAATCGGTTGACTAACACCTTATTTGTGATGTTTTTACTAACGCAACCAAAAATTTTACCGAACCTGAAAAAAATCTTGCCCGTTCAGGGCTAAAAAACGGACAAGTGTCTGCCCTGTAAAGGGTTAAGCCAATCCAATGTCTTAAGAACTCACTTAATAGTCTGTATCTAATGTATGAACAGTTAATGCAAAGATTACAACTGTATTTGGGGGCTCAGAAATGTGGTTCCGTTGTTGAATACTGAGGAATTCAAAGATGCACAAGAAGATCAACAATCAAGTTCTACAGAAGGGAAATTCACAAGACAAGTTAATACCCACATACAGACAAGGCAATAATTACTTTTAGGTCAATTAAGTTATGAGAATACCTAGGACTGCCAGATTTACTAACAGTGAGAGCCTGGAAGAGGCTCATGAAAGTAGAATATTATACACAACTAGAAGAAAGAGACAAATAATGTTCTTTGGTCGCAATGTGAAGAGAAGCATTAAAAACACTGTGACAATGGAAAATATCAGCAATAGTAGAGGTAGAGGTAGAATCAAAGAAATAATGCTGGATAGTCTAAGATGGTGGAATAGCTTCAAGTATTGAATTGTTCTAAATTAATTCAGATCATCATGTGGTGATACATGAATGTCTATGCCATTAGGCAGGGCACATAATGATGATAGAGTTATGAGAAGAAGACTACAGAACACTGATTGTCTGGAACAATGAGGATGTTAGAGCAGCAGAGGCAGCAGCACAGAACATGGTCTTATTCCACAACATATGCTTGTATGGAGATAAATGACTGATTGCCTGAACTTGTACGATAAATGATATAACATCCAGATATGCTGGTTTCATTTATATCTATATCTATCTCTCTCTCTCTCTCTCTATATATATATATATATATAATCTTTACACACACACACACAAGTTTTATAGAAGTTACTTGCATGTCCTTTACAGGATGGTGCAGTCAACCCCAGCATTTTTTTGCTGTTTTGTGATTTACTAGACAAGTTTACATTCAGTAGTATGCCATTCTTTTTTCTGAGTGACCGATGCGCATACTAATTGTATGAAAACCAGTACAAGGCAGTCTGCTTCCTAATTGCTTGCAGCTGTATTTTAAAAGTAATACACGGAATTGTGAATTGCGTTCATAACTCCACCACAGCACCAGTTTTACAGAAGAACGCTGAAAACTCCCTGCAACAGCCAAAATGAGAAATCTGGACATTTTGAGAGAGGTTAAGTTGCAAAGACAATTTATCACAAGGGAGAGTTTATACCGCGATAGCTCGGAATAGACAGAGTAGTTTATACCGAGCTGGCTCGGAATAGACAGAGTAGTTTATACCGAGCTGGCTCGGAATAAACGTAGTAGTTTATACCGAGCTGAAGTATGAAGCTGTTTAAATATCAAGAATAATTTTCCAGATTGGTATCCCCAATAAAAATAATTGTGTCCCCATGCGAGTTAAAGAATTGTTAACTTGCGTTTCTGTACTCTTACTGTTTACAGGCTTCCATCTTTGTTTACATTACCGACCTACTATTTCCTGCTATTGATGTCCTCATCATAGTTGCCATTCTAGATATTTTATATTCAGATCTAGAGGTATTTTGCTGGCATCTGGATACCGTTTTCTGACGTTTGGATGATGGATGCAATTCTAGATACTTTTGGATGATGGATAATATAAATAAGATAATATAAGTGACAAAACATCTGTTCATAATCATAGTTCCTAATATTTTTTTTATTAAAAAGTCACTTGCACCCAATTAATTGCTGAAATATATAAAAAAAAAAAAAAAGGGTCCAGCAGGGAATCGAACCAACAGCTCCCACTTATCAGGCAGAGACACTAACCACTGTGCTACTGAGGATATGATCTTGAATCGACAAAAGTATATAACATAGCTACGCTCATGTTCCGATGACGTCACATACATTAAGTCACGTGACTAGGCACGACCACCCAGGGTTTCCGGGACCGGGAAAAATCACGTGATAGTTTAGCTCGGAATAGACGGAGTAGTTTATTCCGAGCTGGCGCGGAATAGACACTTTCTTATCACAAACATCTGAAAGAGGCAGTCATTATATACTGGCCACAGGAGAAGACAAAAACTGGAACATGTTGTGACAACTGCAAAGATTTGTAAAAAGAGATAGGAGGAAATTCTTAACACACTTGTGTTATGGCAGGAAATGGAGTCAACAAATAGTACATCCTGATCCTGTGCATTGCAAGGTGTGGAGAAGCATGGTGGTTGGCACTGCACGCACTATTTATTATATATCAAATATATGCAGGTGTGGGTGTGGGTGCAGGACTCGAAGAGTGGGGATGAACATTCGGAGGTTGGTTTTGGGGGGGGGGGGGGGGTGAAGGAGTGCAGCATTTCATGCCTTTCAAATAATTCAAACAACCAATAATTTAAAATTAATGATGCATACAATTTCAGCAGCAGTGCTAAACTTACCTTTGCCTTCTTATGCTGCTTCATTTTACTGCTCTCTCTATCGTAAGGCATATGTTTGTGATTCAACTTTATGTGGTTTCTGCCATCCAAGTCGCGACCATAATTATTAACGTCATCAACAAAATTGTCCATCTGCTGGTGACCCGATTTTTTTGAACGACCATCGTCGCGATGCTTATTGTGTTCTTTCTTACCACCTTCAATTAGACAGACTGTTGTGACAAGCAATGCCACGGCGTGAAGAAAATGGTCCGCATCTTACTCGGTTTACAATTGTGAAACGTTAGTAATGATTCAAGCAGCAAATAATTTGCCAATTATCAAGATGTGATCAAGACAGCCCCGTTACTTCCCCGACTTCTTCTGCTAGGAGCTCCCGATTCCCGACATCTCCAGATTTTTTGTGGTTTCTTTTTGTTCCGCCAAATGGTAAATAAAACTAAATGCATCGAATATAAAATATTAGTGAAACATTAAAGGGAAACATTAAAAATAATTTACACTCGCTGAAAACAAGACGAATGAAACATATATAAGAAAATATGGTAAACATTCATTTCATCTAGTTTATTAATATGGCCTCAGACGGACCCACCCCTCCTCTTTCGGAAGCGTTCTGCATAACTTTTCAAACACCTCATTTGTCAACTTTCATATATTTAAAAATAGCTGCTAACTCTTGTTGACAATCTCCGCATAGTTTGAGAGTTTGTCCTGGAATGCAGTGGATTTAGGTCAACAGTTGTTTTTGCTCTACATACGTTGGGCATTCTTGCGACAAATGTTCAGCTGTCAATTTAACAATCCCAGTTTATTTCATCAGTAGCACAAGTAAAACAGAGGTACTGACTATAACTAAAGAAGAAAAAGCAATAACCATTTACCTAAACGAATGTCCCTTGAAACAAGTAAAGAGTTTCAAGTACCTAGGAAGTATATAAGTATATCATCAAATGGCAAATCAGAAGACGAGATCGAAAATAGATGCAACAAGGCAAACCAACTCATTGGACAAATGGCACCAATCCAATACTAAAGAACAATCATGTATCAATAACTACTAAGAAAGCACTTTACAACACAATCTTCCTACCAACTATATGTTACCAATGCCAAACCTGGACAATTACAGAAAAAGAGACAATAAAAAATCACAAACAGAAATGAGATTCCTGAGAAGAGTTGAGTTGAGTCAAGAACCGACATCACTGCACTCAGGACATTCCCATACGTGCTCAGTCCCCTCGTTCAACAGCCAGCGAAGAGTCATAGGCTACTACTAATCGTTCCCACCGCTATCTGATTAAATGTTCTCCTGGTCTTCCCTCTCAGTTTTGAGATTCTTCCAGAACCCCTGCCTATCCCCCGCAATCTCATTCTTTCCACATATGGGTTCTCAATCTGTTCCTCCGCCTTCTCCACCTGGCCCCACAAGCGCACGACCCCCCCCCCCCTGTCCATAGGCAAGATACCACCTATCCTGATAAGAATACTCAGTGTATCAAGAAAAGATAAGAAATTAAGAAATCAGGACTAAAGTGGGGGTTACAGCTGCACTAGATTTTATTAGAAAGCAGCAAGTCAAATGGTTTGGCCATGCAAGTAGGTTACCAATTAACAGCTATGCCACAACAAGCAATGATGTACAGACTAGAGGGAAACAGAGGAAGAGGCCAGCCACGTAAACGATGGACGCAGGGAATAACAGAGTCCATGGGAATATTGGTACATGAAGCCCATAAGCGGGCACTCTTCCACTGTTTATACTTCACCTCGACACCGCAAGGTACAAGAGGAACATGATGAGATGCGATGAGATGAGTAGCTACTAAAAAACTATCATTAATGTGTTGAACTGATGGTATCCTAATCTAGTATGTCCTGTGTAGTGTCTAAAGATTGCAACTTGTTTGCTTCTGTGTAGATGGTAATATGCTGAATATTCCTGGTGGCTTGGGTGTTATGATTCCAACTTCATAGTTTCCACCTTCTTTTGCCAATTTGTCTCTCTCTCTCTTTTTCAATAGGTGTATTGTAACTGAATAGAATTCACAGTATTACAATCTTTTTGAATTCATGCCATAGTCCGCCGGCATGCTGTTCTCAAATGTACCAGTCTTAGCGCTTCAGTGTGGAGACTACAGTACTGTATTGATTTAAACAATGAAAAAGATCGTCACCATTTAGAGAATGCTGATACTGTACAGGTTTAGAATGAACCCACTCCCGTTGTCTTACACAGTGCTTACATTTATGACCGCAGACACATGTAACCTCCTTCACGCCGTGTTATACTTTAGATGTTTCCAGTATATTCTTTATTGTCATGATATATTCATAACATCCAATGTTCTTATTTCGATATCCTTTTCACAGTGTAATTTTTTTTTATAAATTACTTGCAAAGAACATGTTATTTTCCGTGACTGATTCGCAATATGAAAACAGAAACAAGATAACAGCCATGCGATTTATTTAGCAAAATTATTGTAACACACACACACACACACACACACACACACACACACACACACACACACGCACACACGCACACACATACACAGAGTTTAGTTGAGTTGAGTTGAGTTAAGAACCAACATCACTGCACTCAGGACATTCCCATACGTGCTCAGTCCCATCAACAGCCAGCGAAGAGTCATACTACTAATCGTTCCCACCGCTATCAGATTAAAAGTTCTCCTGGTCTTCTCTCTCAGTTTTGAGATTATTCCAGAATCCCTGCTGAGCCCCCGCAATCTCATTGTTTCCACATATGGGTTCTTAATCTGTTCCTCCGCCTTCTCCACTTGGTCCCACAAGCGCACGACCACCCCCACCTTGTCCATAGGCAAGATACCACCACGAGGTGCATTCCCTGCTAGCCTATCAGCCTGTTCATTCCCCCGTACACCCGCATGGTCAGGGCAAAATATCCATACAATTCTCACAATCTGTGACCTCTGAAGCGACGAAAGCCATTCCACACGAAACATTCCTTTCCCCACCTTGCTAAGCATATTCTTTGAATCCGTAATGAATACAACGTGTGTTGCAGTAGTCTCCTCTAGCCACCGGAATACCGCTGCTACTGCCTCCACTTCCATTCTCATTACACACACACACAAACACACACAAACACACACATACACACACACACACCCACACACACACACACACACACACACACACACACAAGTAAAAGATATACCGTAATTCTACCATTGGCACTTTCATAGTTGATATAAACAAACAAGCAAACAAAGGGGGCGCAGATAGGCTTGTCAGAAAAGAAGCTAGAAACAAACACGAAGAATTGACCCGACAACGCACAGGACAAGCCAATAAACAACAGGTCTCTCACAGCAGAAGTCAAACGGTGTGGGTGCTAATTTTTGTTAACCTTTTGCAAGCTGGTTAATGACAGGCAGACAAGCGTCATCGCCCATGTTCTATCTGTCCCATTTTAACAGCCACATTCAAGAAGATTCACCAAGAGAGGTGTCTCCATTCACCAAGCTGTTATTTACTGCTCCTGGTATATTAGTATATTCTCACTTTACGCCTTCAGTGTATCAATGACAAATATTTTGAAGCCAGCATATCAACTCTCTTGGAGCCGTGGTAGTACAATGTTGGCCCGGTGGTCATGTATTCGAATCCCACTCGAGACGGGGCTTTTTCATTTACCTTGTCGACCTTGCTTAATATGGGTACCAGGAAAGTTCATGGGCAGTAAATATGGCTGGCATAATAATATCCATACCACCAATCGAGTGTCGACTGGTCTAGCACCATTTATCAAAAAGTCTCATGTCGTGAAAGGGTTTCTTTATCGTTTAAAATAACACATTAGCTTTCTGGTTTTCGCTAACCTCAGCATGACCTGGACGATAAATCTTCTTTCTTGTTCCTATTTCGAGGTGAGTACATCGCACCATAGTTATGCGTGTATTTGTATAAGGATTATTTCCTTAGACAGGTTCCATCGAACATAATTGGCTCCATCTACCCGTGGATAAGTAATTATTTCTAACGTGCACGAGTTGTACATAGGTCCTCCTATTTTTTGCCCACACCATCGAAGGCTACGTATTTTTTGCCCCTACCCTCTAAGACACATGTGTCAAACTCAAGGCCCACGGGCCACATCCGGCCCGCCGTACAATCTTATCAGGCCCGAAAGGTCTCAACCGACGTACAAATATATTCGGCCCAAGAGAAAATTTTAGGCAAAAATATTTTTTTTTATGGTCACGATATAAAGTGCAAATCAAATTCCCTAATTAGCAGTCTTCCCAATGATAGGCTACCTGAGTGAGGGCGTTCTAGCTTCGATCAGAATAAGCGAAAATAAAAGTTGTGTAGTGAGTTAGTGTTCGTCGTTATAGTCACCTAGCAACATTCAGATGCTCGTTTTGGATTGGCGCATAAAAAAAAATTAAAGTAGAGTAATGCCCGAATATTACATCACCTTTTCACGCTACGGCTAACCTGATATCAATTAAGCGCCTGTCGGTAAACATGTATTTAACCATCCAGATATTTACTTCTCGGTCTTCCCCTTGGTCTCTTCCCTTCGATCGTGCCAGTCGTCACCAAGTTCTGCAATTTATTTCTTCTCATAACATGCCCAAAAAATGTTGACTGTCTACGTCTATGTTCTAATCAGTTTACGATCTTCATTTGTTCATTTACAGAAAGAGAGTTTCTGAAGCGCTGCATGATGAAAGTGTGTTACGTACTGTGTGCAGACATAAAACAGATGTTTGCAAAGGTAAGCCTTAGCAAACAACAACACAAAACGGTTGTTGATCGGGTGTGTGAGATGGCCACTGCTGTGAAAACACAGCTGATCGAAAAAGGTGAAGACTTTGTTGCATTCTCCCTTGCTGTCGATGAAAGTAATGACACGACTAACACTGCACAGCTCGCCACCTTCATCCGTGGGGTGGACTCCAGTTTGAATGTTACAGAAGAAATATTGGACATGAAATCCATGCATGAGACAACGTCAGGAAAAGACATGTTTGACAACGTATGTCAAAGTTTAGCCAACATGAACCTGCCTTGGGACAAACTCGTTGGATTGACAACAGATGGAGCACCGGCGATGTGTGGCGAAAAAAAAAAAGTGGACTAGTTGGAAGGATGTGGTTAAAGATGCAGGAGAACTGTACTGGTGAATTGATAGCATATCACTGCATCATACACCAAGGATTGCTGTGTGGTAAAGTCCTAAACATGGAATATGTAATTAGCATTGTAAACACACTGTCAACTTTATCATAAATCATGTTAATGTTTTTAAAAAAAGTTTAATGTTCGGCTTATTGAATGTTTATCCTGTCCGGCCAGCAACCTTACGTGTGCTTTGAGTTTTGGCCCGCTCAGCGATTGAGTTTGACACCCCTGCTCTAAGACTACGTCATAAAGACGTCTAAATCATAAGACACTAAAATCAAACTGTGTCATGAGCGCCATTGGTCTGCTTATAGGAAGGGACACAGTGTTAAAAGTGTAAGCTAAGGCGAAATAAGCGTGGGTGGAAGGGGGGGGGGGGAAAGAAGGCTAAGAAAGGTCAATCTTCATAAGAAAGACAAGGATGGGGTGAGCACAGGAAAGAGACAGTTGATGGTACACAGAGATGTTGAAATAACAGATGCACTGGGACTGAGCGAATCAAATAAAAATAAAATATTGGTTAAATGAAACTTGGGAATGGAAGCTGCACAGCGAAAGAGACCCTAACTATATAATCTGGCGGTTTTCCAATCTTTCGCAGAGGATGCCTCGCGTTGAAAGTGCCGCGCAGAGACATGCGCTATATGCAGCCGGGAAGAAGAAGGTAGAGGCGAGGAAGGCCGCTACGACTGCTGAGCCTATATCTACGAGCAGCAGTCCGGCTCCTACACCAGCTGAAGCCATCCCAGTTGATGAAGAAACCACAACTCAAGCCAGCAGCAGCCGGAAAGTTCCAGCCAGCTCCAAGACGATGCAGCCCAATCTTCCAGTGACCTCCACACAGGAGGAAATAACAGCAACATTTGAGGACTTCACCGACAGAATACTACTCAAACAGACAAGCGTGGGAGAAGCGAAACTGTCGGCGTTACCAACAGACAAGATAATCAATCTGTTGGAAAACGAGCTGGGAAGACACACGATTTGTAAGCCCGTATACCCGGGTTCGAAACTCAGCGGTGCTAGCCTTTTTCGAAAAAGGTGTAGGAGCCTGTCGTTCAGAAAGCAATGGCAAACTACTGAACGTAAAAAACATGTCCAGGAATCACGAACAGCCAAAATGCTGGTGTTGACTGCTACGTCATGTGAAGGACATGCAACTAAAAAAAATGACTTTCATCTTGCTAAAGGATACTTTTGCCATATCGATTCTTATTGTAATCTCTTCAAAGCATCTCCCATCAGATGTTATGACTATTCCGAGATAATTGTATCGATTCACTTGTCGAAGAATATTCCATTTACTTGTATATTACATTGTGGTGCTTCTTTCTTCATAATGACGACCATAATCTGTATCTTTTTACAATTTAATTCTAACCCCAGTTGCTCACCGTGCGCAACAACCACATCTACTAATTGTTGCAGATCCTGCTTATTGTCTGCAGTCAATACTGTATCATCTGCATATCTAATGTTATTGATGTTTCGTCCTCCAGTGATGATTCCATTTATATCTTCTACATTTCTGAAAATATTTTCACTGTATAGGGAAAAAAGACATTACACACCCCTGTCTCTTAATAGGCTGATATTGTCCTACTTCATTATCAATCCTTATGACAGCTTATTGTTTCCAGTATATGTTTTTAATATGTCTAATGTCTTTCCCATCACTTTGTCGGTCTACAAGCATATCTATCATGTTGACATGTCTTACTCTGTCGAAAGCCTTTGTGTAGTCAATAAAGCAAAGATGTATATCTTTGTTTACTTCTATAAAACGTTCAATAACTGTTCGCAGCATATACACAGCATTTACTGTACTCTTTCCTTCTACAAACCCACATTGTTCTTCTCCTATTTCAGGTTGTATTTTCTTTCTCACTCTTTGCATAATAATTCGTAGCAAAATCTTCGTGATGTGACTCATTATATTAATTGTTCTATAATGATCACATTCCAAGCCTCCTGATTTCTTTGGGATTGCAATAAATACAGTGTTACATAATTCAGAAGGTATATCGCATGGATAACAGATAGTCCACAGTGATCTGCATTGTTGAAATGTACACCGGTTTATGCCAGTTTATGGTCACCAATGTTAACTTTGCAAAACAAGAACAACATATAGGACAGTGGTTCTCAATCTTTTTTGGCCCGTGCCCCCGTTCACCATATTTTCAGAGCGTCACCCCCCCCCCCCTCTCTGCGTATTTCCTACCTAAAAATTTGGCCCGTGCCTCCCTTCACTATAGACGGTGGAGAGATAATACATGTACAGACCTACAAGCACTTGGAATCAACGACTGGCAAGAGAAGGTCCACCAGAGAGACGAATGGAGACGGAAAGTATTTGCAGCAAAGAACCTCAATGGCTCGGAAAGCTGAAGAAGAAGAAGATTCCCCCCTTTCGTATTTCCTACCTATAATCCCGCCCCGCCCCTACACAGTGTACGTAATAATGGAAGCTAAATTTAATAGCACATACTAAAACAAATCCGGACGTCCACATAAAACATGATTTGTGGGTCTACTTACTTTATAAATTGAATTTTAGAAGGGTGAGACGTACAGAACTGTACAGTATGAAGGGAAAAACAATATCAAGTAATCGGTTCTTGTATTAACGCGATCTTGAAATAATTTTAATTTCCCCCCTCCCCCTTCTAGAAACCCTAAAATTCCCCCCTGGAATGGGAAAACCTCACCGATTGAGAACCACTGATATAGGAGGTTCTTCGCAGAACGTCGCTCTCACCATGAGCCGCCGAAAAGTCTCTAGATTCCTTGCTAGGCCCCCCCCCCCCACCTCATGCATTTTCATGCCTAAGTGGTATTTCTGCAATGTACTATGTGTCTGCAATGTCCTATGTCCACCTTCGTGCTGTCTCATCTTCCAGGAAGCATACTTCCCACCATCTCATCTCATCGTGTTCCTCCTGTACCTTGCGGTGTCGAGGTGAAGTATAAATAGCGGGAGAGTGCCCGTTTATGGGCTTCATGCGTCGAGATTCCTACGGACTCTGCTATTCCCTCTGTCCAACGTTTACGTGGTCGGCCTCTTCTTCTGCTTTCATTTGGTCTGTACATCATTACTTGATGTGGTATACTGTTAGTTGTTAACCTAGTCAAATGGCCAAACCATTTGACTTACTGGTTTCTAACAGAATCTATTGCTGCTATCCATCCATCATGTGCAATGCTGATAAGCGTGGGCGGGCATGATTCGCCATTTCACTCGATCACCAAAGTCGTGGATCTGCTCAGTGTTCTTGTCTCGACCATACCACGTGGTCAAGCCATCCAAGTATTTACTTCTATGTTTTCCCCTTGTTCTCTTCCCCTCGATCTTGCCAGTTTTTCACTAAGTTCTCTAATTTATTTCTTCTCATAACATGCCAAAAAAATTTTGACTGTCAACGTCTAATTTCTCAAATCAGTCTACGATTTTCATGTGTTTCTTGTAGTACTTGGTCATTGGTTTTTCTGTCTGCCCATGGTATTCTTTGCATTTTCCCCAGACACCACATTTCTAAAGCCATCAGGTGCTTTTCAGTTTGTAAGTTTTCATGTGGTTAAGAACATTCTGAACCTCCATCTTCAAAATTGATGGCCCTTCATTATTATTTCGAATATCATATTGTTCGTCTCTGTTATCACCATAAAGCTTTTTCATATAATCTGACCATACATGTAAAACCTGACCTTTTTCTGATTATGATTTTTCCATCTTTTGTTTTTAGACAGCCTGCTGATGTATGTGTTCTTTTATTAGTAAGCTTCTGAATTCTTTTGTTTTTCAATTTCTATGCAATGTTTTTCTCAAACCATGCTTCTTTTGTCTGTTTATATAGTGTTCTGAATTTTCTGTGAATTTCTTCAATTTGGCAGGATTATTTTTGTTGTGTCTTCTTGTTTCCATTAGTTGTAAAATTTCTTCAGTCATCCATTTCTTACGACCCACTATCTGTAATTTGGGAATAATTGTTTTTGCAGTCAAGCTGGTTGAATTCTTCAATACTTCCCATTGATCACCCACATTTTAAAATAGGATCTCTAGATCAGACAATATATCAAATCTGTTCTTTACTACTAAGTTAAAATTGTCTTGTATTTCCTTGTCATTTTTCAATGCACATAGATCATATTTAGTGTTTCCTGTTGTATACTTGACTTTCTTTAACTTTACCCTCAGTGTTCCTGTAATCAATCTGTGATCACTGTAACATAAGGCCTATCCACGTCAATATGGAAGCACTAGACTCGAGTTTCGCCCTCGTTTGAGCTCGTCAGTAGTGCATATCCCTGACCGGATCCGGAAACAAGCCCCGGATCACTGACGTGTGAAGCGGGTGTGTAACCACACGGCACACGTTGGACACACAGCCAAATTATCATAACAGAATATCCCAACGTCACCCATCGTAGGCTATGCTCAAGATTGCCCAATCGCCGCGACTGACGTCCGTCAATCGATGTGGACCCAAAACGATCAGGACTTCTCATTGGCAAGGAACACCAGCCCTCCTAAATCCAATGAGCAATAATCAAATTGATTAATTTGGTTATTTCGGGATTTGAATTTTAAATATTGAGCACCCAACAGACACCACGAGACTGGGAAAACGCCATAAATATCCCAATGTGGAAAAACAAAGGTAGCAAAAGAGACTGCATGCAATACAGAGGTATTTCACTGTTGAGTCGTACTGGGAAAATATTTTGCAAAATTCTTCAGAAAAGATTACGAAACTACTACAGAACCCCAACTAAGCGAAACAGCTTGGATTTAGGAAAAACAAAGGATGCACAGATGCCACTTTTGCTCTTAGACAACTTATAGAATAATCAATCGAATTCAATGAAACACTCTACTTAGCCTTTGTCGACCTAGAAAAGACATTCGATAAAGTAGATAGAAACAAGCTGTGGGAAATCCTTAAACAATATGGAGTGAATACGCATTTAACAAACCTATGTAGAAGCTTATACAACAACAGTGAATGCATAGTGAGAGCATTTCTCTAACCAGTTTAGTTGTCACCTGCTTCTTGTAGGACTTGTCCATGGTATTCTTTGCAGACAACTCCTCAGAAATCACATTTCCACTGCCATTAGATCGTTTTCCAGTATAACTACCTTTAAATATTCATATGTCCTTAAATATGTTTGTGAGCTTAACCAAACGTGTGCATTAAGGGTAAAAACTGGTGCTGCCACACATAATTTGGAGGGACCATTGACTGGAGCACATAGCCAGAGAAATCCAGAATCCATATAAAAGACAAACAAAACATACAAAGTGACATTTAACAATAATAATCACTATGAGGACATGGTTTAAGAGAAGAAAACAAGCAAGGGTGTATTTATATCTCAGATTTATTTTAAAAATGCTTCACTTACTGAATTAACAAAAGTTGATTTCAAGTAAGGAACTGTTAAAAAAAAATGTTTTACCAGCAAATGCTACTTCACAAAACAAAACTCTGCTATCTGTGCCGAAAAAATAAACAAAATCGTTCAAATGTGACTAATGTCTTTACTTTCATAATCAGTTGTAACTCCTTTTCACGGTAAAGCTAAGCTAGGTACTTACTTTAAAAACATAAAAGTGTTTTCATGAGTTTGTATTGAAAATCATAGTGGCCAGCACGCAGCATCACAACAAATGCACAAACTGGCTCATCAATAAATGCCAAACATTATCCCAAGTTGCTGTATGCTGATGATTATCACAAAGGAGATCAGAACACCTGTGCAGAAGTTCACAGTAAGGACTCTTCTACACACCTTGCGATGTATCGGGCATATGGTATTATAATTTTTATAGACCAATCAGCATGATGGCTGCCTTTACTTCCCAAGACATTCACTGGTACACATTTGAGGCTGGGTTGACCTGGGAGCCCATTAAAAAAAAAAGTTGGCCTAGATGCGACTAACTCATGACCACTGGCAATTATGCCAGCCAATTTCGCTTCTGCAACAATGATAATGAACTAACTGAACTGGGTGTGGCTGAGAATGTGATCTATAGCCAACCTGTATGAATACATTATGTCATATCTAAAAGAGTTTTACTGTAAACACATCCACAATAATACACAGGGTGTTTGTGAAGTCTCACTGCACTTTGTATGTAGAACAGCTGTTTGTTGGAGAGCATGTTATCTGTCTTGCAAACTATTTCACACAAAACTGTGCTTGCTTAATTTTTCTTTGGCCTTTATATTTGAAGGCATATTGATAAATGCTAATCTCATTTACTCCCCATCTATGTTTTTATTGCAGCCTTTACATTTGGCAAGTACATAAATCTCACCTATCATTTCTTTCTATCACCAAAGCCATAGCAAGTGCAAAGTAAACCACAAAAGCACATATTTCTAAACTGAAAACAATTTCCCATAAAGTGGTTGAAATTTTGAAGACAAAAAAACCAAGCTAAATAAATGCCAGAAAAGAATGATGTTGTCAAATGGGTTTCTTTAGCACTGCAAATTTCTTACCATTACCTATCAACTATTTTCTACCTCAGCGGGCATAGTGTCAAAGGGACAGTGAAAGCATTTCACAATTCCCTGATCATACTAGGTTGAGTGTTCAATATCAATTTGAACTTTCCTACCTTATCCCATAGAAAATGTTAGCTGTACTTGACCGCCTATACTCCACTGGGAGATGAAAGACAGAAGAAGAATCTGTCCACTTTTAGAAGTTCCATCCTCATGTCAATGTGGTTTTCATTTTGCATTTCTTGTAATGAAGAGTGTGAAACAGGGGCATGTAATGATGTACTAGAAAACAAAATTCAAGCTGAAGTTGCTCCATCAGATAATATGTAGGGACATACAAAGGATATCAAAGGCCTATTAACTGTAAAAACATTAAATCTTCATTTGTAAAAATAATTATATGTCA
This sequence comes from Cepaea nemoralis, assembly GCA_014155875.1. Lineage (NCBI taxonomy): Eukaryota > Metazoa > Mollusca > Gastropoda > Stylommatophora > Helicidae > Cepaea > Cepaea nemoralis. The sequence goes on from JACEFZ010013368.1 coordinate 200,676, forward strand.
AGATCAACTGGTTAGACAAGCATAAGAGCATTCCTAAGAAACAGAACACAAAAACATCTGTTGTACAGATATTTTCATCGAAAAAAACACAAAACATAGTCCAAGCAAAATGGACATAGTGAGTAAATAAATCATATAAGCCTAATGCGAGTAGGTATCCCAGTGGCCTCCAAGGTCAAGGGAGACAAGGCAAGGCGATAAAGATAACAGTTAAAATCCTATTTTGATTCTCTTTTACATTTTTCATTATTTATGTTATTGCACTGTGTCATAATACTGAATATAATTCTGGCTGCTCCCACTACCTTCTTGTTTCCTATATCACATGCTCACACAAACCGAAGTTACACGAAGGAAGGTGAAAGTTAGACATGATTTGGACCTGCGTGCAGTTCTGATTTTAGTATCCTGGACCACCACCTGACTTTCAAATAAAGTGATTCTGGATGTAAAGCAACAAATGCAAACATTCAATAGAGTGACTAGAAACAGTATTTAACACATGAGCACCAGATGGAATAACAAAATTTACATAATGCAAAAATGTTCTAAAGATACCAATGGGAAAATGAAGAGTTACTATAAAATACAAAAACGAGCCCTGAAGCTGGGCCTACTATGGGTCTGTGACATGCTAGGACCAGCACATTTTGTAGGACCAGAATACACAAGGTGGCCAGTCTTTCCTCATTCAGCGGACAATAAATGCAGGCATCAAACTTTCGTCTGATCACTCATGACATTCTCAGCATAGGCCCCTTGTGGCTACACTAACAAGCCCATTAGTTGTTACTAACACAATATATATATTAAGACAGTTAAATAAATGAGGACTTCTGAAACATACAAAGCAGAGGTGAGCTACCGCATCAAAGCTTCAATGAAGTTGGACTACATTAATAATTAATAAAAATATTCAAGTAAGTTCATACTGATAATGTGAAAGATCTCAAATACATGTAGATACAGTTTCAGTGCACTAGTAACTTGTCAAACAGTTGTTGTCAAATTCACTTCAATGGAATTCTCATGGTAATCTGTGTTTCATATTTAAAAAATAAAAACTAAAAGTTCATTTAACGGTTATCAAACTTAAGATACATGTCAAAAGGGACACATACATAAAGAAAAATACTGATATAAATTTAAGTTATTTATCATACAAATACGAATATCTGAAATACTGACAGTCATGACAGATTATGTGATAGCCAGGATTGCATGCAACATTTCCTTACCAAGATATTGTTCATTTAGTACCCATTTGGAGCATAAAGGCAAAAGAAAAAGGAATCCCAATATTCTAATTCTCCATTAGGTAAGTATTTATGGATCTTGGGTGGACTCTTCTTTTCTAGGTTTCCAAAATTCAAATTTCAGCTGTCCTTGCCACACAAAAAAAACAAAACTGATTTACCATGATGTTAGTACTGCAAAACAAAAGACTGTTGACTTAAATCAAACATATATAAGGGGTTTATTTTCCTCTATCTCCTAAGGTACACTGGCAGTGGTACAGAAAAATGTGTGCAGAAGAGGTAATTATTAATACAAATCCTGGATTCCTTTTCTTTGTTTCCATCCCAGTGTCTTGAACAGAAGATGACCACCACAAAATAATTTATAACCTCCATCTGGCAGCCAGTCCTATTTACAAATGCACAAAAAGCCAAAAATACAGTTTGTATATCATTCACACACACTCCTCACAAACATCAGTTCACAACCCATAGGAACAGCTGAAATGCAGGAGTCATGTCACCCTGAACACACAGCTAATAAAATATGTTCACACTAAAATAATGGCAAGAGACAGTGCTTAAAATATGAGTACTAGCACCAGAAACCAAGTCCCAGTTAATATAAATAAACAGGCAAACACAACAACCACAACCCATGGCAGAGCCATTGCAGCGTGAAACAATATAACTTCCCATATATTAAATATATTAATTCATTTTGGGATATAATTATTATTTCTATAACTTCCTTGGTGCACTTTTTTTTCTGTCATCTGCTTACAGAATAGTAAACATTATTCTATCATTACTTTTACATTATCAAAATGAATATTTCAATTCTTATGCTCTATGGATAATAACAAAAAAAAAAAAAAATTCAATAAATGCATGGCACAATTCACATTTAAGAATATCCCTTTAAAACTATTGTTTTGTTCTGTGGTTGATTGCTTTTCTCAGTCAGGTAGTTGTGGAGATTTTCCCTGACTTCCATAGCTGTCTGTACATAAGATGTGTTGGTTGTGATTGTAATTTTTTAAATTGAAAGTTAATTTTAAAGTATATGAAATCTTACAATTTTAGAAGCAGCAGCCTCTGCTTTTGTTCATTTGAAATTTGCCTTTGTCTTCCTTTGCCTTGTGGTGTCTCTTGTATGAACTTCACTGTCTTTTTTTTAGTTCACTCAGTGAACTCAGTAGTCCATAGAATTTATCCTCCACTGTTGTTTCTTTGGGTCAGGTTTGCCTAGATACGTCATATTTTGAGCAGTCTTGGAGCATGAGATCTGCTGTATGTGGCTAATTTGTTAATCTTGAATTTTGTATACACATAGTCACATAATCTACTGTGTCCTGTTCTGAGGAGCAGAATGATGATTTGTTCTGGTCTGTTCAAAAAGTGGTAATCATCTTGAGCTGGTGTTGGTGGCTTTCTGATTGATTTAATTATTATTTTCTTTTGGTGGTATGTAACAGGCACATTAGGTTGTTGTTCTGTTAATTCGTCTTCAGTAAGTTTATCTGCTCTTGTTTCTGCTCAAACCATCTTACAAGTGTACAGTGAGTGTCAAATGGAAGCAAGGAAAAAGATGGCTGATGGTCTGGCCATTAAAAAAGCAATGGCAAACTATTGAACTTAAAATTGCCTAGAAAATCACAAACAGCCAAATATTGCTGGAGTTGAATGTGACGTCCTGCAAAGGACATCAACTAACCTTTTGAATTTCTTCTTAAACAAAACAGAAAACTGATGGCATGCCTTGAAAAGTTTAGCATCTTATTTAGTGAACTGAGAACAAAAATGTAACTAGAGGATTGTTTGAGTAGATGTAGTGATCAAAATGACACTATTTGCATTTAAAGGACACTATTATTTGGTACTATAGCAAAAGAGTAAAGAGCATGTGAAAGTTGTTGCTGTGGTCAGCATCTGGACATATTAAATTTTTACATGAAGAATATAATGTTAAGTTTATCATAATCTGTACATAAGGCGGTGGCATAATTGAAATAAGCACTGTGTCAACTAAAGATAAATTAAACCTCATATTTCAAATTATTTTTAACTAAACAAAATTATTTGTTCCACTCAGTAACATGCCAGTAATGAACACAACTGACGGGAAACATTTCCAAAGTGTCATCTGATAAAGGTGGTGTTCACTACAATTGCAAAAGTTAAAATCATAATCATTGCAAACATGAAAGTGAACATGTTTCAAATTTCTAATGAAATACAGACTAATCAAATGTGATTAAATTAGCTGCACCCAAGAAAATGTGCGGGCAGAAACATACAGAAAGACAGAGTGATATTCTTCTTGGAGTGCCTTGTCTGCAGCAGGTATCAGCTATCATACTTCCCCAATCCTCTCTAGCATCTGATATCTTGATGAAGTTGGTGTTGCTTATTTGATTATTTGTTGTTCTGCTGATTAAGCTTTTCAAATACATCTTTCTGCCTTCATCTGTCTATACTGTATAGTGTTTTCTCACAAAAGACTAATTTCTCAATTCCATCTCGTCTGTAGATTATCATAAGGTTCTTTGTAGCACGCCACTCTGATCATGGTGTGCCAAAAAGCCATGTTATCTCTGGAAATTGTCCCCTCCACATTCAACCTCATGCCTCAGCAATGTCCTATGCCCATCTTTTTGCTGTGAACCATGCCTTCAATCACTCTTCTCTCCAAGCCACAGTGACCTTTAATATGGTGAGAGTTGGAAATCTACGGTAGCTTTAGATAAAAAATTTGACAATTTTGAGAACAAATGTCTTAGAAGAATTCTAAACCTCCACTGGACAGATTTCAGAACCAATACGCAAATAAGACAAGAGACTAAGCAGGACATTATATCCAATTTTATAAGAAAACGCCGTTGGAACTACATCAGCCATGTACTCAGAATGGACAAGACAAGACTCCCCAGCCAAGCCCTCTTATGGTCACCAATAGGGAAAAGAAAACAGGGAAGACCAAGAGAGACCCTGCGTAGAACCATCATCAGATAAGGCTCATTCAACAGCCAAGTGAACATCCAGGATCTACAACAGGTAGCAGCGAACCGCCGGACATGGAGAGCCATGATTTCTGCCCTATGCGCCGCCTTAGGCTCAAGAGGAAGGACTAACTAACTAACTAATTTTAGTATCCAAGACATGACACTGCTTCTGAGCCAGTTTAGATATGATGATGATCATCATCATCAAGTGCTGTGCCGGCTGGCGTGGGCGTTCATGGCTCTCCACAGATCTCGGTCTTTGGTTTTCTGGATCAACTCTGCTGCTGATATTCCTCCATGCCATCGTCTCAATCCATCCAGCATCATTTCTCTTGGTCTACCTCTGCCTCTCTTCCCCTCGATCTTTCCAGTTGTTACGATGTTCTCCAATGCCTCTCTTCTCATCACGTGACCGAAGAAAGATGGTTGTCTCTGTCTTATTGTTGTATATAATGTTCTAGTTTCATTAGCCTGTTTCAGGCAGTCATCGTTAGTTACTCTGGCAGTCCAAGGAATTCGCAACATTCGTCTCAGGAACCACATCTCTGTTGCTTCTAATTTCTTCTTACTTTGTTCATTTACATTCCAAGATTCACTGCCGTACAGCAAAACTGGTTCTACATAGCATTTCAGCACTCTCTTTCTTACATTCAGTGATAGTGACTTATTGCACAAGATACTCTTCATTTTCTGAAATGCGGCTTTTGCCTGCCCTATTCTGCTCCTAATCTCTGTTTTACATCTTCCATCTGATGTTATAAATGCCCTTAGGTATCTAAAATTATCCACTTGGTTAAGGATTTTCCCTTCTATTTCTATGTCACATTTTGGTGTCACCATTTTCTTTGATATTACCATTGTTACTGTTTTCTTGATATTCAAGGAGAGTCCTTTCCTTGCACTCTCTGTTACTACAACGTCTAATAATTGTTGTAGGTCTGTTATAGGTATCTTATAGATATGATCACATTTCAATATTTTTCTTCTTCTTGGTCCAATTCTAAGAATTTTCCTCTAATATTTAAGCCCTAAAGCCCCAATCTCCTCTTGATATGTCCCATATATTTCCTTTGTCTCTTTCTTAAGGTTTTGATAAGTGATCTTGTAACACAAGCAGTTCTGAATACCTCACCATGTTTTTCTTATTTGTCCCGATATTCTTAACATTCTTCTCAAAAGCCATCTCCACTGCTTTCAGATTTTTCACAATTTCATTATTCATTGTACAGCATTGTACTATCATTTTACAAGATATAAAGTCATCATCACGCACCAGGTCCTTTGCAGAACATCTCTCATCATGGCCTGCCAAAAAAATTCTAGATCCTTTGCCAGTTACCTTGCCTTGTGCACTGACGTCCAAGGTGTATCCAATATCCTGTGCTGATCTCCAGGTTGTCCACCTCCTGCCTCTTCTTTTATGAGCCAGCCATCCACCACTGACTGCTCTTTCCAAACCACGGTGACATTTAATATGGCTAAAGTTTTTAAGTTTCTGGAACATGCTGTTTATGGGCCAATTTTCTTATATGTTGAGATCTGGTAGAACGTTAGCATTTTTCCTTTTCTTGGGTAACAATATTCTAATAATGTTTAAGTAACATTTAACTTCAAAGGCTGCAATATTCTTCTTTAGTGACTGCAAAATGGACCATGAATCACATCCATATGTTGCCACAGGAAAGATCCATGAGCTGAAAAATGTTAATTTGTTCGCTGGTGCAGTGCCACAGACTTTTAATACTGTTGAGCCTGTGAGCTGCTATGGCCAGTTTGTGTCCAACTCCTTTTGAACAGTCCCCATGGTTGGAGACTGTTCAAATGAAGTCAGACATAAACAGGCAATTGCACATATACATGATATAACATTCCATAAGTGTTTAAATATGTTTATATAACCGTGAAACACTGTGCTGGAGCAAACAGATCAATGCAGCTGACTAGGACATTCTTGAATAAGCAGCTTCAAGAAAATACACATAAAGCCAAAAATGGCAACGAACACTAAATCTATACAACATATAAGTTGTGTTGAACACAGCAAATGTATCTCAACCAAACTAGGAAAAGATACACCTAGTACACCATGACAAAGCACTGGTACACTTCACTTTTAACACATGGCAGTAGCAGAATTGGTTGAAAAATGCATGTAATAATGTAAGAATAGCCAACAAAGTGTATGAGAGTTGTCAGCTGTGTTTATGTCTGTAAGGGACAGTCTTTGATATGGAGCAAATAAATAGACATTCTCCCATGAAGCATTCTTACGAGTAATGAAATAATAAAAGCTTGAATATATTTATCATGTCACCTGCCATGATTCCTTCCCGAAAGTTTTTCTCCAAGGAAATGTTGAACACAATAGGTGAAAGGGCAGACAAAATAAATCTTGGACTGATAGCATGAAACAAATGGCTAGACTACATTACGTTAACACTTAGTCATTTGTTGAATAAACAGAAAGAATATCTTGATTATAAACTCATCCATTCTTGATATTCTATGACCAACGGCTATGGGTAGAGTTGTGAAATAAGAAACAGGATGCTTGTACAGCATGAGAACAATATATACTCAAACTGCCACCCAGCCAATCAAACTGTATTAGGAACATGCCTATCAAGTGATTTCATTAAGCACCATGCACAACCAAGAATTACTTTTTCATAGCAACCAATATTGCTTACAAAAGAATTTAAAAAAAAAAACAGATAAGATATATATTCTTATAGTCGTCAAATGAAGGCAACAAATTGGCTATGTTCTTAGAAAAGATTCTAAAACTCTCACCTGAATTCAGTTGAGAGGCCAAAAAAGGATACCATGCTAGAGATCTGGACAGGCTATGGAAGGTACAGATGGCTATTTTGTGACAGTCATGAGTTGTCCACAAAAGGGAAAGTTTGGTGCTTCTCTACAAGACTCAAATAGGCTTGACTAACTCTGTCAGCTAACAGATGAGGATTCAAAATGTTGCAACTATCCAAGTTAAACTATGATATTACTGTAGAAGATCATGAGGCTATTTCAACCCCTCACACACACAAAGATAATATTCTTCTTCTTCTCCTTACATCTTCAGATGCCAACCTGAATATAATTAAAGAAAACAAGTCAACTTGAGATTATTGATCTCTCTCTAGAGTTTGTCCTCAAATGCAGCTGGCATAAGCTAAAAATAATTTCTGTTCACAGCTCTCACTGACATAGCAATATAACAGTACACATCCCATAAATCTGCAACAACACTAAGAACACATGACTTGCTATATAATGCACATACAAAAGCAAAGCACTATGGCCCACAACAGTAACAAACAATCAGTTAACCCATTACAAGGCAGAACGGCCATTTACGTCCGATACCGTAAACGGGCAAAACGTCTCAAACCGGCCGATACTATTATGCATTGTAAAAACGCGATCTCTCGGCTTTCCGATACTTCCGACGGCTACTTTCGCTTTTGCCGATAGCTTGACAACGTGGCCGCCATTTGTAAAGCGCCTACTATGAATTTGAACGGACTTTTACTGACTTTTTTTGATAGTTTTCGGGGTTTTTACACTTTTTTTCAAAACGGATTTCGGCAATTCTTCAAGTGATAGCCGAGAGTTTGCTCTGTTCAATTTAAGTGACATTAAAGGGCACGAAGTTGACTATTAATCGGAGCTAGATATATGTGCAAAGCGTTACTTTGCATTAGCAGTCTGAGTCGAACTTTAAAGAAAGTGATGATGATTCTGAAAATGTGTTTGTAAATTGCCGTATAGGTGACGGAAAATCACAAACAACATGCCGTATTTCGTAAATATAACATATTCTGCATGCTTTTCCCTTCATTGTGTTGTTTATTTAACGAAAATCGGTTGACTAACACCTTATTTGTGATGTTTTTACTAACGTGACCCGAAATTTTACCGAACCTGAGAAAATCTTGCCCGCTCAGGGCTAAAAAACGGACAAGCGTCTGCCCTGTAAAGGGTTAAGTAAGCTAGTTTTTTAAAAAAAGTAAGCTAATGCACCAGTTCCTTATTGTTCTTCAGTAAAAACAAAATAATAGGTAAAGGTGTTACACAGCAGATACTGTCATTACGTGAAATGTTAAACCTTGACATATTTTAGAGATGGAATGGCCAGTTCCCTTCCTTCATCTTTCCTCCCAGACATTTGTCTGGTAACCTATTTTTATGAGGCATGATCAACTCCCAAGAGGTCTGCTGGTCAGAACAAATAATCCTGCCTTTGCTAGAGATTGAACACTGTCTGAGCAATGAAACAACAAGAACCAATATACCATCATAGCTCCTTGTTCATTAGCTCGTTAAAATAAAAAATAATACTGCTAACATACAAATATTCATTATAAGTATTTAGCATTCCATATTGTTCATCAAGAGTTAACAGAGTATCAATGGCAGAAATAAATAGTGAAAACAATGTTAACATGACTGTAGCTCTCCTACATGTTTTTGAAGTAAAATGCTACTTTGTTAATTTTACTTGTATTTCATGATAAGCAGTCACATAACATTTCTGTGAGGCAGAGAAGAAAGATCAAGCTTGTCATATATATCACATAACAGAGATTCTAAAGTAAACAAACAAAATTTGAAATAAATACATATATGTAATCTCAGATTCAGCTATTATTTTGACTCAATCACTAACTTAAATAAAACGTCAGCAAAACATCACACACGTGTAAATTAATCAAGATTTCTATCACAAAACACTGTTTCAGACTTGTATGTTTCGTTTTGTAAGTACACCAGTTAAATAAAAAATAAAAGTTAAACAAAAAAAACATATGCAGTAAGTATAATGCTTATCTCAGTATTAATCTAGCTCCGAAAACTTGTTGTCAACATACTGCAAGTAGTCCTGTCCTGCATACAGTAAGATACAACTTGAGGCAATGCCAAAAGCTACTCGAGCTGTTGGTGATGACTTTAATAAAGATCTACCAAACCCCCAGATCATGCAGGATCCAAAGTTGAACAAGACAGATCCAAACATGCTGTAGCAAATGCCTTGCTTGAGGGGAAGACTCCTTATATGTCGTCGAGAATAGATGTACAGCCCTGCCCCCATGTGGGCTAGAAACCACAATGAGTTGCCAACAATTCTGTCAATGTCACCAAAAGCTCTGCGGAAGTAGGACAGAATAAAAAGTTAGCTGCATGTCCTTCACAGGACATCACAAGCAACCCCAGCATTTTTGGCTGTTTATAATCTACTAGGCAATTTTTATGTTCAGTAGTTTGCCATTGATTTCTGAATGACTGACACTTCATACCACTGAAATCAACATAAAGCAGTTTGCTTTCAAACTGCTGGAAGCCAATTTCAAATCCTTAATATGAATTACAAACAATTAGGTATATTTAGCTCCTGCGAAAAGAAGAAACATACTAAACACAGACACGATGTACATACCTTACAAAGGACTCCATACACAGGTGAAAACAAAATGAGAATTATCCAAAATCAGAAACAATCAATAAATATATAATAATGAAGTAATAAAATTTAAAAAAATAAGTATTAAACAACGCAAAGGGCGGCTGACGTTTCGATTCTAAGAATCTTTGTCAAGGACAGGACAACACAGATTTAAAAAAAATAAAATAAACACAACTTCTTGGTTCTCTCCTCAACTTGGTATGATGGGGGAAATGTAACGCACAGTCACTATCTCTATGCCAGAGCGCTGGTCAGACAGAATAAACAAAAACAAAACAGTGCAATAACATTCACAATAGCCCTGTGTTTCTGAAGAACTTTAAAGGTAACAGCAACTCTTCTTCTCCTGTCCTTTATCCCCCATTAACTTAAGCCCTTATCATCTCTCATCTCATCATGTTCTTCTTGTACCTTGCGGTGTCAAGGTGAAGCATAAACATCGTGAGAGTGCCCGATTATGGGCTTCATATATCGATATTCCCATGGACTCTGCTATTCCCTCGCCCAACGTTTACATGGTCGGCCTCTTCCTCTGTTTCCATCTGGTCTGTACATCATTGCTTGTTGTGGTATGCTGTTGGATGGTAACCTACTTGCATGGCCAAACCATTTGACTTGCTGCTTTCTAATAAAACCTAGTGCTGCTTTAACACCCACTTTAGTCCTGATTTCTTCATTTCTGATCTTATCTCTTCATGATACATTGAGTATTCTTCTCAGGAACCTCATTTCTGTTGTTGTGATTGTTCTTTTCTCTTTTTCTGTCATTGTCCTTAAGCCCTCAACTAACTCAAACCAAGCTGTCCTATACATTGCTATCTCCTACAACTGTCCCCATAATTGCATGACTCACTGAGGGTGCAAACATTTAAATCTGACTAGACCAATGTATAGCATTGCTATATTATATTACCGATAAAACTTATTTGAATAGACAGATTTAAATAATCATTTTAAAAACATGTATGTGACTGTCTTTGCCAAATGGTTAACAAGCGAATGCATGTAGCTAAATATGGGGTAGAGAAGTAACAAAAGCTCCTTGAAAACAAACCTTTTAAAATAAAACCCAATATTTAACATCTCTCGGGTGCCTAAAAAGAACAACTTGAGAACTAGCCTAAATGGGAATTTATTAAAATACCTAGACCATTATAAATAGCATACAAGAGACAGCATTGCAGTTATGCACAAATATTAAGCGAATGAAAGAAGAATATTATAGCCATTTCTGTATGAAAGTCAGAAGCTAAACAACAACAATAACATCATGACATGCTGTAATTTGATACTGTTTATAATGAACATTTTAAATCTATATTTGGTGGAGCTTAGAAAACAGAAAAAGAGGAACAGGTTGTCCCAAAACAGATACTGACATGTGTAAAGTGTTTCGCCTTCACACTTTCGAGGCCATGCAATATGAGATGGGGCTGATCAGTTTCCTTTCTCGTCGCCTTTCCTTTGCAAACAATTCTCAGAAAATTCTGAAAACTAAACTGTCTGATGTCTGGCACCAATTTTGTACAAGGCTGGATCTTGACCCCCGGATCCGTATGGTTCGGGAAAACTATAATCTTGCCTCGGGTGGGGGGAAGGAGGTGAAACTGCTGTCTTGGCAGGAAAACGCACTAAGTAACTACTATACCATCGCGTTTCTTAAAACTTAAAACACATATAATATATTGATATAATATTAATAAATACAAAAAAAAACATTCACCTGCTGAACCATTTTGGATCCATCACTGAAAGAGAAAAATAGCCATAACTGACAGCGCCAACAGCTGGCGAAATTTTGAAACATACATCATTTGGTGTGATCAGGAAATCTGAAAATATATTCAAGATAAACGACTTCTTCTTTTCTGTGGCGTACAAAACACTGTCTTCATCAATTTCTTCGTCGTATTCGGCAACAGAACCATTGTGGGGTGAACGAGAAATAGAATCGATGTCCAGCATTCCTGGCTTATCCGGTGATAATAATCCTTCGTCAAAGATTTCTGGTCCTAAGTGTTCGTTGTCTCCAAATGAATATTCATGGTCCCCACTTTGGTTGTCGTGGGGTGAATTATCCCCAACAGGGACTGTATTGCCGTCTACTGATCTTTCGTCGGCCGGCTCGCCAATATTCAAGGTTGTGGGGGTCGCCATAATAGTTGATTCAACTGGATGGCTGGAACAACACAAATGACGTCATTGCAAAATCATGGCTCGGAACGTAACAATGGACAAATACACACGATTGAAATGATTCTCTAAAGCAATGTATTCCCTTAGTGAATTTAAGGCGTTCTGTATTTTTAAGAGCAATAAACTATAGTTAAAATATACATTGACGTTAGCAATTTGACAAGCAAAACACAGAAAATGACATCTGCCTCTTAATTACACTTCACGACAAAAACAATAGTAGTTGTCAACAGAGTAGGACAAAAGTACAAAAGTGTCACAAAAGAAGAATCGAAGTAATTCGGTTCCAACCTATTTTGTGTACATATAAGCTAGAAAGACTTCAGTTTAAATTTGCGATTACTGTGGGGACAGCTAATCCTCCACATTCGAACAATATCAGTGACTATATGGGTGGTTTAAGTATTGTAGTCGAAGTATGATTCATTTAATTTATTCACTTAATATGATTATTCAATGAGCATGATTCAGAAGGTCGAAGCTAGATCTGTACGTAGACAATGGACTGAGTCGCTGCGGAAGTCTGTTGTCCGTAAAGTCACCATCTTCGTCCCGGGACATGCGGATGTCGAGGGAAATGAACAAGCTGATAAACTGGCTGGCTCTGCACCCCCTGTAGATGGCCAGCCCATGGATCCTGCCGATGTTATTAACGTCCTTAAAGATATGGCGAGAACAGAGGTCTTTGACGTCAGTGAATCCACATCGCTGTCCAGGATGAAAGACTTGGGAGTAAGAATCGGCACAGCCAGACGCGAGAGGTACATCGGGAAAACAAAGCGCCTAGTCAACCAACACAGAACTGGCACTATTAGCCACCGGACGCTGATGCATATGCTGGGGGAGGATCTGAGCACCTATGGACATGTCCGGAGTGCAATGAAGATACCCCAGCTGATAACTGATATATTCTGCACCTGACGAAATGAGCGAATTATGTCAGGCAATAAATTGTGAAATGATTATGTAAACAGTATCAAAACATAAGTATAGATAGATCATCTTTAGAAAACACAATTATAGAAAACAAAAAAAAAAAACGTCGCGGCGAAAAGCCTTCATCAGCAAACAGAACCAGATAAAACAAAACATGCACTACAGAGAAGACAATACGGGGACCACGTTAAAGCACACAAAAAAAATAGAATGAGAAGAATGGATTAATGTTGATGCTGTAGTGTTACAAGGACTATTGGACTAATTTTTTTTTTTTTTTTTTTTTTTTTTTCCCGCGTTTCCATCCTGTTTCAGGATATTGCGGTCAACACCAGCATCTTTCAGCTGTATGTTGATTCCTAGGCTAGATTACGCTCATCAGCACGCCACGACTTTCTGAGCTTTCTGAACTATTGGACTAATATTAGCATTAATGCTGTATTCACAAGAAAACGATCAGACTATTAGTAGGGAGCCGTGGCAGAGATCACTGGTTCACAAGGTTCAACACACGTCCCCGTAACTAGGTTAAATTTTTTTTGAAGAATCATATACATATAATGATACTATATGCCCCCCCCCCCCCCCCCCCCCCCCAATCCCTTGAGTAATGAGATCAGACACTTATTTTTTTTTTGTATAAGGGCGAAAAACAGGAGGCCCTGTGTACAAGTTGCACACTTTAAAAAATCTAACAGCAGTTAGAAATCGCAAAGAGCAGGCCTCCAGGCTACTGCCCTGGCAAAACTGTTGAACACAAATCTACCCAAGGGTAAATAGAGCCCTATACCTTGGATATAATCTGTCTAGAGGAAATAAACCTTACACAAATGCACGCAGAAGCCAGACACACTGACCTACCAGGTATAACCGGGTGCGACACAATCCCATCGAAGGAATAATGGAGAAAAAGAATATTACCAAGAAGAAGAAGAAGATTTTGAAGTATGGGAAAGTTAAAAAAGGAAATGTGTGCTACTCCTCATGTGAAACAACCATCCCCCCCTTCCCCCTATGAGACTCTGAGACAAGTAGCACACATTGTTTTCATGTGTCCATTCTTCTCTTTCTGCTATTATGCCTCAGTGCCAATCTCCTCGCTATCCAAACTAATGTGTCTGTCCAGGATGTCCCTCGGGATGGTGTAAAGAGGTGTTGGTCTGTATTAAGAAGAGATAAACTAGCTGCTGTATAGCCTTTATAACATAATAGACTTCGACAAGCCGTGCTCGTTCATTGGGTACTCCACGCATCACATGTTTACCCACAGTTGATTCCACTGTCTCTTTCTTTCAGTAATAGATGCGTGATGACTTGACCGCCTAATCTTATCCTACCATATCCTGTATATCAGTGGTTCTCAACCGATGGGGAATCACATCATTGCCTTCGGTTATGGTAGGTTTCGGTTTCCTTATATTTTCCCTGCGAAAACATTGTCTCGGTTTTCGTCGGTTGCCTCAGATTTCGTCGGCGTGTTCACGTGGGCATCACTTGCCAAAAAGTTAACCATGTCCTGTAATATCATAGGAGCAAAGAAAGTCTCCAGAGCCAGCAGCCCATCGCAGAAGAAGACCAGAAACACGATCGAGTTGAAGAAGGAAATCATTGAAAAATACGCGAGCGGCATTAAAACTGCTGAAACTAAACTAAATCTAAGATTGCTGAAATCGGCCGCAAGTACGGGAAGTCGCCATCCACGGTAAGTTCCATTGTGGCGAAAAAGAAAGCAGTAAAGGAGGCTAATGTAGCGAAAGACTTGAATGTGCTAATGAAACACAGATCGCAAACAATTGATGATGTCAAGCAATTATTATTAATTTGGATAAATCAAAAACAGTTAGATGGCGATTCTGTTTCGGGGGCAATCATATGTGAACAGGCCAGACTGTTGTATGCCGATTCATTAAGAAAATGCCTAGGACAAGTGCTGGTGTACTTAGTGATTTTAAGGACAGCAGAGGATGGTTTATGAATTAAATTTTTAGAGGCGCACTGACATACACAGCGTTACTAGGCAAGGCGAAGGTGCAAGTTCGGACATGTCTGGGACAGAAAATAGTATTAAATAATATCCGGGAAGGTTAACCCGGTCAACAAATGCCCGCAGAAGTCGGATGTGTCGGCCTAACGGCGCAAGAACACAGCTCTGCTGTAAACAGGCACAACGCAGTCACATCCGAAAAAACAATCCGGATGAACGCAGAAGAAGAAGAAGAAGAAGAACTCAATAGACGACCCTTAACGCAATAAAGGCAACGTATAAAGACATGGAATGCGAAAATCTTCATAAAAGAAAACTGACCGATGCGTTTGGAATAAGGGCAGGAATGCGACAGAGATGCCTTTTGTCACCTTAATTATTCTTACTGACTGTATATTGCATTATAAAGACAACAATAACATCAGCAGATATGGCATTCATTGACGCTGACAAAGAATCTTGATGATCGGGACATTGCTGACAACATTGTATCCCCCCCCCCCTCCCTTTTCCACACACACAAAATAAGATGCATGATAAATCAAACACAATTGGAAGGTCACAATAATTAGGTATAACAATCCACACATAGAAAGATAAAGATTATGAGAATAAATGAAACAAATGGTAACCCAGTCAGCTTTGGGGGTGAAAATAGAAAGGCTTGGCGGGCGTGAGTTGGTTGGGGGTTTATATTCCAATGTGAGATATAAGACAGAGAAGAAAGGGGGTGTTTATCATGCTATATTCTTATTGGAGTTTAAACTTTATGCATAAAATACACAGTTATGCCCAACTTCTCATCACCGCTGACATTTTGATTAGCAAAGATTTATTTTTATCGTTGAGAACAATTGTCCAGGGCTGTTGTGGTTTTGTTAACCTGCTTAGTGTGTCAAAACCTGCCATGCTTTTACATTATGTCAACTCTGAATTCATTATCTCACATTGGTCGTATAACCATTTTTCTCTGACCAGTTTCATTCTCTTTGTGATACTTATATTCACATTACTATTTTGCCAAGATGCTTCATGATAATCTTTCTAAATCCCCCCCCCCCCCCCCCCCCTCAAATTCCTTCCTTGTAGCGTAATAATAATAATGGGAAAGATGGTGGCGGTGATGATAGTGAGACGAAGAAGGCGAAGAACAAGAAGAAATAGAAAAAGAAAAAGGAAAAAGTAGAAGAATGAGAAAGATGAAAAGGTTTCCCAGTCTACCAGGCACTAGAATACAGGCGTAGAGATATACCAGGCACTAGAATACAGGCTGAAAAATATACCATGAAAGAAGTACAAGGATACACTTTGTAGGAATGGGAAGCATGTGATTAAAGTATAAGTCCTGCTCTTTGGTAGCGAATTATCAGATCCTTCCTCGTTGAAGAATTTTACCATCTTCCTGATATAGCAGTATTTGCACAAATTGAGTTTGCTATTTTTAGCCCAGCGGCTTTTAACCAACCAAATGAACCAGGAAGCGTTTTATGTTGTAGTTGTTGTGACGTGTTGAAAACTACACATATTAACTAGATCACTCATGAAAACACAAGAAAAGACACACTATATTTGCTAGGTATTTTTTAACAGGCAAGAGTGAACGGTTGGGAGAGTTAGCATTAGGTGAGAAAATAATAGGCAAGAGATGCACTCGGTGACAAAGTAAGAGGTATGTGGAGAGTTTAAACAGCTGTGCAGCAAATAATAATATAAGCATCAGGAAATTATGTAAAGTATCAGATGGTATTCATGATAATCTTTCTAAGCAGAAGTTATATTAGGGTCCATCGCCTGGCATAGATTAATAATCATGTGACTGAGTCAGCCACAATTAGAAAATTGATTTGAAGATGATAGCTAGACCTCTACTTCTATAGAGAGCCGGGATTGTCAATGTCCGCTCCAGATCAGGCAACCGTTGAAGAAAAAGAAGAAGAATAGGCTGGAATAATTTCTTCGTTTATGAATTAATGTTGACGGTTATCTCTCCTTTCCTTCATCTTTGGCTCCCACTCCCATTAAAAAATTCGCTTAAAAGTCGACAGGGTTGACTTCATTGCACCGGGTTTTTATCCCATATGGTTCAATCTCTTTCCGCAGCGAACTGGCGAAAGTGGCGCACAAAGTATGAACTCCGTAACTCCAGCGACGACCCCCAGGAGTCTCCGAAAAATGTACATCTGAACCGAAGGAGGCGGCCCGGAATCGAACCCACAACCTTCGGAGCCCGAGTCAGACGGCTTGACCACTTCGCCACGGAGACTCTTTCTCCCATTCACACACACACACACACACACACACACACACACACCCAAACACACCACGAATTCGCGCTTTATCTCTCGCGCGCTCTCTCCTTCAGTGTGCGTGTGTGTGTGTATGTGTGTGTGTGCGCGTGCGCACTCGCCTCTGCCTTTCTCAGGGAAATAAAATAAGTAAAAGACTAGTTTACACGCCTTGTGAGCATAGGAATACTAATCGATTATATCCCCTACTGCGGTCTCCCTGGTCTAGGCGTTACACGACTTTCTCCGTAATCCCGTATAATTTCGTGAATAACGTGGCGTGCGCGAGAATCGGTAACGGTACTCTTCGCGTCGTTAACTTACGGGATATGTGAGCCGGTCGCCCAGAAAGCAATGGCAAACTACTGAGCGTAATCTTGCCAAGAAATCAACAATCAGCTGAAAGATGCTGATGTTGACAGCGATGTCCTGTAAAGGATATGCGAGAAAAAAAAATCCCCTCCCCTTTCAACCTCAAAACAGAAGTTATATTAGGGTCCATCGCCTGGCATAGATTAATAATCATGTGACTGAGTCAGCCACAATTAGAAAATTGATTTGAAGGTGATAGCTAGACCTCTACTTCTATAGACCAATCATCACTCGGTGGGTGATCTGGCAAATATCACGTCACCGCGCAAACATTTCCTGGTATCAATGTCATACTGGGTTGAACTGGGAGCCCGGATCTGCTTAAAAATCCTCTCCTATGCGGATCAAAGCGTCTAGACACCACGCTGATTACCCTTCCCTGTCTCGATTACTGTAAATAACTGCTATTGTTTATAGAAACATTAAACCCGCTCGACGACTGCTGCTTTTATCGGATATGGGTGGTTTAGACGAGTTCTAAGAATATCTTGGGTAAAGAAAAGAACAAATGCATCCATACTTTAAGAGCTGAATATTGAAGAAGGTTGGCTATTAAAGACGATAAAAGAAAGAAAATTGAAATATTTTGGTCACTTGAAACGTCATGAAATTTTGGAGAGAACAATAATGGAAGGGTATATGCCTGGGAAGAGAGGAAGGGGAAGGCCAAAGAGAAGATGGGTGCAGGATGTGGCGGATGATCTCCAGATGGGTGTATCGGACGCGGGACATCTTGCTTATGATCGAGAGGTTTTCCGGAAGGTTGTTATGGGAGCGAGGTTCTGCAAAGGACATGCTACTGAATGAATGAATGAATGAATGAATGAATGAATGAATGAATGGGTGGTTTTTATCTCTAAAAGAATAATCTTGTCGGATATGGGTTATTCCACCCCCCACCCCCCCCCCCCGCACCCCTAAAGAACAGTCTTGACAAAGTTTTCAGCCGTTGCATTCTGTATATAAGACCTAGAGATATGGCCTCGTATGTGTGATACCATTTGTAATCATCATCATCATAATCACCATCAACATCACCGTTAAAAACAACGACGACATTACCATTATAACAGTTATAACTGTTAACAACAGCACTATCACCATTGCCATCATCTCATCATCGTCGTCTCATCAGCAGATCACCATCATCACTGTCAGCATATTGGTGAATCAACGGGAACCAGCAGTAGAATCGCTAAGCTTTACTAGAACTCAATCACAGGTGACAAAATGGACGCTGCGGTAAAGCCTTCATCTGCACACAAACAATAAACAGACAGTTAAACCTCCGTTTTCGTCGATAATCCACCCGAAAACAATCGACGAAACCCGAAACCGATGAAAACAGAGGTAATTATTTCCATATGAATCAATGTAAATCCAATTAATTCGTTCTAGACACTCCAAAATGCATAACAAAAAACACATTTTATAGAGAATAAATATAGTGTTTAACATAGTGGTACCTCGGGTTACGAACTTAATTCGTTCCAAAACTCGGTTCGTAACCCGAAACGTTCGTAACCCAAAACATTGAAATCAATGAAATAAAGACAATCCGTTTCAAGATGAAAGAATCGTTCTTTTTTTATTAACACCCGGTCGTTTATCCGACAAAACGCAAAGAATACGTTTACTTCACGTTTTAAATAAAGAGGAAGAAAACAACCAAATGAATTAAATGTAAAATAAAAAGAGATTTAGTCTATCTTTATTACCAAGAAAACGATTATGGGAAATTTGTCACTTTCTTTGTTATTCGGAATCATTAGTTTCAGGAGTATCTTGTCGCTGTTTCATGACAGCCGACTGTGAATCTTTCTGCACCAAGAAACTATCATGGGAAATTTGTCGCTTCCTTTGCTGGAGAATCTTTCTGAAGTGTGCCATCGTGTTATAATTCATCACATATAGGGACATAGGGCTTGTTAGCAACAAGTTTGTTTGGTGATGGTTCACAATGAAGTCTTCGAAGTCTGCCCGCTTGCTGCAAATTTCTTTAATCCTGGCAGCTGAAACGGTTACTGACTCCTCATCATCGGACGACTGCTCCTCCTTTAATGTCTTTAGCTGTTCATTCTGAAGATCCACACGCTCATCTGTAGTACTGTTTGCACTGTACGCGATCGTTTGTCTCCGACGTTACACCTTGCTCTCTCTCGTTCGCCTTCGTTCGTACCCCGAGGCACTGTTCGTTACCCGAGACATACAATTTTGGAAGTTGTTGTTCGAACCTGAATTGTTCGTGACCTGAGGCGTTC
The DNA here is from genome assembly GCA_014155875.1 of Cepaea nemoralis. NCBI lineage: Eukaryota > Metazoa > Mollusca > Gastropoda > Stylommatophora > Helicidae > Cepaea > Cepaea nemoralis. Next base: position 220,420 of record JACEFZ010013368.1, read on the forward strand.
GTAACCCGAAGTACTACTGTATTCTTTTTCGGCCCCAGACGTGTCCTAACTCGCACCTTCGCGGTGCCTAGTAACACAATGTATGCAAGTGCGCCACTTGCATTTTTCAAACCATAATCTTTTGGCCTTTAAATCACTAAGTACACTTGCATTCGCCCCAGTCACTTTCTTAATGAGATATACATTCAACAGACTGGCCTTTTCATGTATGATTGCCTCCGAAACAGAAACGCCATCTAACTGTTTTTGATGTATCCAAATTAATAATAGCTGTTGGACATCTTCAATTGTTTGCGATCCCTGTTTCGTTAGCATATTCATGTCTTTCGCTACATTAGCCTCTTTTATTGCTTCCTTTTTTTCTCTCGCCACAATGAAACTTATCGTGGATGACGACTTCCCGTATATGCGGTCGATTTCAGCAATCTTAATGCAAGTTAATGCCGCCCTCGTATTTTATTATTAGCAAGTGATGCTCACACAACGATAAACAACGCCAAACTGAGCAGAATAACACGTGGGTCCCTTTGTTTTCGCAAAATTAGCAGTGAGATCATGTAGGCACATCGACGAAAACCGAAGAAATCGACGAAAACAGAAAAAAATCGACGAAAACCAAGACACATGTTTCGCCAATAACATCGATGTAAACCGAAACCGACGAAAACCGAAGGCAACGAAAACCGAGGTTTGACAGTACACTGATACAATTCCATAAGGAGAAAATGCAACTTGTTTCGTTGCTTCACAAATTTAATATTTACTGCATTATTGCAGTTCCACCAGTTTCAGTTCGCATCGTCACCCTTTCCCTCGACTGTTACTTTTGTTTCCCGTTTCTTCTTTATTATTGTTGTCAGTTTTACAGTTGCTTTCTCATTATGAAGCTGTATCAGTGTATGCTTGTTGGTTGTGTGCCGACAAAGGCATAATACGCAGCGTCCAGTTTGTCACTTCTGATTGTATTCTATTAGAACTCGCCGATTCTACAAGTTAACCAGGCTTCATGAATCCCTGCGCAGTCGACAGGCTATAAAACGCCCTCCTCGGCGATTTCTCAACAAGCATAAACTACGACCATAAAGTTAACAAAGAAACAAGCGTTTCGTGTACTGTATTCTACGTGCAATAAACAATTGCTGAAATATAGTGAGGCCTTAGTAATTAGGTGATTCCAGTCAGTTTTGTGCAAACAAAAAGCGTTCGCTTTTATTTCGAAATTACCGTGGGGATAACAAAATGCTCCACATTCGAACAGCATCCGTGACTATGTGATTTAAGTATTTCAGTCAAAGTAATTCATGTATTCACTTCATGTGATATATAACTCTGCAGTAAGCACCTGACAAGATGCAGGGAAATGTGCCAGACAATAAAACGGGCAACATATTGTTTGTGACTACTGTGTTAAAATGTATGGTTTTGCTGCATTGAGATATAAATTTTGATTCTAACTTTGCTCTTGCACAGGCTTAATTAGTTTCTAAATTTCCATTTGTCTTATTGATAGCGATACTGTATCGTCAGCATATCGACGTTTTGGTATTTCTATTTCCCCCACTTACACATGCGTCATATTGTTAATTGTCTATTTTTGTTTTAAAGCATTCTTTATGTTTGCATTATACAAGTTAAAATAAATAAGGAGACAAAACGCAGCGCCGTCGGACTTCCTATTTTGTGTAAAACATATTTGGTGTATTATGACACAGTCTCACTGCTGCCTTTTGTTCACAATAGATTGTATTTAGGATATGTATTAAGGGGAATGGGAATCCCATTTCTTTCATTATGCTCCATAATTCTTCGTGCTCCACATAGTCAAATGCTTTTGAAAAATCTATAAAACAAGAGTATAGATCTATATTGGACTCTGTTATTTGTAAATAAAAATATCCTCATTTGAAATAGGTTGTCACGTATACCGCTATTTCTTATAACACCAGCTTGTACTGTTGTATGTTTTCTTTAATTTCTTATAGTGTTTTCCCCCATGATATCATTACCCCTACCAGTTCAACCTCATAAGAGAAGTTATATTAGGGTCCACGGCCTGGTTCTGATAAGCAATCCTGTGACAAAGTCAGCCTTTTTGGGGGGGGGGGGGGGGGGAAGAGCCACAAACTGAAGTACCCTAACATAATCTAAAGACATTCTTAATAGATGGAAAGAATACTGCAGCAAAATATATAAAAATAAAAACAATTTGAACCCCCTCTGCTGTGTGTCCACCGTGACGAGGTAGAGGGGCTTGTGCGTCCCAATGACCCCAAGAGCTATGCCGACGGTAGCACAGCTACTGGTAGGGCCACCCATGTCGGACAGGTCAAGGGAGAGGGACCAGACGAAGAGACACACAAACCTGCTGCCTTGTAGGTAGACTGGGGACAGTCAAAGGCTAGGGAAAGCACCCCAAATACATGCTTGTCGAAATCGGATGTACTGAGCCACAGGCTTGACAAAGCAGTGCAACGTAACTTAATTCATGATGTCACAAATAAAAATTAATCGATATGGTGCTAATCCCGTGAAGTCCCATCAGGCGGTGATAGTGCCGGGCCCCCTGCCTCGAGGGGGTCCACCCATGACTACTGGTGGTCACCTTCCCCTGTGCTGTGGAGTCAAGGCACAGAGGAGTAGGTTAAGAGCTATTGACCAAATACCCCGGACACTCAACATACTACAGTGGAATGCCGAAGGAGTTTACAAGAAGAAAGACTCCCTAACACAGCGTCTTCATAAAGATAGAATAGATGTGGCATGCATTCAAGAGACACACCTCAACGCCAATCACAAATTCTCAGTCAGAGGATATCAGGCCACACGTTTCGACCGCGAAGGACACAAAGGAGGAGTTCTAATACTTACACGAAATACAATACCTTGCAGCGAAGTATCTGTGATCTCTGACAACCAAACGGAAATTATAGGTGTTGATATAATGATAAAGGACGTGAAAATAAGAATCTACAATCTGTATAGCCCAGCAGATAAGGACCTTACACTCTCAAACATGAAAATAATTGACACAAACTGCATTATTGTCGGAGACTTTAATAGCCGTTCAGAAAGGTGGGGATACCCAGATACTGACAAAAGAGGAGATGAATTGGAGGACTGGGAAATAGACTCAAATCTCCATCTACTCAACAAAGCGGATGACACACCGAGCTTCTACTCCAGAAGATGGCTTACCACTTCTACTCCAGACTTAGCTTTCTGCACAGGAGACATCCTCCACAAAATTGATCGCCATGTGCTGGACCAATTAGCAGGTAGTGACCACAGACCAATCAAGCTTGAAATGAATATGGAGTATGTTCCACAGGAGCAAAAGCCCTTGCCCCGCTGAAATTACAAACGAGCAGATTGGGACAGATTTGCCATACTAACAGACAAATATTGTGAAAACATAAATACACGATATGGCAACATAAAGCAAATGGTGGAAAGTCTAAACAGAGCGATAATACAGGCAGCCACTGAGTCCATTCCAAGAGGAGCGAGGAAAAATTACAAACCATACTGGACTGAAGAACTACAAAGTTTGGAGGACAAAGTTGAAGATGCCAGGAAGACAGCAGAGAGAGAACAAACAATTGAAGCAAACATCTCTCTCAAAGCCATCTCAGCAAAATATAAAAGAACAGTAAATCAAACAACAAGAGATTGTTGGAGGGAAAAAACAGAAAACCTGAATTTTGACAGGGATGGAAACAAACTATGGAAACTAGTGAAAGCCATGAACAATGAAGGACCTAGAAACAAACAAATAACAATTAAACAAGGAAATGCCTTGCTTACAGGAAAAAAGGCTGCAAATGCACCAATGGAACACTATGCAAATGCAAACCGCATTGATATTACAACCGAACAGAAGAAAGCAATCAAAGACAAACAGATACATCATATAAATACAGAGACAGCAGCAGAATATATGATGGCAAATCTAACAATGGAAGAAATGGAACAGGCAATGAATACCCTAAAAAAGAAGAAATCACCAGGAAAGGATGGAATCACAAATGAAATGCTAATAGGACTAGGCACCAAGGCAAAGAAGAAACTACTAGCAGTCCTAAATAACAGCTGGAAGAGAGGAATAGTCCCACAGGCATGGAAGGAAGCTATACTAATACCAGTCCCAAAGAAAAGAAAATACCTGGAAGAACCAAATGGCTATCGACACATCAGTCTACTTAGCTGTGTAGGAAAATTAATGGAACGCATTATCAATGGCAGGCTAACATGGCATCTGGAAGAAAACAAACTCTTAACACCACACCAAGCAGGATTCAGAAAGTACAGATCCACTGAAGATCAAATAACCTATATAGCTCAGGAAATAGAGGATGCCTTCCAAGAGAAAAAGCACACACTAGCAGTCTGGATAGATTTAGAAAAAGCATTTGATAAAGTATGGAAGGAAGGACTGAAAGTAAAACTGCAAAACATGCATGTTTGTGGAAAAATGTATAAATAGATCAGCCACTACCTTGAGAACAGAACTGCCAGGACAAAAGTACAAGGACAAATAAGCAAAATGCTGCTGCTGGAGCAAGGTGTCCCCCAAGGAGGAGTTCTCTCACCAACATTATTCCTAGCATATATAAATGACATCACAGAAAATTTTCCAGCCAGAGTACACACATCCTCCTTTGCAGATGACCTAGCCATATGGACATCTGAAGAATATATTAGTACAGCAAACAGCAGAATACAGCAAGCCTTATTAGCGCTAGAGGACTGGTCAAAATCATGGCTAGTGAAGATAAGTGAGGAGAAAACAACATGCACAGTGTTCTCCCTCTCAAATAAACCTCAGCAACCTAAGCTGGTATTGAATAGAAAAATATTGCGCCATGAAGAAAATCCAAACTATCTAGGAGTCACCTTTGATCGTCGCCTGACATGGAAGACACAGGTTGAGAAAAATCGAACAAGAGCAAGGCAGAGAATGGCAATAATGAAAAAGCTTGCTGGTACAACGTGGGGAGCAGATGAGAAAGTTCTCAAGAAGTTATATACTGGACGGGTGAGGCCAGTACTGGAATATGGCATTGCAGCTTGGGCAACAGCAGCTAAGTCAAACTTTAACAAAATAAGTAGAGTCCAAAACCAAGGAATGCGAATCATAACTGGAAGCCTGAAGACAACGCCTATTAATGAACTAGAAAAGATCACTTGTTTACAACCAATGCAGGATAGAAGAGATAGCAGAGCCCAGCAACAAGCAGAAAAATTTAGAAGATTGACAGACCACCCTATGTACAACAGATTTAATGGGTTTGGAAAGGGAAGACTGAAGCGTAGCAACTTTGTAGAAACTGCAAAACGAAGGATTAGGGCAGATCCTATACTTAACATATCAACAGTCAAGCCCATACACAATGCACACAAGTTCCCAGCTTGGAGACAGCAGCAACTGCCTGAGATGATAGAAAACATTCCTGGTATTGAGAAAAAGAACACTCAGCATGAAACCGAAAGAAGAGAAATAACCCTAAACTACATAAAAGAACATTACCCAAGCAGCAATTGGACCCATGCATATACAGATGGATCAGCCAAAAATTCAATAGAGAATGGAGGAGGAGGATTTCTCCTAAATTTAAAAATGGAGTGAAAAAAACACATTCAATGGCAACTGGAAAATTTTCAAGTAACTTCAAAGCGGAGGTAGAGGCTTTGAAAACTGCAGCAGAAATGCTCCTGATGGAGGAAAATAAAGAGAAGCAAATAGCTATCTTCACAGATGCAAAGTCAGTTGTCTCAATACTGAAGAGCAATAACAGCACAGAACTAACTGACCTAAGAGCAGCACTCCATGGTCTATGCCAGAAATCCAAAAAAGTTGTAATACAGTGGATCCCATCACATTGCAATATACCTGGAAACGAAGAGGCTGACAGACTGGCAAAAGAGGGCGGACGACTACCACAGCCTGACATAGACATAACCTATAATGAGGCAAAGAGGTTGATAAAAAGCACTTATAGAACCAAATGGGAATCTGAGCATCCAGGCCATCAGAAGGATGATGCATATTACAAGCTCGACCGAAGAGAACAAGTAGCAATCTTCAGACTCCGCACAGGACATAACAGGCTGAAATACCGCTTGTTCAATAAACTAAAGATAGGAGATACCGTTGAATGTAATTGTTAGTTAGTTAGTTAGTCGACAGATCATCCTCGTTGCACATCGAACCATTCAGTCCATAAGTGCTCGGATCCCCTCCTCAGCAAATCCCGCAGCGTGTAGCGGCTAACGACGCCAGTTCTGTGTTGGTTTATCAATCTTCTTTGGCTTCCTGCGTAGTGTTCTTGTTTGGCCACCCCTCTTTTAATTTGCTGCTCCCGCAGTCTGGCCATTGTTGTAGATTCACAGTCATCACTTGGTTCTTGCAAAAGTCTCACTTCTCGTAGAGCATTCAGAATGTCAGCCTGGTCCATGGCGCGTCCGCCCTCCACAGTAGCCTCACCTGCGAGCTTGTCAGCCCGCTCATTTCCTTGTACTCCCGCATGACCTGGCACGAAGATGAAACTAATCTTTGCCAGCCGAGACCGCTTCAGAGGCAGCAACCACTCTCTTCGGATCGACCCCTCCTCTATCCTCTTGATCATGTTCATTGAGTCGCTAAGGAAACAAGCCCTAGTGAATGTCTGTGTCTCGAGCCATGTTATTGCTTTACTTACTGCCATGACTTCCATGGTCAGGCTACTTGTGGTTTCAGTGAAAGCACCAGAGTCCTCCTTCACAATTCTCCCTCCGGCCCGAGCTGTAAAGGCCCATGAGCTTCTCACATGTCGGACGACCGACCCATCTGTGTAGATGACCGCGTCACCGTCTAGCGAATTCTCGAAAATCAACGCTTGTACTTCAGCCTCAACAGCAGCCGGATTTTCTTGTCTGCATTTTCTATCTAGTTGGATGCAAACTGAAAAGGATGTGCAGAAGTCTGTTGGCACTTGCACCCACTCCTCGCCAGGTTCTAAGTCCTCAAGTGAACACACCTGTTGAAGAATGTCTTCGGCTTGACCCATCCACGACCGTCCTCTTTTTAACCTGCTGCCCTTCACCTTCCTAATTTCGCTATGCAGTGGATGTTGTGTGTTTGCGTTAATTTTGAGGTAGGCGCGTGCCCTGCAAACTTGTATTCTCTCTTCAATGGTTGGAAAATCAAGAAGGTAGCGCATCGCCCTGCATGCTGTATCTCTTGTACATCCAAGAATAATGCGCATTGCTTCATTCTGTATCCTTTCCATCCTTTCTATCTGCGTATGGCTGAGAGTCAGGATTGCCAGTGCATACTCCAAAACAGACATGACCAGCCCCTCGTACAGAAGACATAGATGGCGCTGCTCACAGTTTGCTGCCGCCATCACCCGCATCGCTGCCAAACCCCGCTTGGCCTTTGTTATCACCTGGTCTATGTGCACATTATAAGCAAGGCTTCGATCAAACCGTATTCCCAGGTAATTCATTGCCTGCGTTCTTTCCACCGTCTCTGAACACAGCATTACAGTTGGTGTTGGATTGTAATTTGGATTGTTGGATTGGAATGTAATTGTAGAACTGGAAAAATGACAGCAAAACATTTGCTGCAGGATTGCCCAACGTATGCAGAACAGAGAAAGATATTTTGGCTCACACCTGCTTCATTTGAGGACAAGCTCTATGGAGATATCAACAAGCTCAAGTTGACCGCAGCTTACTTTAACTACATACAGGTTGACATTTAAAGGTGCATGAAGACCCAGAGGCATGAAATGGAATATTGCTTGGATAGCAAATCCATTATGTGGAAAGTCCACATTGAAAGCTCGCTGTGTGGGCTTCATAAAAGGTGGAAAAGTGTCCTAGTGGCACGAAATGGAATATTGCTTGGATAGCAAATCCATTACTTGGAAAGTCTGAATCAAAAGCCCATTGTGTGGGCTTCATAAAAGGTGGAAAAGTGTCCTAGTGGCATGAAATGGAATATTGCTTGGATAGCAAATCCATTACGTGGAAAGTCTGAATCAAAAGCCCACTGTGTGGGCTTCATAAAAGGTGGAAAAGTGTACTAGTGGCACGAAATGGAATATTGCTTGGATAGCAAATCCATTACATGGAAAGTTCGAATCGAAAGCTCACTGTGTGGATGTCATCTGCAGACTGCATACTTCTGGTTTCCGGAAGAACAGCCTATGGTGAACGGAAGGCCCAATATACGGAAGTGAGGCTAAGCAGCCATGTGCAGGACGTGACGATTCCTTGGGTGAGCCCAGTACCAGAGCGCTATGTATCGGCTCTGCAAGTATGGAAGCCTCCTTGGATGGCGGGGAATGCCCATGGTCTGCCCCTACCTTCCCTTGAGGGCTGACCAGGATCTTTGGCTGTTCTATATGGACCAGCTGGGATGGGGGATAACACCACAACAGTGAGAGTCAAACGTCCTAAGAAACCCCCGGGAAGGTTAACCCGGTCAACAAATGCCCGCAGAAGTCGGATGTGTCGGCCTAACGGCGCAAGAACGCAGCTCTGCTGTAAACAGGCACAACGCAATCACATCCGGAAAAAAAACTCCGGATGAACGAAGAAGAAGAAGAAGAAAACAATTTGAGCAATTTTTTTTCCGTTCGCTTGCTGTGAATACAAGTGTGGTCCATACACAACGTTACATAACTTCAAATCCGCCCTATTTTTGGTATTTGGATATAAATAGTTTTCATTCAATCTTTTTGGCCGTATCAATGTTTCCCATATCTTTTGTAGATAACACATGATACATTTTTATACTTTGTTCGTCACCAGCATTAATGAACTCTGCTGTGACGTTATCACATTCTGGTGATTTCCCTTGCTTTTTCCAGGATGTTTATTGACCACTCGAGTTATCTCATGTTGGTTATCGTTCTTCCTCTTTTGGTATTTCATTGTTTACATGGAACTCAGCATGGCCGAATGGATAAGAGATCTCGTTCTTAAACATCGTGTGTGCTGGTGGAAGGGGTTGACCACTCGTCCTTGACTTGGGGATATAAATTACAAGTACCTCTGAAGTCGGAGTGAGATCGCCTGATGGTGAGGAACACTGGTAACAGGAAAAGCTAATCCATACGCAAAAATAAGTCCCGCGCACTAGAAGCCGTGGTAAGTGTATGGACTACGCTTGAGTTCACAGAAAGCGAACGAAGGAAAAATGGTTTACATTTGTTGGTTCTTATTTTTATATATTTCTTTGCAGTATTCTTTCCATCTATTAGGAATGACTCGATGTTCTGTTAGGATTCTTCAATTTCTGTCTTATATGCCATTTGTCTTGGTTGTAACGTTTCTGGTTCATGACTTTTAACCTATTTCGTCCAGTTCTCTTATGTTCTTCCATTGCTGCACAATAGTCTGGTAGGTATTTCAACTTCTCTTCTTACATTATTTCTTATTTCTCTTGTTAGGTTTTCACTAGTTGCACTTTTCTCATTATTTGATATTTCCTTTGCGTGTTTCTCTCTTCTATGTCTTATATGTTATAGCGTATCATTTGCTATCCAGTTCTTATTTCTAGCCCTTTTATCTGGTATATCTTTGGCTGATGGTAATTGGATATCTCTAGCATGTGTGACTAATTCATCTGGGGGTAATCTCTTCTCAACTGACATCAATATTTCAAACCGGTTCTTCACTCCGACTATATATTTTTCTGAAATGTTCCTCAAACCATAGCGGACTGATTTTTATTCTCTAACAAATGTATTGCGTTTACTTTTTAGTATTGCTATTAATAGCTCATGGTCACTACTATAATCAGCAATTGGCATGGTTTTGCCTCTTGCCCTGCTTGTTCTCCATTATTGTTGTATTTTTACTTAAGTCTGTTTGGTTTCTGGTATTTCCACCTGGTTATGTACATGCAATTATTCTTCTAGGATGTTGTTGAAACATTGGCTATCATCAGCTCATTTTCAATGCAGAAAGTTATCAGTTTTTCCCTTGTTCTATTTCTATGTTCTATGCTGTGTTTTCCCATCAACTGTTTTTCTTCTGCTTGTCCTTTCTGTGCACACTTTGGCATTCACATTTCGCATGACGATTAGGATGTTGTTTTAACTAATCTTTTCTGCAACATGTTCAAGCGTGTTAAAGAATATTTCACATTCATTCTCTTCCGCCATTATTTTTAGCACGTATACTTGCGTACACTCGGCGCAATTCATTCTCTTCCAAATTATTGTTAGCACGTATACTTGCGTACACTCGGCGCAATTCATTCTCTCCCGCCATTATTGTTAGCACGTATACTTGCGTACAATCGGCGCATTTCATTCTCTTGCACCATTATTGTTAGCACGTATACTTGCGTACACTCGGCGCAATTCATTCTCTCCCGCCATCATTGTTAGCACGTATACTTGCGTACACTCGGCGCATTTCATTCTCTTGCACCATTATTGTTAGCACGTATACTTGCGTACACTCGGCGCAATTCATTCTCTCCCGCCATTATTGTTAGCACGTATACTTGCGTACACTCGGCGCATTTCATTCTCTTGCACCATTATTGTTAGCGCATATACTTGCGTACACTAGGCGCAATTCATTCTCTCCCGCCATTATTGTTAGCATGTATACTTGCGTACACTAGGCAAGTATGCTATAGTCACTAGGCTGAAGTGGCTCCCCGCGTATAGTTGTAGCAATGTGATATTTCTTTATTTAGTTTTAAGTCTTACACTAATGATTCTATCAGGATGATATTATAACCAAGAAGTGTAAGTGACGTAAATTTATTCAGGTATACTGCCACTACTGGCGATATGGAGAAGGTGTTACGGACGGAATTCGTAATCCCGCACACCGCCTTCGAAACACAGCTACGGGCGATTTGAAAATAGACCGCCTTGTGTTGATCTCTTTACAATGGTATGAGTGCCGGTCACTCGGAAAGCAATGGCAACCTATTGAATGTAAACTTGCCCAGGAATCACAAACAGCCAAAAAATGCTGGAATTGACTGCTACGTCCTGTAAAGAATATGCAACTAACTACACTGCCACTGCGTTTCTTCCCCGTTTTCCTCCACAACTAAATGTAAGAATCCACCCATTCCGTATTTTAAAATGTCACTGCCATCACCATCTAAGCTCAGAGATTCCTACCAATGTTTCACTTTCATTGTTACTTACGTGTAGTTTCTCTTCATCTCTAGTTCTCCTCACATTGCGTGTTTCTATATTTAGTTTGCTATTTTGTTGATACGGGATCACTCACTGGGAAAACAGCCAAGCAACATTCCGTTATATTTCGTCATTCTTTTGCCCGTTATCTCCCATTGGGGCATAGGTCCTTGACCAACTCCCTACAAGCCGCTTTATCTTTTACCACCTGCTGCAGCTCCGTTCATGTCCTTTCCATATTATGCATCTGTCTTTAACAGATTCAGTGCCAAGTAAACAGTAGATTCGGACCAAACTTTACCATTCTTCAGGTTCTGTATGGCCTATACAATTCCATCTAATGAGAGTTCATGTTCTGTCTCTGTTGTCATTGGTTCATGTATCTCATTCATATCGTTACATTCATTTATTTTGTTCACTTCTACGTTGTATGCATCTGGTATTTGTGTGAGATAAAAACGAAGTGGCTCGCAGGAAACATCAGTGTATTCATACCATACATTCCACTGCAGTATACCCTCCATCTTTCTAGGATTTTTCTAAATTCTGTTAGGTTATTACACAACTTGTCACAGATAACATTTAATTGAAGTTGAACATTTCTTGTCAATAACTTTATTTCTTTGAACATTTCGTAATCTCTTCCATTCTTTTGATATTGCTCTATTCTAGTACTACAATCTTGTATATACTGGTTTTTGTCCTTTCTTGAGTTCTTTCTTATTTGATTATGTGGTTGTTTCGGGATTTGAAATTTAAATATTGAGCACAACCCACTACTGGCAACGCCGATCGCATTCTGGTATGAACCTAAGGCCTATCCACGTCAATATGGAAGCACTATACTCTTTCTTATTTCTCGTGTTAAAGAGTTATACTTCATCCTGCTGGTATCAGTTTCTTCTTCTTTCTGTTTCAGTTCCCTTCGTTGTTTTATTAATTCTAACGTGTGTGGTGCAATCTATGGCTTATATTGCTTATTCTTGGTTGGAATGAGATCTTTGGCTGCTGTTATCAAGATATCTCTAGCATGTACTGTCAAATCATAAGGCGTAAATTCCTCCTGTATAGACACCAAGACCCCAAAATGATCTTTCACTTCTACGTTGTACGCATCTGGTAAGGTTTGTAAGACGTAGTGGCTCTGGCCCTCGCGTAAGCCTTTTGAGTTTCACTTTCTCATCTGCTTCTAATCACTGATGATCTGTATCACAGTCTGCACTTCGTAGGAAACATCAGCGTTTAATAATGGATATTCTTCGTGGTACAAGGGAATTTCCTTATGAGAAGCACGTAATGAACGGAAGTGTTCAGAGGTGAAGATATTAAATAATTCTACCTATAGTGGGTGATTTCATGAAACGTTATTATTATATAATAACTTACCATTTATAGCTAACATCTGAATGTGTGAATATTGTTGAATGGGATTGAATGTGACATTTTATACACTTCAAAGCATCGCTATGAAGTTGTAGGCTACACACTTTTTTGTCAAGAAACTGATAGCAGGAAACATTTTCATACTATTATAAATCTCTAGAAAAGAACAGTGCATGCACTGGGTTTGAGTAAACAGTCATTTTGTCGATGGGTGCCATAATCTGGAATGAAACCACCAAGCAATAAGCAAACGGGAGGTAGAAAGGTAATTGTAGACAGCTTTGACAAGGACGTCTTAAAGCGAGCTATTATAAAAATGTTGGATGCCCAAGCAACAGTGACTGTAAGAAAATTTTGGCCTGGTTGAGAAAGAACAATGAAATTGAGCCATCCAAAACAACTTTGTAGAAAATTATAAGGCCATTAGGCTTCACGTTTAGAAAGTACAAGGTAGGTAGAAACATCATTTGTGAGCAACCACATTTAGGAGTAATGAGAGGCAAGTACCTACGTGAAAAAGGAAAATGCTCAAAGAAGATTATGGCATTGTGTATTTGGATGAAACCTGGATCAATGGGCACCAAGCAAATGAACAGGAATAGAACTTGCCCAGGAATCACGAACAGCAAAAAAAAAAAAAAAGGATGGGATTGACTGCTGCGTCCTGTAAAGGATATGCAATTAACGTTTAACTAAGTAGTAAAGGACAACGCTTGGTCATAGCCCATGCTGGTAGTACTCATAATGGTTTACTACAGAATGCTGGTTTCGTGTTTGTATTAAAGCATATAAACAATTGGGATTATCATAATGCGATGGATGGTAATGTATTTAGAGATTGGCTGGAGAATACAATGCTTTCATCCCTAGATCCATCATCTTCTTTACTTTTGTTCATTCCCTTCTTCTTTTCTGACCCCTTTCTTCGTCTGAGCTGGCGGGCGGGGGGGGAGTGGCCCTGAAGGGAAAATATGCGCTTCCCAGTAATGTATTTCAAGCTCGGGTACCTGCGGTGCCGGTAAATCGATGGCAAATTGACGGAATAGCCGGTTGGGTGGGCGCGGAGCGCGGCCGGGCGGGGGCATGGCGCGGGGGCCGGCGGGCGGCACGGGGGCCGCGCGGCTCGTTGGGACTGAGTGGGGCCGCGGCCCGGTTGTCGGCGGGGACGGAGTCCGGCCTCGGGGTTCCCCGCGCGGCTGGGCGGTGTCGCCGACGGGCGTCGCAGCGCGGGGGGGGGCGGGGGGGAGGGGGGGGCGGCCGGGGGGTGCGGGGCGGGGCGGGGGGGGCCGCGCGCGCATGGGCCCAGGCGGTGGGGGGGCGGGGCACGGGCGGGCGCACGGGGGGGGGGCACGTGGGGCGGGCGGGGCAGCGGGGGGGGGTGTCGCGGCGGGGAGTGCGCGGGGGTTGGACCGGGGCGGGGGTCGGCGGGGGCGGGTGGGTTCGGCGGGGGGGGCGGCTGCTGGTCGGGGTGCCCAGGGGGCGGGCGGGAGGGGGGGGCCCGCGGCGCGGCGAGGGGGGGGCGGGGGGGCGGGTGGTACGCCGGGGGGGGGGGGCGGGCGGGGAGGCCCGCTGGTGTGCTGGTCGGGCGCGCGTGGCTGTCGGGCGCGGGGTCGCGGGGGGCGGGGGACGGGCGCGGGGGGCGGGGGTCGGGGATGCGGGGGGTGCCCGGGCCGACGGGGGGTGGGGGGCCCGGGCGGGGGACCGGGGGGGCGGCTGGAGCGGGGGCCCGGGGTCGCGCGGAGGGCGCGGGGGCCGTGGGCGGCGGTACGGGACGGCGGCGGTGGGGAGGGGGGGGCGGGGGGCGGCGGGGCGTCGCCTGGGGGGCGCTCCGGGCCCGTGGGCGGGGCGGGGGTGGGGGAGCGTGGGTGTCGCGCTGCGACGGGGGGAGGAGCCCCGGCGGGGCCGCTGCGGGGGTGGGGAAATCGCGGGGGGCAGCGGCGCGGGGGGTCGGGGGCGGGGGGGGCGGGTCGCGGCCCCGCGCGTGGGGTGCCTGCACGCGTCGTTGTGTGGCGCCCGGGGTCTGTCGGGGGGGGGGGGGGGGCGAGGGCGGGTGCGGCGGCGCGGGGCCGGGCGAGGGCGTGGGGCACCGAGATCCGGGCGGGTGCGCGCCGTTCGCGTTCGCTAGGGGCGCGGGCGTTCCTGCCGGCTGGCGGCGCGGGGGCCGGCGACCGCCGCTGCCGCGAAAGGCGGGCGGCGGGGGTGGGCGCGTGCTGGGGGGGGGCCGCGGGGGCTCGTCGGGGTCGCTTGCCCGTCCCGGGTCGGGGGGGGTTGGTGCGGCCGGTGGGGGCTGGCGGCGACGTCGGGGGCAGGGGGGGGGCCGGGGGGAGGGGCGGCGGGGGGCTTGTCTAGCTGGCGGCCGGCTGGGGCGTCCGCTGGGCTTGTCGCGTGTTGGGGGGCCGGGCGGCCCGCGGGGGGGAGGGGTGCCGCGACGGGGGGGGCGTGCGGGGGGCGGCAGGCGGGGGGGGACGGCGGGCGTTTGTTATGCGGTGGGGGGCTCGCGGCGGGGTGGCGTGCCGGGCTGGTGGTGCGCGGGGGGGCGGGTGCGCGGGAGTGGCCGGGGGGAGCCGGGGGGCAGCGGGGGGGCGGGGGCTGCGGGGGCGGGTCGGCCAGGGTGGGGGAGCGGGTGGGGGGCCGTGGCCCGGCGCCGGGGTGGTGGCGGGCGGGTGGGCCGTTTTTGGGCGTGGGGGAGCGCGGCGCGACGTGGTGCTGGGGGGGCGCTCGGGACGGCGGGCGGGTGGGGGGGGGGGGTCGCGCGGGGCGGGCGTGGGGCCGCGTGGCGGGTGGCGGGGGGTCGCGGGCGGCGGAGCCGGGCGGGGGGGGTGGCGCCGGGCCGGGTGTGCGGGCTGGACCGGCCGGCTGGCCGCGCTGGGGGCCAGGCGGCGACGGGGGGTGCGGGCGGCTGCGGTGAGAGGGGGCGTCCGGGCGGGGCGGCGGGGCGGGCGTGCCGCCTGGGCGGGGGGCGGGGCGGTCTGCGGGCCGGGGGGGGGCCGGGGCGGCGCGGCGGGCGCGGGGGGTGGGATACTGTGCTTGTGGGGGGCGGGGCGTCTCTTGAGGGGGAGGGGAGGGGCGCCGGGTGGGGCGGGGGGGGGGGCGTAGACGTGCGGCGGTAGGGCGGGGGGCGCGGGGGCGGGGCGGGGCGTGCGGGCCGGCTGCTCGTGGGGCGGTGCGGGGCGGTGCCCCGGGGGTATCCCAGCGAGGCGGGGCGGCGGGGGCCGGGTGGCTTGCGCGTGGGGCGGGGGCGGGGGGCCTGGGGGCGGCGTCTCGGTGGCGGGGTCCGGGGGTGGCTGACTGGTCCGGCAGCGGTGCTCGTCCCGGGTGGGGGCGCGCGGTAGGTGGGGGTGGGGTGGGGGGGGGGCGTCTCCCCGGGGCGGGGCGTCCGGCCCCGGCCGGGGCGCGTGGAGGAGGCGGCCGGGGCTGTGGGCGGGTCGATGTTGGCGGCGGGGAGGGAGGGCGCTGCGCGCAGGGTGGGGCGTGGGGGTGAGCGGCGGGGGGCCGGGGGGGGGCGGGTGCGGGTTGGGGCTCCGGCGGGGCGGGCGCGGCCGAGGGCGGTGCAGGGCGTGTTGGTGCGCCAGCCGCGCGCGCGTGCGGGGAGAGAGGCGTCCGGCGGCGGGGGGGGACGCCGGTGGGGCGCGGGGGGGGGGGGGGGGACGGGGCGCTCCCGGGGGTCGGCTTGGGGGTGGGCCCGCGCGCGGCGGCGGGCTGGTTTGGGGCGCGCGGCTCGCGGGGGGCGAAGGGGGGAGCCGTGGGGCGTGGGGGGGGGGAAGAGGGGGGGGCGGGGCCTGGCACGGGGGCGGGGTGGGGGTGGGCCGGAGCGGCCGGGGGCGCGTCGGGGGGGTGGGAGTGGTGGGTCGGGCGGAGCTGCGCGTGGGAGTGGCGCGGACCCCGGGGGTGGGAGCGGGGCGCGTGCCGGGGCTGCGTCGGATGTTATGCGCAGGGCCGTGAGCGCCCCGTCGCGGGGGCGGGCGGCCGGTTGGTTGGGGGTGGGGGGGGGTGGGCGCCGTCCGGGGTCGGGGGGCGCGCTCGCGGGGGGTCGGTGAGGGGCGCGGGGGCGGGGGGAGGCGGCGGGGGGGCTGGGTGGGGAGGCGTCGTGGTGGGCGCGGGGGAGGCCGGCGTTCGTGCGGGGGCGGGGGCCGCCGGGGGGCTCCGGCGGGGCGGCGGGGGGCCGGCGGCGGGGGGGGGGCGCGGGCCGCGGGGGGGGGGCGCTCCTGTGCGGGCGTCTGCGGGGCGTGCGCGGGGGGGCGGGGCGGGTCGGGGGGGCTGGGGAGGTGGGGGGGTGGCGGGGCGCGGTGGCGGGGCCGCCGCGCGCGGCGGCGGGGCCGGGCGGTGTCGCCTGACGGCGCGCGGGGCGGGCCGGCTGGGCCGGGCTCGGGCGGGCGGGGCGGGTGGGGGCGGGGGGGGGTGGGTCAGCGGGGCGGGGGTGGGGCGGGGGCCCCGGGGCGGCGGCCGGTTCGGGGCGGGCGTCGGCGTGGGGCCCTTTGAGTCGGGGCCGTTGGACTCGCGGTCTTGCAGCGTGTGTGGGTTGCTTGGCCCGGGCCGTGGCGACCCGTGCCCGGGCGCGCCCGCCGGGCGGGGGTGAGGGGGTGGGGGGGGGGGGCGGCGGGGCGGTCGGCAAGGCCGGGTGGGCGGTCTAGTGGTTGAGGGTCTGTCGTCGGGGTGCGGGGGGGATGACGAGGCGCGGGGGCGCGGGGCGGGTGCGTGGGGCCCCTGCTCGGGCGCGGGAGGGCCGGGTGCGGGGGGAGCGGGCGGGGCGCGCCGACGGTGGCGCTGCGGCTCGGGGGGTGCGCCCTGGGGGGGGCTTCGCGGGTGGGGGGCGGGGGCGGCGGGGCCCGTAGGGCGGGGGGAGGCCGCGCGCGGGCCTGGGACACAGGGGGGCGGCGGTGGCCGGTCGTGGCGGGCTCGGGCGGGGGGGTGTGGTGGGTGTGCCGGGGGCTTCGGCCGGGGGTGGCGGGGGGGCGGGAGGGAGGGGGAGGGGGGGTGCGTGCCGGGGGGCTGCGCCCGGCCGGGACGGGTGCGGGGTTGAGTCGGCTCGGGTGGTGGGCCGCGGGCGGTCCCGTCGGGGTGGGGAGAGGGGGCGGCGGCGGCGGGGGCGTGCGGGGGTGCGGGCGGCGGGGGGGGGGGGCGCGGTAGTGCGCGGGGGCGGTGGGGGTCCGGGGGGGGGGGGGAGGCGCCGGGGGGTTGGGGGGGGCGCCGGCGGGCGGGGAGGCGGGGAGTGGGGTGGGGGGCGGGGCGAAACCGGGCGGGCCGCGGGGGGCGGGTCCGGGGGGGGCGCGTCCGTTTGGCGCGGGCCGGGGGGTGCGTGGGGCGCGCCGGTCGCGGCGTGGCGGCGGCTGGTCTTCGGCGGGCGGGCGCGCCGGGTGGGAGCGGGGTGGGGCGGGGGCGTTCGTGCCGGGGGGCGGGGGGGCCGCGCGGGAGGCGGGGCCGGGGAGGCGCGGGCGGAGGCGGGGATCGGTCCGGGCCGGAGCGGGGGGGCCGCCGGGGCGGGCGGGGGGGGTGGGGGGGGGATCAGGGGCGAGGGAGAGCGGGCATGGGGGGGGGGGGTGACCGGGGGGGGGGGGGGAAGGGCGGGCTGGGCCGATGCTCGGGCGGCGGGGGTGGAGGGGTGGGGGGGCACAGGCAGGATGAAGTAGGCCAGGGGGAGGGGGAGTGGAAGGGAGGGGCGGGAGCATCGCCGGAGGGGGGGGGGGGGGAAGGTGCCTGGGAGCGGTAGGTCGGGGGGGGGGAGGTGGCCGGGCCCCGGGGCGGGAGGAGGGGGGCCAACCCTGGGCAGGGCCGGCGGGGGTTGACGGGGGGGGAGGGGGGAAGGGAATGTGGAAAGAGCGGGTGGCGGGAGGTGGGAGGGAGGGGGGCGGGACGGTGAGGCCAGGGGGTGGGGGGCGTTGGGTGAGAGGGGGGAGGGAGGAAGGGGAGTAGATGAGGGAGGTCGTGGGTGAAGCGCAATGGAAGGGGGAGGAGGAGGGCTGGGCGGGGTTGCGGTGGGGGGGCGTCCAGGGCGGGGGGGGGGGGCGGGGGCGAAGGGGCGGGGGGGGGTGGTGAAAAGGCAGGGTCAGACGAGGTGCCAAAAGATAGGGAGGCAGGGTAGGACGAGAAGGTGTCTGGTGGAGGGGGGCAGGGCGACGCGGTCGAGCAGGACTGCAGCGGAGGCCCCGGGGGGGGAGGCACCGGGCGGGGAGGCGGAGAGGGACGGTCGGCGATAAAGGGGAGGGGTGGGGAGAGGGGGGGGGAGGGAGGTAGATGGCGCGGAGGTGGATGTGGGCGGGAGAAGTGCAGGGGGGGCGGAGGGGGGCGAGGGCGTTGGGGGTTATGAGTGGAGAAAGGGAGCGGAAGTGGTAGGAGTGAGTTAGAGGGGGGGGCGGAGGGAAGAGTGAGGGGAAGGCAGAGGTGGAGGAGAGGGGGGGAGGGGGGAGAGAGGCGAGGCGGGGGGAGAAGAGGAGGGGAAGAGAAGCGAGGGAGACAGGAGGGGGATGAGAGGAGGAGGGGGGGGGCGGGCTGTAGGGGATGGGTGGTCGGGAGTAGGGGAGTAGGGGAAGTGTGGGAGGGGTGGAAGGAGAGGTTGGGGGAGGAGGGGAGGAGGGAGAGTGGAGAGAGAGGGAGGGATAGAAGGAGGGTTAGAAGTAGAGAAAGGGAGGGGGGGGGGGTGAGGCTCGAGGAGGGAGAGGAGAGGGGAGAAGGAAATAAGGGGGAAGGGGGGGGCAGGTTGGGGAGGGGGGTAGGGGGTGAGGTAAGGGGGTAAGGGCGGGGGGGTAATAGCGAAGAAAGGACTAGAGGGAGGGAGTGAAGACAGAGGGCGCCGGAGTCGGTGAAGGAGAGTGGAAGGGGCGGAGGAGGGGCGGAGGTGCAAGGGGAGTGGAGGAAAGGGAGGGGGGAGGGGAAGGGGGAGGTAAAGGGGGGTGGAGGGGTGGGCGGGAAAGGAAGGAGGGGGGAAGGGGGGGAGAGAGAGGGAAGGTGAGAAAAGGGGGAGGGAAGAGAGAGAAGGAGAGAGAGAAGGGGGTGGCAGGAGCGAGAGGGAGAGGAGGAGGGGTGAAGAAGGAGAGGAGTGGGGAAGGCAAGGGAGGAGAAGGGGGGGAGGGGGGGAGGCGAAAGGGAAGGGAAGGGGGGGAAGGCTTGAGAAGGAAGGGGAGACAGAAAGCGGGGGCGATTAGGGGGAAAAGGAGGGGGCGGGAGAGGGGGGAAGTGCGGATGGAGGGGGGGGAGGGTCAAGGAGGGGGAGTAGGGCGGGAGGAATTGCGGGGGGGGGTCAGAGGAGTGCGCAGGTGGGAGGGAGAAGGGGGAGGGGGAGGAGCCAGGGGGGGGGGAGAGGAGGGCGGCGGGAGGGGTTGCTGGGGGGAGAGGAGAAAGGCAGGGGGCAGGAGAGCGAGGGGAAGGAGGTGAAGAGGGCAGAGAGGCGGAGGGGTGTAAAAGGGCGGTTTGGTGGTTGGGAAGGGGGGGGCGGCGTGGGGCGGGGAGAGGGGGAGAAAGGGGGGGTTGTGGCGGGAAGGAGTAGGGTGGGTGGGGGGAGGGGAGCGGGTGGAAGTGAGGAGGAGAGGGAGCGGCGGGAAGGAAGGAGGGACGAGGGGAGGGAGAGGGGCGGAGTGGGGGTGGAGGGAGTGTGGGGAGAAAGGGAAGGAGGTGGTTGTTAGGGGGTGGAGGGGAGCGGAGGAGGGAGAAAGGGGGGGAAGAGGGGCAGTATTGAGAAGGGTTTAGGGAGAGCAAGGGAGAGGTGAGGAGAGGACAAAGGGGATGGGAGGGAATAGGGGAGAAGGGGAGACGGGATGGGGAGGGTCGCGGAGGAGGGAGGAGTGTGGCCGAGGGGGGGGGTGGAGGAAGGTAAGGGAAAAAGGATAGAGAGGGGATGGTGGGAGGGAGCAGGGAGAGAGGGCGAGTGGTCTGGTGGTGGCGAAAGGAAGTCGTGGGACGAGGTGCGGTGAGGGAGGGGGAAAAGAGAGAGGGGGTGAGTTGGGAAGTGTGGGAGGTGGTTATTGTGGATGAAGGCGGTTTAAGGGCAGAGTAAGTATATTAGGATGTGTAATTTGGGAGGGTCAATGTCCTGTGGAGGATACGCTTTATTGGTTGAGAGGATGAGGGTGGAGAGGGAGGGGTGAGTGGGGAGAAGGGGAGGAGCGTTAGACATCATGAGGTTGCGGGACGAACTGTTCATGTGGCTTATTATTTGGTCGTTTGCTTGCCTGTGGGTTTTTACGCGAGGGGTGTAAGAGCGGAGGAGAATTGGTAGTAGTCGGAATGAGTGTTGGTGAGGGAGGGTTTGGGGTGATTTGAGTAGCTGTGTTTTTACTTGGTATGGGCTGCCATTATGGTCTATCTTTCTTGATTATGATGACTGTTTTTTTTTTTTTTTCATGTTGACTTTGTTTTTATTTTCTCTTCCTTTGTCTCTATTTTTTTTTCTTTTACTGTTTTTTCTCCCCTTTTTCTCCCTCTCCTGTTTCTTTTTATTTTTTTTTCTTTTCTTTTTTTCTTTTTTCGCATTTTATGCTCTTCTGGTTTTTTGTTTTCTCCTTTGTATTCTTTTGTCTTCTACTTTATTGTAATCTTTTTTCTTTTCTCTCTGTGTTCGTTCTTTTTCTTTTTTTTCTTCTTCTTTCGTTGTTATATTTCTATTTTCTTAGTGCTTTTATTTTTCTTTCCTCTTTTATTTACTCTCTTTATTCTTGTATCTTTCTCCTTCCTTGTATATCTTTCCTTCTTTTCCTTTTTTTTCTTTTGCTTTCTCACTTGTTTTTTTGTCTTACTTCGTTTTTCTCTTTTTCTATTTTATCCCTTTTTATTGTCTTTTTTTTCCTTTCTTCTCCTTTGCCTTTTTTTTCGGTCTTTTTTCTCATATTCTTTCTCCTCTTTTTTCTTCTCCTTTTGCCTCTGTTTCTTTTTTTTTTTTTATTTCCTGCATATTTTTCTTCTCACTGCCTTTCCTCATTTTTTTTTTCTTTTTTTTCTTATTTTTGTTTGTTATGTCTTTTGTTTTTTGTTTTCTTTTCTTTCCCTTTTTAGCTTTTTTTTATTCTGCTTTCCTTTTTTTTTCTCTCTTTTCGTCGTTTCGTCCTTCTATCCTTCCCTGTTTATTTTTTTCTCTTCTTTGTTCTTTTTTTTTTCCCTTTTTTCTTTTCTTTTCTTCTCTTATTTTCACTAGTTTCTTTCTTTTTTTCTCTACTCTTTTGGTTTTTTTCGTTTTTTCTTTATGTTTCTTTCTGTTTATCTTTTTTTCTTTTTCTTACTTTTTCTTTTTCTTTTTTTATTTTTCTTCTTTTTTGCTTTCTTTTTTTACTTCCCTTTAGTTTATTATTGCTTATCCTGATTTGTCTTTCTTATGCTCCTCAATTGCTTTTCCCTTCTTTCCACACTATTTATTTTTCTTTCTTTCTCTTTTTTTTGTTCACTTCTTTTTTCTTTTTTCTTTCTTCTTGTCGTTCTTGTTTCCTTTCTTGTTTTCTTTCCTTTCTTTCTTATTGTTTTGTTATATTTTTTTTTCTCTATTGTATTTTTTTTTTTTTCTTATTCCTCTTTCTTTTCCTCTTTCTTTTCCTCTCCTTTCTTTTCCTTTTCTCCTGTCTTATTGTTAACTTTCTCTCTCACCTTCTTATCTTTCTTTTCTTCCATTTTTTTCTTTTTTTTTTTTCTTTTCCCTTTCGTTCTTTTTCTTTTTTCTTTTCTTTCTCCTTTTTCCTTTTTTTTTTATCCTTTACCTTTTTCCTTTTCCTTTTTACCTCCTTTTTTTTTCTTTGTTGGGTCCTGTATTTCTTCCATTCTTCCCTTTTCTTGCTTTTTTTTTCTTTTTTCTCCCTCTTGCTTTTCCTTCCCTTGCTTTCTTTTTTGCTCTCTTCGTTCTTATCGTCAATTTTGTCTTATGTGTTTATTTTCTTTTCCTGTTGCATTCCTTTTTCCTTTTTTTTTTTTTTCTTATTTTTCTCCTCTTTTGTTTTTTTTTTTTTTCTCTCTCTGTTTATAGTTTTCTTTCCATTAATCCTTATCTGTTGTTATGGATACTGTCTCTGCTTATCTTCATACTCTGGCTCGGTCGCTCTTTATTCCTTTCTTTTTATCTCTTCTTTTTTATTTTCTTTGTTTTTTCTTTCTTATTCCCTTTCTTTTTTATTTATTTCCTTTTCCCCTTCTTGTTTTCCCTTCTCTTTTGTTCTTGTACGTTTTCCTTCCTTTTTTTGATTTCTTTTTTTTTCTGCTTTATTTTTTTTTTCCGTCTCTTTGTTTTCTTTTCTTTCTGTGTCTATTTCTGACTTTTTTTATTTTTCCTTTCTTTGTTCTTGACCCTTGTCTTTTGTTTTCCGTTTCTTTCTGCTTTTTTTTTTCTATTTTTTCTTTCTGCTCTTTTCTTTTTTCTTTTTTTCTCTTCTTTCTTTTTTTTCTATTTTCTTTTTTCTCCTTCCCTTTCTTTCCTTTCTTCCTTTTTTTTCTTTTCTTTTTCTTTTTTCTTCTCTCTTCTTCTTTCTTTTTTTTTTTCTTCTTTTTTTTTCTTTCTTTTCTATCCTTTCTTTTTTTTGTTTTTTTTCTCTCTTTCTCTTTTTTCTTTTTTTTCTTCTTTTCTTTCTTCTTTTTTCCTTCTTTTTTTTTTTCTTCTCTTTCTTTCTCTTCTGTTTCTCTTCTTTTTTCTTTTTTCTTTTTTTCCTTCTTTCTTTCTCTTCTCTCTTGCTTCCTCTTTTCCTTTTTTTTAATTTTTCCCTTTTTTTTCTCTCTTCTCTTTTTTCTCTTTTTCTTTTCTTTCTTTTTTTATTTTTCTTTTTCTTCTCTCTTCTCCTCCTTCTCTTTTTCTTTCTCTTTCTTTTTTTCTCTCTCCTTTCCGTCTTCTTTGTTCCTTTCTTTTCTCTCTTTCTTTTTCTTTATTCTTTCTCTTTTTTCTTTTTCCCCTTTCTTCCTTCTTTTTTTCTTTCTTTCCCTTCTTCTTTTTTTTTTTTTTCTCTCCTTCTTTCTTTCTTTCAAAAACAACTTTAGAATTTTATAGGCCCTTCTTCTTCGTTTTTTTTCTTTTGGTTGCTCTTTTTTTCTTTATTGAGAGGGCCCCCTACTTTCTCTTCTTTGTCTTTTTTTGAAACCTGGATCAATTTCTCAAGCACAGGACTTATCTCTTTCAGGAATCACGAACAGCAAAAAAAAAAAAAAGGATGGATTGACTGCTGCGTTCTTTAAGCTTCTTTTCTTTCTTTACTATTTTTTTTTTTCCCTTTCCTTTCTTTCATTACTTCCTTTTTGGTTTCGTTTTTTGTATTCTTCTTAAAGCATTCTTGTCTTTTCCTTGCTTTTTCCTTTTGTTTTTTCTTCTTTTACTGCTTTTCCCCTAGATCCATCATCTTACCTAATTATGGACAATGCATCATATCACAATGTTGTTGCACAAGAAGACAAAATACCTTCGGCGTCTAGCACAAAGGAAGCAATAAAGTTGTGGCCCTGAAGGGAAAATATACCATTCCCAGAAATGTATTTCAAGCTCAAGTTGTTGTCCTCTGTAAAAAAGATGCAAAAAAGCAAGAAATATCAAATTGACAGTTAATAGAAGAGCATGGCCATAGGAGCTTGAGACTTCCGCCGTACCATTCTCATTTAAATCCTGTGGAACTTGTGTGGGCTACCTGAGACTAATGTTGCAAATTATGGACTGAATGGTTCGATGTGCAACGAGGATGATCTGTCGACTAACTAACTAACTAACTAATGTTGCAAATTACTTGGACTGCCAGTAAATTTCTACCAAAAATCATAATGGGAAGTCTTCGTAAGAAAATGGAAGAATAGATTCATGTGGTTCAAGCTAGATTTAGACAACGAAGAGAAACAAGAGATTACATACTCAACATGCATTTAATAATAGACGATTACATAAATAGGCACACATAGTATTATTTGGTGCTCACAGAAGAAGAAGAAGGAAATAGAGATTAGAAGACGCACTAGACAACATAAAATTTGAAAGCTATAATAGTTACCGACCGGGAATGTGTGTTTAATAATAGAGAAGTGTAGAGAATTTAATGTAAACCTATTCTCATGTTTTGTGGATTATTCAAAGGCGTTTGACTGTGTGTATAACATCAGAAAATTTGGGAAATCATGAGGGCAATTGGCTTTCCATCACACGTAGTACAACTCATAACAATGCTCTATCTGGACCAACAAGCAGCGGTTCAAACTGATAGCTGTGGACAGAAATGAATGGCAGTGCACGAGACAGAAGGCTGGTCTAAGGTGTACGTATGTGTGGTAATTATAAGTGGTTCGTCTTAAAGCACGTTAACAGTACATTTTAATGTGTTTAAATGCAGCAAAATCGTGAATTCAGATGTCCCATGTGTTACATTGAATGAATGTCCTCTTAATAGAGAGAGGAATTTGAAGTACTTGGGAACGATCTGCTGTGATGTTGGTATCCTTGAATTGCACTCGTTGTCTGTCCCTGAATATCATAACAGATTTAACGGGAACCGTAAATTGAATGTCAACAAAATGACAGCAGCAAACGATGGTAATCCACGTCATATTTACTTTAATGTTGTTGATTGGTCGGGCAGATAATTAATCAATAGTTACATGACCGTTCCCATGTAGCTGGGAGGATCGGTCAGAATATAATAAATAAATAATGATTGCAAACATACCGTTTCGCCTGCCGCAGTCAATCTCATCATATTGATAACTAAATGACAAATACTTGAGCGTGGTCCATCACTAATTGCTTACAATTAAGTTCCTTTGACTGACGTACTAAAGCTGTGACCTTTTGCCTACAGTTCGATCGGCCAGTTGTGACGCCAAATATTCTCTTCATTTCCTCTGCGCCATGCATTCATTCTTGGCCGTTCTTCATAATCTAGATTGTGCCGTTGCTTTTTTCCCCCTCTCCATTGCTGTTGTCAAACATTCCCTGACTATGGTAACGTAATGTAGTCCCCGTGACGTCATGTAGTAACTATTGTATTCTTGCGCTGTACGGCGACTTAATTTATTTGTCTGCCTACTATTTTCTTATCCAATACTAAATCATTGACTCTGGCCTCAAACGCTACGTGGCACGATCTTCGACAGATGTATATCGTTTGGGGATCGTGTGGAAGCTTCGATGGTGAAGGCTGGAAAGGGACTTAAAGCATTGAGGGCGATGGCGGCAACCGGGGGAGGATGATATACGGGCTCTTTCAGCAGGTAATAATACAGTCATTGAGTATGGTTTGTTGATACTGACAGTATCAAAGAGTCAGCTTAAAAGGTTAAAGCGCATACAGAATACGGTCATGCGGGTGATTCTGGGGTGCACACGGGAGACACCAATTATATCATGAGGCGTATCCTTGCACTACCAAAAATTGCGGACAGGCAGATAGTCCTTCAAGCCAAATGGTACCTGAGAGTTGCTGGAGCAGCCATGGATGTCATAGAGACGAGGCAAGTCCTAGACGGCACAGGCAGCAATATCTATCAGCAAGTGTGTGTGTGTGTGTGTGTGTGTGTGTGTGTGTGTGTGTGTGTGTGTGTGTGAAATAGAGAACACGACTCGTGAACAAGAGTGGGTAAAAGAACTGGAAGACATGGCGGACTGGCATAAAGTAATAGTAACACTGGGTCGACGACAGTGGCGAGACTGGGCAGCGGGCCGCTCAGAGGTTGAGGTGCAACAACTGATCCAGAGTAACAAACATTAAGGTGACATACCGATGTGCCAGTGGTGAGAAACAGACGTAGTGGCTGGGGTTTCATTGCGAAGGCTAATGAACGATGCTTGAAAAAGGAGATAGTAGCACATGAAAGTAGGACCTCCAGCATAAGAATGGAGATGGAAGCAGCAACAGCAGCATTCCGTTGGAAGAAGGAGATCACTGCAACATTGTATTCATTACGGACTCAAGGAGTATATTTAGTAAGGTGAAGAAAGGAATGTTTCGTGTTGAATGGCTTGCGTCGCTTCAGAGGTCACAGATTGTGTGAATTGTATGGATTTTCAGCTCCGGTCAATGCGGAAGTATTTGGAATGTACAGGCTGATAGGCTGGCAGGAAATGCACATCTTTGTGGTAGATTACCTATGGATAAGGAAAAGGTGATCAGACGACTGCGGGACCAGGTGGAAAAGGTGGGGGAACAGTTTGAGAACCCGTATATGGAAAGAGTGCTATTGCGGGGGACCGGCATGGGTTCTGAAAGAATCTCGAAACTGACAGTGAAGACAAGGAGAACTTTCAACTAGATAGCTATTGGAACGAGTAATAGTACGACTTTTAGCTGGCTGTTAAACGAGGGGACGGAGCGCGTATGGGAATGTCGTCATGTCGGTTCTTAGCTCAACTCATCTCAACATGAAGTCTCATTCAACTTTAACTTGCGTTTGCTTATGCCTGCCTCTCTAGTCTTCCATCAACATTATCAAGACATCCAAGTACTGTGGCAGTCAGTTGTCAACAAGACGGCGTTGTAATTATGGTTTGAATCGACTGTACTCAGCAACGAATATTTCATGCACAAGATAGGTATCCACCTTAGACGTCATACATTGGTCGGAAATCTGAATGCTGCACGTCACGGTAAGAAGTACGCGCCGGAAAGCACAATTGTAAAACATGTATATTGACAAATTCTGCATTATCATTTAAAAAGTTCGGGTCTCATATGAGGGTCGGTGGTGTAGTCGCATAAATCAGAGATACGAATTAGTAACAATGGTGAGGCATCTCCACTGGTGCTATTTTTTAAGCATTTTTATTATTTTTATTTTATTTTGATTGGTTTATCAAAGCTGTCATTTATTTTACAAAAAATAAATAATGGTAATATCATTGGCGCCTTGCCGTTCTAACAGACGATAGTTTGTGCTTTAAAAAGGCATACTAACTTTAACCTACGGCGGTAGCGATTGTGACTGATAAGGCCAATTCGCGCTGTAAATGTTCGTCCATAGTGGGTGCATGTGAACACGTGGTCATTTCCACCATCATACACCATCTTACGTCTCACACGCTCGGTGTGTGACTTATCTGCAATAATTTTCTCCTTTCTCTTTATTCAATTTCTGATGCTTTCCCTCCATGCGACTTGCTCCCACTGTGCATTGCCAATGCTTGTATCAATCATGTCCTGCTTACACACATCTTTGTATCGTAGTAGAGGCCGACCCTGAGATCTCTTACCCAAATGTAATTCACCAAAAAAGATGCCTTTTGGTATTCTAACATCATCCATCCTCCTAACATGTCCTATCCATCTAAGTCTACGAAGACTGAGCATGAAATAAACCGTCACACAACCTGATCTTTCCAATACTTCAGTATTTTTGATTTTGTCTTGCCACTTAATACCAAGAATTCTTCGCAGACACCGCATATGA
Source organism: Cepaea nemoralis (assembly GCA_014155875.1). Lineage (NCBI taxonomy): Eukaryota > Metazoa > Mollusca > Gastropoda > Stylommatophora > Helicidae > Cepaea > Cepaea nemoralis. The sequence goes on from JACEFZ010013368.1 coordinate 248,274, forward strand.
AAGCTGTGTAAACATTTCTCTTGGTGTGAGTAAGTTGTCCAGGTTTCACTGCCATAAAGAAGAGTACTAAGGACACAGGCTTGTTAGACAAGGACTTTTGTTTTGGCAGTAAGCTTCATGTTCTCCCAAACTCTTTTTCTTAACCTGTTCATTGTTGTTGCTGCCTTACCAATCCGGATGTTGATTTCCTGATCTAGGGATAATTTGCTATTTACCACTGTTCCTAGATATGTAAAATGATCTACCACCTCTAGTTCGGCGTTGTCAATACAGAATGATGGTACCCCATGTGCACCTTGTGACATAATCTGTGTCTTCTTTTTGCTAATTGTTAAACCAAATTCAGAATAAGCATTGGAGAATGCAGATAGTAGACATTGCAATTCTTCCTCAGAGTGGGTCGTAACTGCAGCATCATCTGCAAAAAGCAACTCTCTGATCAGTACCCTCCTAATTTTGGTCTTGGCCTTCAATCTCTGAGTATTGTAGAGGCCGCCATCTGAGCGTGAGTGAATGTATATACCACCATCCTGATCACGAAAGGCATATTTCAGTAGAAGTGAAAAGTACATTCCAAAGAGGGTGGGAGCTAGTACACAACCTTGCTTAACTCCACTCTTGATTTCAAACTCTTCAGAAGTTGCACCATCAAACTTGATTATACCCTTCATGCCCGTGTGGAACGATTCCACAATGGACAGAAGAGATGGTGGGCAGCCAATCTTCTTTAGTGCCTTGAACAGACCCTCACGACTGACCAAATCAAATGCCTTTGTGAGGTCGATGAAGGCAATAAACAGTGGTTGATTCTGTTCACGGCATTTTCTTGCATTTGTCGCAATGAGGATATCATATCAATGGTAGACCGGTTCTGTCGAAAGCCACACTGTGTTTTGGGGTAGACTTGATCTCCTAGGACTTGAAGTCTGCGCAGAACAATTCTGGCAAATACTTTTCCAACAATACACAGAAGTGAGATACCCCTATAGTTGTTGCAGTCGCTCCGATCGCTCTTGTTCTTTACATTGTTATGATGCTTAAATCGTTGAAATCCTGTGTAGCTATATTAGCTGGTGGATCTGTAGAGTGAGTGTGTCTTGCCCACTCCTGATAACCTCTATTGGAATCTCATCCTTACCTGGAGCCTTTCCAGATGCAAGTTCATTTATAGCACACTTATCTTCTGTTATGGTGGGAAGTGTGTCCAGGTGGTCAAGAGTTGGTAGATACTCTATGGCGTTGAGGGCATCATCCGCTAGTTTAGTCTCACTTGAGTAAAGCTCCAAATAGTGCTCTACCCATCTGTCCATCTGCTGTTTCCTATCAGTTATGATTTCTCCAGCCAAGGTTTTCAATGGTGCACTTCTTTTGATCATTGGACCACAGGCTTTCTTTATTCCTTCATACATGATTCTGATGTTTCCCTTATCACTCGCACAAATGGTAATAACGATACTACTAAAAAGAAGAAAAATAAATATTCGATATACCCCCCCCCCCCCCCCCCCCCCCCTGAATTTATAGTTGTCACCGTCATGGCCTCAACCCAAAGGAATAGTGAAAACCTCAACTTATATCTTAACATAGCAAAGACAAAGATAATGCATACAGATAGAACTACTATGGAGAAAGTAATATATGGTAATGTGGAAAATTAGAGATGGTGGACAATTTAGAATATCTGGGACATTGATTACCAACAATGGTGACACAGTGGGGAAAAAAATTAAAAGAAGAATATATACTGCTCTTCAAAGACTAAAACAACTTAATACATTATGGATCGGAGATCCCCCATTGCAACAAGTGAACAGCACATACATGCTTTTGAATATAAATGTTACAGCCTGGTTCTTGAATATATTGGTTTAAGAAAAGAAAAATGCATCCATCCTTCAAGATCTGACTATTGAAGAAGGTTGGCTACTAAAGACGATAAAACAAAGAAAATTAAAATATTTTGGTCACTTGAAGCGCCACGAAAGTTTGGAGAGAACAATAATGGAGGGGTATATGCATGGGAAGAGAGGAAGGCCAAAGAGAGGATGAGTGCAGGACATGGCAGGATGATCTCCAGATTTGTGTATCGGACGCGGGACATCTTGCTTATGACCGAGAAGTTTTCCGAAAGGTTGTTATGTGAGCAAAGTTCGCCATAGCATGCTTCGGAACATTGGGAGAGGAGTGGGTCAGAATGCCAGAGAGAAAGTTAGACATATGCAGATTCATAATTACAATAGACCGGGAGTGCATGATTGGCCAACAGGCTGTGCTGAAAGGAAGTCGCAACAATTGATTAATGGCAAATCGCTCCCATGTGATATAAATCATCTAAACAGATGGCTGTGTGCTAAGAGGCAAAAGAAGTGCCTGTAGATTCGTAGCGAAGGTTAATTGACGTTGTTTAGAGCAGGAGAGCCTGACAAATGATACCACAACATCTAGTCTGAGAATGGAGATGGAAGGAATTACTGTGTCGTTCTGTTGGCTAGAGGAGTGTAACAAGCTACGTGGAGGGTCCCAAATAGCCCTGTCACAATGTTTAAATAATCTTCTATATAGCCCTGGCTGGGATAGGTCTTTACCTGCCAACCCTCCTCCGTTTTCCCCGGACTCACTGTCACTCTTTCTTTCGACCTAAGGACCTATTTCCTGCAATGTTCTTCTGGCTGATCCATATATATAACACAGTGATCGTTGGAATAAACTAAAACTGGATTTATTAAATCAATAAAGGACAGCACAGGAAAACATCAAGGCAGTTAACACAGATAGTTCTAAACAGACACAACACTGATGAAGTTCAGGCACAGAGCCTCAGGTAGCCAGATTCACAGACCCAGCTTCATACACTGTCCGATCCGTCCAAACACAGCTCACCGAGTGTGCAAGAATCTCCTTCCTTCCAGGTAATTGGTTGTACGTACAACAGCCTTCTGTAGACCAAACTTCCAGGTTTCCATGGACCACAGTCTTTTTAGTAAACAAATGTTCTAGGGAAGTGCCATGTAGTCACCTGTCATAATGTCAGGTAGGAAATAATGTCCTGGAGAATAGTTCTCATATAATAATGGGTGTGTCTGAGTGATTGGCGGGGTCCAGCCAATAATACAAAAGGACTCAATCCAAACGTATCGAGATGACTGATGATGTGTCAGTACAGCTGATGGTCATTCTTTCAAGGTCAGCAGTGGCTCTATCTTGTAGAGATCATATTCTTAAAACAGGCATGGCCCAAGCCTTGCCATGGCATAGTCATAACCTGCTTTCTGCGTAGAGCCCTGTCGAGACCTTCAGCTCTGTTCATACTTTCAAAAGAAGAAGGACCCTGGAAAGAACAAACATTCGAGTGAGGGATCAAGCTGACTCAAGCACCACACAATCCTGAAGACCAATAGGGTCTCAGTTAATATATTTGACATATAGGATCTTGACCGAATGCAGTATATACCATACCCAAATGAACGGGCCTGACCTGTCAGGTAGCCCCTGGATTGGCTACGTCCGGGCTTGAGTCGACCTCCAGCTGGTTGATGTCGGGTTGTCCACCCTAGGAACGTTTTGTCTACAAGACACACATTCCACACTCATACCAAGCCTTTATTATTATTGGGCACATTCATTTCCATGCTTTCCTCTCACTTGCAAACCATTCCTTTCTCACAACCAAGATCTTGTGGTGTGGTGCGCCCCGTAATCTGTGTCCTTCTCCCCGTTAAGTAAATATATTACAGTATTGGGGTTATATGGCACACCGTGTAGTTCCCCATTCAAAGAAGATACTACCCCTCCCGGCCGCCGCTCTCGACTGAGCTGTCGCCCCAATGTACCGGCATTGCCCTGCACAAGCCATAGTGTAGATAAGTTCAGGTTCTCTCAGTGAGATAGAGGAGTCCATTATCCTCCCGACATCCTCCTATCGAGTGACAGATGAAAGAGATAGTCCTGTGGCTAGCATCCCCTGGCTCAAGAAGATAGATTATAGATTGGTGGACCCCATCCCCGTAGCTATCTAATGTGCCTATATTTAAAAGAGAGATGCTACTAAGTAACGGTAAGCCGTAGGAATCAAGATATCACTCGCCTATCAGCTGCCAAGAACAAGCGATATCATTTAGTATCTACTTATTCTTCAGATGTGTTCCCTTGCCATGCCAAGATCAAGACGCGTAGCCAGATCGGCTAACGGTCACCCCCTCCCAACATGGCAAGACTGCTGTTTTGCCACATCCTCTCAGTCGTTAAGACAATAGTTATTTATAGGCCAAGCTTTGCCTGGACCAACGAAAACCCAAGTTTACCTTTACACCACTTCAGTAGTATGTTGCATCTCTGTCGTAATCTTTAACTCACTGGACAGGCTGCAACTATCAAACGGTAGGTGTTGGCACGGCCATCAATTGACCAGCCGCTGCACAAGGCGCTCCATCGGGACTACCCGAAAGGAAAGACAAATATATACTCGCTCCATGTAAAGATTGTGGTATGAAGATAACCCAAAGAACCATCTTTCCTGGAGATTTGAGCGAACAAGAGAACTGAGAGCTTCCGAAAGCCGTTTCCCCCTGTTTACCCAAAATAAAAGAAGGCATAAGGACATGGGCCACTGGCGTTTCGCTACAAGGAGCAAGCCTAGACTTTCACATATTCACAGTTGTGTTATAATGAGAAGATTCTGCCAGTTACATTCGTTTGTTTTCCAAGACAACTCTCAGAAAATTCTGACAATTTGTCAGCACTATGGTCATTAGGTTTGGTCGATCCCGAAGCCGTACTATTGGGAAAAACGAATCGTTACGCTGCACGGGATTAACCCAGACCACCGACTTAGTGTAAACAATCACAGTAACGAAGATGCCACCGAGACTTCGAATGACATGAAAGATGGTGTAGACAACAGACGAGACAAGTATACAATGATATACAGAAACAACCATTAACACTGTACAACAACAGTTAAGGAAAGATTAAAGATTTGCAAGCTTGTGAAGTTTTCTTCTATCAGATGGAAGAGTCAATATGGACATGGAACTAGGTCACTGGTCAGATGTTATCAATACACATCATCGTCATCTGGTGTAGTCGTCCAAGTATCTCAATACACTTCAATGTTCTGGTTCACTTCATTTGATGATATTCCTCCATGCCACAGTGCCATGACATCAATACTCATATTCGTGAACATGCGTTGACGTGCATGTATCTTAACACACCTCAATGTTCTGGTTCAATTCTTTTGATGACATTCCTCCTGTTTTATCTAACTGTGTCCATAAAAGTTATAACACGGCCACTGGGTTCGATTTCCATACTCGGCGGAGGCTACCTACACACACACACACACACGCATGCACGCGCACAAGCACGCACACGCACTCATAAAACTCCCCAAAAGGACCTTTACTCCACTCGACCCTTAATCAATGAAATGTCATCTTTAATTTTCAGTTAAAAGCAGACCGGTCGTTTGAAAAATCTGATGCAGTTATCTGCCCTTAACAATGCGAATTATCAGTCATTAAGACTTCGATACGTTACATTACACTTGAGACGTCACATGATACAACGATGAAAATACTCAGAGGCGTTGAAGCCTCATTTTATATTGATAAGCCTCCCACTATACCTCTACGCGCACGCAAACATAGACCTCCTCAAACGGACCTCTTCCCCACTTAGCCCTTAACAAGGAAGCACCATTTTTAATTTACAATTTAAAAAATATACCGGTTGCAGGAAAAACCGCCTATAGTTTTCTGCCCTTAGCAACACGAATTATCACCCTTTGAGGCTTCGATACGCTACATTTTGCACTTGACGTCACGTGATACAAAGACGAAAATACACGGGGGATTAGAAGTCTCTCTTCATAAGGATAAACCTCCTACTATACTACTCGCGTTGTAAGGCCTGAGAACAGCATCGTTTCATAAATGTTCAGAAACATTGTGTCGGAGAATTCCAAAATGCTAATCTTATAACATTTTATATTCTCTACAGCCTGTGAATTTCCCCCAAATGTATACCTAGTTCTAACATTCCAGGTGCCATTTATGGCAATTCACCGAGGTGAAAAGAGGTAGGTTGGCGATCCGGATGCCTTGCAGCTTCCTCATTACCGCGTGCTACTTCTTCCGATAAAGCCTGCTCTCTTTTTTTAAAATCTTGTTTGGCGGAGTTATTTGTCTGTCCTTAACTTTAGACTTTAATGCTTGGTGTGATTTTGCAGCTATAGTTGTATACGGGATGAGTAGCCAGTCCCATGCCAACCCTCATAGCTATCTCATACGGCATGCACGGTAAATTACTGTTCTTTGCTTCCCTGACGGGCCCTGACAACACTTCTTCTTCTTCTTCTTCAGCGTTCCGAGCCATTGAGGTTCTTTTCTGCAGATACAATCCGTCTCCATTCGTCTCTCTGGTGGACCTTCTCTTGCCAGTCGTTGATTCCAAGTGCTTGTAGGTCTCCTGACAACACAGGAGAGAAAATATTATGTATTTCTTATTTCATTGCCACGTTTAATATTATAATCCTGTTTCTTTAATATAGTAAGATAACGTGTAGTCAGCCGACTTCCTGATCTTAACAATCGAAGTTCCTTGTGGCGAAACTCAGCTGTTTCTGTGAATACTCTCATTTAACCTGTTGTATCTATTTGCTAAGGACATTTTTTGGACATTTTGAGGGAGGCTAAGTCGCAAAGAAAATTACCACAAACACCAGAAAGAAACAATCTTCAATTTTGGGCCACAAAATGACAAGACAAAAACTGAAACATGCTGTTACAACTGGAAAGATTTGTGAAAAGAGAGATAGAGGGTGGCAGTGAGAGCAAATTCTTGACAGTCTTGTGTTAATGCACGGAAGGGAGTCAGTACACAAACTGATACATGTCGTTGGATATCGCAAGATGTGGAGATATATCGCCCACAAAATGAGCTGCACGGCACAAGCTGATGACCAAACACACACATGTAACCATACACACATGCGCACGCACGCACACACACACACACACACACACACACACACAAATATGCGCACGCATTTCTGATTGAAAAATAATTTATATTCTAAAAGTCTTCGATCGCAGTTTCTGTATACAATGAAGCAAAAATGGGTCGGTTAAAGTACTACTGAAAAACAAGCACGAAAACATACACGTACCTGAACAGGTCCGGTTAAGGTATTTCGTGTGTTTGCTGTTTCACAGCAGGATCTTGACATACATTTATACTTCATTTTATACTGTCATATCCTGCTACAATCTAGATCGTACTTATTCTTTGAATGCTTTGTTTGTCTTGATTACAATAGCAGGGATAGTGCTTAACCAAGTCAAACATTTACATATTTAGGGGCAATAATAACATCAGATGGTAGATGCGATACAGAGAATAATAGCAGGAATTGCAAAGCAAACGCTGCATGTCAGAACAGTACAAATATCGTATGTGATAACTCAGTTTAATTGAATGTCAGAAAGATTGTACTGAAATGTTGTAAAAGTGGGAACCGCGTATAGATCGTTGAGGTATCTAGGTCAGCCAACAATCTGGGGTCAGGTCGAAGCACTAATAACAAAACCTAAACTTGGGTAAGTGAGAACATGGGGTCAAACTGTGTATCACACCAGGCCAGTAGCAATACATAACAGTACGTGGGAAAGGCAGCCAAAAGTGGATTCCTGGTCATCCTCATGTCAACATTGTCAGAAAAATTGCAGGTCCCAGAGAGCGTTACTAATCGAGATCCTTCTAGATGTGTCAGATCGCATAAACAACATTCAATCGTAACGGTATTTAAGACGGTTATCAGGTCAGACAAGGCTTGAGCAGATACAAGATTTCTGGGTGTAGGGAATAGTAGGAACCAAGAGTGCGCAATGACGAATAAACTAGAAACATTCAATGCTCGAGCAGAATAGTAAGACTAAAATGGTATGATAGAGTCACAATGCAGAGCTTATGGTACGAAATAAACAAATCAAGTGAATAAAGAGGAAGGAATCAACATTGGGGGACCATGCATCAATAAGATTAGATATGCAGATGATACAGTCTCGATTGCAAACAATGAACAGGACCTGCAACATTTGGTAGACGCGGTTGTTGCACACAGTGAACAACTAGGGTTAGAATTGAATTGTAAGAAGACACAGATCATGGTCGTCACTGGGAAGGAGGAAATACCACAATGTAATATACAAGTATATTCTTAAACAAGTGAATCGGTACAGATATCTCGGAACAGTCATAACATCTGATGGGAGATGCCTTGAAGAAATTAGAACAAGAATTGCCATTGCGAAGGTAGCCTTTTGCAAGATGAAAAACATGCTGACCAATAAAAAAGATATCACGTGAAACGAGAAAAAGAAGTTAGTTAGTCGGCAGATCATCTTCATTGCACATCGAACCATTCAGTCCATAAGTGCTCGGATCCCCTCCTCAGCAAATCCCGCAGCGTGTAGCGGCTCATAACACCAGTTCTGTGTTGGTTTATTACTCTTCTTTGGCTTCCTGCGTAGTGTTCTTGTTTGGCCACGCCTCTTTTAACTTGCTGTTCTTACAGCCTGACCATGGTTGTAGATTTCCAGTCATCGCTTGGTTCTCGTAAATGACTTACTTCTCGTAGAGCAATCAGAATGTTTGCCTGGTCCATGGCTCGTCCGCCTTCCACGGTAGTCCTACCTGCTAGCCTGTCAGTCTGCTCTTTCCCTTGAACATCCGCAAGCCCTGACACGAAGATGAAACTAATCTTTGCCAACCGAGACCGCTCCAGAGACAACAGCCACTCTATTCGGACCCACCCCATCTCTATCATCCTGAGCATACTCATTGAGTCATTAAAGACACATGCCTGATTTAATGTCTTTGTCTCGAGCCAAGGTATTGCTTTACTTATTGCTATGACTTCCATAGTCAGGCTTTTTGTGGTCAAAGCAAAAGCGCCAGACTCTTCCTTCACACTTTTCCCTATGGCCTGAGCCATAAAGGCCTATGAAATTCTCACTCCTCGGACGACTGACCCATCCGTGTAAATGACAGCATCATCCTCTAACGAATTCTCGAAGATCAGAGCCTGTACTTCCACCTCCACAGCAGCTGGATTTTCTTGTCCTGCATTTCCTGTCAAGTTGGATGCACACTGCAAAAGATGTACAGAACTCTGTTGGCACTTGTACCCACTCCTCGCCAGGTTCTAAGTCCGCAAGTGAACACACATGCCGAAGAATGTCTTTGGCTTGACCCATCCACGACTTTCCTCTTTTTAACCTGCTGCCCTTTACCTTCTTAATCTCGCTGTGCAGAGGATGTTGTGTGTTTGCGTTGACTCTGGGATAGGCACGTGCTTGGCAAAATTGTATTCTGCCCCTCATGGCTGGAAAATCATGAAGGTAGCGCATCGCCCTGCATGCTATATCTCTAATACATCCAAGAATAATGCGCATAGCTTCGTTCTGTATCCTTTCCATCCTTTCTATCTGCTTATGGCTGAGAGTCAGGATCGCCATCGCATACTCCAAAACAGAAAGGACCAGACCATCCTAAAGAAGACATAGATGGCGCTGTTCACAATTTGCCGCCGCCATCACCCGCATCGCAGCCAAACCCCGCTTGGCCCGTGTTATCACCTGGTCTACATGCTCAGTATAAGCTATACTTCGATCAAATCGTATCCCCGGGTAATTCATCGCCTGCGTTCTTTCCACCGTCTCTGAACCCAGATTTATAGTTGGCGTTGGGGTGTTGATTATATGGTTATTCAAAGAGAACCATGTCACTGTTGCCTTTGTTGGGTTGACCATTGCCCCAGCTTCAACACATCAAGTGTTTATGCGATTAAGTTCCGTTTGTAGTTTCACAGCAACCTGATCTCTATCCTTGCCCTGACGATACACTAAAACATCGTCTGCATACGACAATGTCCTCCCCGGTCCTATAATTTGTTCGCTGGTGATTCTCACAGTGTAGGCGTTGAACAGCACCGGGGATAATGGTGATCCCTGTGATAGGCCAGGATATATTGTTGTTGGTTCTGAAGTCCAACTGCCACATCTAAAGACTACTTTCCGTTGGAAGAGGGCTGCAGCGATCCAACTAAGGAGGAAATCTTATCTTGAGTTCAAGAAGCTGAAGCATTAAAAAATCCAATAGTACTCTGTTGTACGTGTCCTCAAGATCAATCGCTGCAGCAAATGTTTCAATGCCTGAGTGGAAACCTTCATAGACATCATAGGCAAAAACTGCTGCATTAGTCCAGGTGTCTCTTTTTGGACGGTACCCTCCCAGAGTAGGTGGGAAAACACCTTGCCTCTCTAGCTGGCTTGATATTTTTCTGGCAATTAACTTCTCCAGCAGCTTACCTATTGTATTCTGCATGGTTACTACTCGATATCCCTGAATTTTTGTGTGGTCTTTGCCAGGCTTCGGCAAGGGAATCAGATAGCTGTGTAACCACTCCTCCTTGATGCTAGCACTCCCTATACTGTTGTTGTACATGCCTGCTAATTTCTCTAGCTCGTTGTCGGTACACATATTGATGTCGTCATATTTTATGCCATCTGGCCTTGGAGCGCTGTTTTTTGAACGTCGAAGCACAGCCTTGATTTCTTTCACTGTCACTGTGTCTTCATCCGAAATGTTCTGGGCATTGCACCTATCTGAGGTGACCTCCTTGGCGAGATTTCGACCTCTCATGTCTGTCTTGTTGCTCTGCTTTGCTCTTGCCCTTGTTCTCGTCAGTCCTCTGCCAGATGAGATCAGTACCTTGGAAGTCAGGAATACTCTTATTCTTGACTACCCCACTCATGCTTTGATGTAGTCGCCAGAACAATTTCAGTGACTTGTCTGTGCTTACTCTGTGACATACCTCTGCCCATTTTTTCACCTTTACCGCCGTAACCAATTTTTTGAAGTAGCTTACTTTAGTGTGCATCTCTCTTTCTAAGTGCATGCAGGGATTAGGATGGGCAACTCTGTTCTTTTTGGTGTTTTGCCATTTCATTACAGCACTACGCTTATCCACCCAGGCCTTTTCCACCTCACAATTCCACCAAGGTGGCTGCTCCCAGCTTATTTCCTGCCCTGAAGCTTTCTTCGCTTGTCGCGCCTTATTTTACTCACCACATCTTGCCCTGTACTGTCATACTGGAACGTACTGACCGTTGACTTGTGCTGCCTGGTTCTGCTTTTCTCCACCAATATGGAGTGCTGAAGTGCTACTATAACCTGTACTTTTGTATGGATGTGAATCGTGGACAATGAGCAAACAAGCTGAAAAACATCTGATGGCTGTGGAAATGTGGCTTCTGAGGAGAATGCAAAGAATACCATGGACAGACAGAAAAACCAATGACCAAGTACTACAGGAGACAAATGAAGATCGTAAACGGATTAGAGACATTAGACGTAGACAGTCAAAATGTTTTGGACATGTTATGAGAAGAAATGAATTGGAGAACTTGGTGACGACTGGCAAGATCGAAGGGAAGAGACCAAGGGGAAGACCGAGAAGTAAATACCTGGATGGCTTGGCCACGTGGCATGGTCGAGACAGAAACATGGAACTGATCCACGACTCTGGTGATCGAGTGAGATGACAAAACATGACCGCCCACGCTTATCGGCATGGCACGTGATGGATGGAAAGAGGAGAGGAAAATAAAATGCGCTGGATAGGACACACCATGAGGAAACATGTCAACTGTTAACTGTCGTTTACTGCCAATATTGTACCTTGCGGTGTATGGCAAAAAGGGGGAGGTGGGGGGGGTGGTCTTGAGCCCGAGGAATTAAGGCCATCTGGCTAGTACAGTCGCCGCGAACTGTGCAGGTTAGAGTTTTCTTTTTGCCCCCGACAGAAAAAGACTCCGCGCCTTTCCGAAGATTCGAACCCGGGTCTCCCGACGGAGAATCCGTCATTTTAGCCACATGGCCAGCCACTCCTGTCCTTTCTCTGGAACTCTCAGGGCAAAAGAAACAAAGGGACACCTGAAAATAAACAGAAAAGAGAATTTAGCGACAGAGATGAATAATATGGGGATAACATGGAAGGAGTTGCAACTGATAGCAAAGGTCACGGGGCGCGGGTGGGAAGACTGAGGGTAGTGAATTGTGCTGGTAGTGTCATGAACACTGTCGGACTGAGCTCGTCGTCTACGAAAGTGAGGGACAACTAGCCACGTATTCCTCGTGCATCCAGACCTTCACAATGTGATGGTGCTATCACATTATAGAACTACAGCAGGAAACTGCCTCGGGACAAATTAAGATTAAAAAACATACGAAGAAGAATATATGGACCTCTACTAGCTTAAAACAATAATAGATGAAACAACAAATGCTTATACACCTGTCCGCAGTTATTTGTATTGTGAACTGCACGTTAATAACAATGGCGGATGGTCGGTTGCTGAACTACCTGGGTTTGCCCTATGTAGTAATGTGTGTGCAACTGCTGATTCTCTAGTGCAGTGGTTCTCAACCGGTGGGGAATTCCCCCTCCCAGGGGGGGGGGGGATTTTAGAGTTTCCAGGGGGGGGGGGGGAATGAAGATTATTTCAAGATCGCGTTAATACAAGAACTGATTACTTAATAATGTTTTCCCTTCATACTTTACGGTTCTGTACGTCTCACCCCTCCTAAAATTCATTTTATAAAGTAAGTAGACCCACAAATCACGTTTTATGTGGACGTCTAGACTTGTTTTAGGTATGTGCTTCCATTATTACATATACTGTGTAGGGGCAGGAGCGGGAGGGGAGGGATTTTAGGTAGGACATACGAAAGGTGGGAGGGGGGGGGAATGACGTTGTGAAAATATGGTGAAGGGGGCACTAGCCAAATTTTTAGGTAGGAAATACGAAGGGAAAACAGGGGGGGGGGGAGGAGAAATGACGTTCTGAAAATATGGTGAAGGGGGGCACGGGCTAAAAAAGGTTGAGAACCACTGCTCTAGTGCCTGTCGCTTTCATAGACGATCAACTCCAACGTTAGTGACGAGCTGTTGTGTTAACATTCTGGCAACCGCCTAAGACATGTTTGCCTGTGCGTGCTGTTGGTTTGTCGGGACTGCTGTCTGTTCCATTTTTCACACGGGGCAGTGTGGAGCATTTTGAATGATATTCTCTGGCATAGGGACGGAGCATTATGAGGTGACCCTCTGCCGTGAAGTTGGAACCGTGACTAACTTCTTACAACATATGTAAAGATACTTTAGCTTTCTCGTGTGCATTCTCGTGTAAAGATAATTCAGTTTGAATTAAGCATGGCTCCAAGAAGGGACTCGGCATTTACTCCGGACATTAGCTGAGTCGACGGAACATCTATGGGTTTACCCGGTTTTATATAGTGTCGATTCCTAAAACTGGCGCCAAACGAAAAAGAACCAGTATTTTTCGTCATTTTTATTTTCCCGCTCTTTCACGATGTTTAGTCATGTAGTTTCGCCATCCACAATCTTTCCCATTTTATGCCTGCAGAATAATTGCTTACTCCGTATTGCAAGTTCTTCGTTTTAGTTTCATCGTTAAAATAATTATCTACTACTACTACTACTACTACTACTACTACTACTACTACTACTACTACTACTACTACTACTACTACTACTACTACTACCACTACTACTACTACTACTACTACTACTACTACTACTACTACTACTACTAGTAGTAGATAATTATGTAGTAGTAGTAGTAGTAGTAGTAGTAGTAGTAGTAGTAGTAGTAGTAGTAGTAGTAGTAGTAGTAGTAGTGGTAGTAGTAGTAGTAGTAGAAACGAAAAAAAAATATATTTCTTTCCTCTTGCTTTCTTTAAGTTAGTTGCATATCCTTTACATGGCGCCGCAATCAACTCCCTACGTTTTTCTGTTTGTGATTTACAAGGTAAGTTTACGCTCAATAGTTTGCCTACTTTCTAAACGACCGACGCTCATTCCATTGTTAAAATTCAAAACAAATCTGTCTGCTTCCAAATCGCTTGTAGCTAATTTCGATCGTGGTATATGGGATTGCGAATCGTGTTTCTACTCCTTCGCCACAGACGTCGGTTTTCTTTAAGTACCGCATCTATACATGTAAAATTATCTCTTACGCTGCCATAGATGCTGTAGAAATTGTCACAGCTTTAGAAAGGTGTCGATAATGACTGTCAGCCGGATGTGAAAACTGTAGTATCGTAGGAAGTGAAATTGTCAATGAGAACTGGTTTCACCCCTGCGTCAGAATGTTGGGTTTTCTTAGCAGCGCGTGATTATTTCGGTAATAAACACAGTGTTTAAACAGTAACATCTCCCACTAAAAACGAGTTTAACACTACAGAACACTCGTGAGAGTATTCGTGTTCTAGAAAGCGTACGTGATGTTATATAGTTCAGCAAACATTTATACAGCAGAATAAATTAAGACACATTTCCAATGGATAGAGGGATTGTGGCGTTCTACACTCTGTATCTACATCATCGTTTTCTGAGTAAGTGTTTTAGTGTGTGGACATTGTCTCATCTAGTAAATATTACAGCTGATAAATAAATTAACATTTATTGTCTGGCGCTCGTAGAAGTGAAAGAAAGAAGGTAGTAGAGACCTGTGGACACACTAAACAACATAAAAATTCAAAGTTCTTGCTGTTTCTACCAGGATTTGAACGTGAAATAACGAATCGCTGCAGGACCAACTAGAGACCCCTTTAAAAAGTGTCTTCGTTAGCCAGGTCTATCATTAACCTGAACCCACAACTATGGAATATGGACATAATTCGAATCTAACCATTGAAATAGCATCGTAGGTCTCAGAATTTTATATTAAACCTGCATAGATTAAATAACAAACTGATACACGAGGCCGTAATATTGTGTCTTGTATATTAACTAAAATTAAAAAAATAGATGTGATTGGTCGGTTCCAATATGGTTAGTAAATATTAAGATCAATATAGTAAATATAGTCGAGGGAGCTGTGATGGCATAAATGGTTTCTGCGCTAGCTTGCCAAGACAATGGTCACTGTTCAATCAACAGCACAATGCATGATTTCTTTCCCACCTGGGGTCGACCCAGCCTCCTAAAAATGGGTACCAGACAATCTTCAGAGTTTTATACTTATTATTTGGGAAGAAAAGGCGACGGGTTAGGGAACTGGCTATTCAGCTTTATACAAAAGGTTGGCCATAAGTATTTATCCTAACTATGAAGGAGCGAGAGGAGAAAGTTGTAACAAGACACAATCAAGCTAATCGAGTGATGTATACAGATGGTTCTTCAACGGGTTCTCCCGTTATGATGCGAGACGCAACATACACTCTCCATCCCCAGAATTGCTGCTCCAACGATATTTCAGATCATTGGAGATGTTAGAGGCCAGGAATGTCTAAAATTCCCGATATACAGGATAAGACACGCACAGAAAATACACAGGGAGATGAATGCAACCCGCCTTTCATGATTCCCGACCTTCGTATAAGTCAAGTTAGCTTACTAAAGGGCTCTTACACACACATTCAAGCATATCGGGCTTTTGGTGCTAGACCAATATTTGTCTAGGCACCCCAGTAGTGATGTTAGTATCACACCGGCCGCCTTCACTTCTCAACACATTTCCTGGTACACAATTTAAGCTGGCTTGACAAGGGATTTTCAAAATACCTCTTACGAAGAATCCAAATCAAGTCCACCGGGCCGATTTGCATTCTGCCGCGGTTCACTGCTCTTTGTATGCTTCGGTTTAAAAAAAACAAAATGCTGATATTGACAGTTTACGAAAGTATGGCTTCTCAGGCCTCTCAGATGAATCTGATCTATGGAGATCTATGAGACCTTCGTCAGAGAGCAATGAAGAAAATGCATCTAGACTGAAGAGAATCATTGGCCAAGGTCGCAAAAATGACAATTGCAGAGATAGCTAGTACCGCAACATTGAGTCAAAGAACAGTTAATATAATTTTGCACAAAAGACTGAACTTGAGAAAGTGTGCATTCTGGATCCCGCGCCTGTTGACACGTAAACAGAAGAAGAAAAAGAGGATGAATTGCTATAGACAGCTGCTCAGAAAGTGCCAGGCATTTTAATGTGACAACAGATTTTTATTCTCGCTGGCTTAGAACTCAAGCGGAGTCCACACACGTGCTCTTAAACGTCCGGTTCACTGAAGCCGAGGTAGTGGGTTCAACACCTACACCGGTTGGTTGGACTACAATGTTGACTTCTCTCCCTTGATTTGGGGGATGCAAATTACAAGTACCTCTGAAGTCGGAGTGGGTTCGCCTGATGTAGATGGACATTGGTAATGAGGAAAGCTAAGCCACACGTAAAAAATCAGTCCACTAAGAAGTAGTAGCACGTGTATGGACTACGCTTGAGTTCTAAGCGAGCGAGGAAAAAAATTAAAAACACAGGGATGGGTCAGAAAGAGTTAAAGTGATTATGACTTGGGGCCTGGGCATGCAACATATCTTTGACAATGACAGTGAGAATGAGAAAGAGTTCACATGAGTTAGTGAATGGATATTTAATAGATTTTTGAGAAATTACTTGGGTACCTTTGCGATAGTAGTTATATAGTAGAATTATGTGGTCACCTTGGACAATATAAAAGAATAATGAAGAAACCAGCTCACTGAAACAATATACTTTCTTTTAACACCCCACGAAACGGGCGACACTGGAAAATGTAACAAAATTAACGTTGAATGGCGGAACAAGACAGGGGAAGACATGAAGCGTTTACTAAGGGGACAAAATGTCTGTCTTTCGTTTCTAAAATACACTATAGTAAAAGCATGAATAATAATAGTATTTAAAATAATAACTATACGTGTAGAATGTTTGTAAGAAAACACAAAACAAGAGCTGTTAATTCAAGTTGTATATTACCCCAACAATTCCGATGTAAAATACGATGCCCGTGTATGCAACCACGGTTTAAAGATAGGTAAAATGCTACTTTTCGAAAGATTGTCCCTGTTTATCTTCCGGCTCTAAGACATGTAAACAAACACTAGATACAATTTTAAAAAAAAAACACCTCTCACCTATAATGTATATTTTACATTAATGTAATTCATTGCGACTGCTTAAGAACAGCGTCCGCTGTACGTGTACATTAATTACAAATATAACGGGACAATCAGTTTGTGTGTACATGACGTCAGTAAACGGGGTTTTCCCTTGGTGAATTTTTCCAGCGGAATCACTAAACCTCTGTACGGGGTTTCCATAACGTTCAGTTGAATCCATGTTTTGAATCAGCAAACGAATGCTCGGGGTTTGGGGTGGGGTTTTTATTTGTTATTTTCAAAATTGTTTACGAATAAAAAACTCCGTTATCTATTTCTGCGAATGATAATAAACATTTTTATGTATACAAGCTAGAGCAAGTTTACAAAACAAAACAAATTAATGTTGTGGTTATTCTGTATTAAATACCCAGTGGTGACAATTTATACACAGATAATCTAGTTTTCAATACGCTTCCAAATTTGCGCTACTAACTATTGATGCATTACCGTTAACTGTGACTTCAAAACCATAAGAAGTAAGTATGCAAGAGATTCTTTGTAACGTCTTGATATGAATTGCCAGGAAACGGCGATTGAAATGTGGTAACCTTTAGGTATAGTGCATTTACATTTGGTTGCCTCCATATAAAAATCCATATCTCAGTAACCAACTGAGGGAAAATGATGAGATTTAGCATATAACCTTATCATCATGTCCACCCAACAAAAACATTTTTGTTCTGGAGAATGTACAGCAGATTTCAATGTTTGTTTATATGCGGTATATAATTTACGGGTCAGAGATTAAGTCCATAATTTTAAATGCATTATGCCGCCAGCCAGAAAATCAGCGTTCAAATGTTGAATATTTTCTGTGGTTCACGGGATTGGCAAGAACCCCGCGCTGTTTAAACTGGGAGTGTTCAGAGGTGTCGTCAATGTGGGTTCTTTCATGAAACCTGATTTTTTTTTTTTTTTTTTTTTTAAATCTTACCACTTGTCGCTAACATTGAAATGTGTGAATATTGTTAAATGGGATTGAATGTAAAATTGTGTACACTCCAAAGCATCGATATGAAGTTGTACACATATTTTTGTCAAGAAGCTGATCGCAGGAAACTGTTTTATACTATTACAAATTCCGAAAAAAGAACAGTGCTTGCATTGGGTTTGATTAAACGGTCATTTCATCGATGGGTGCAAGAATCTGGAATTAAACCACCACGCAATAACCAAACTGTAGGTAGAAAGGTTATTGTAGACAGCTTTGACAAGAATGTCATAAGGTGAGCTATTATAAAAATGCTTTAAAAATGTCGCTTAAAAGTCGACAGACTTCATTGCACCGGGTTCTATCCCATATGGCTCGGTCTCTTTCCGCAGCGCGGAAAGCGTCGCACAAAGCACGAACTCCGCAGCTCTAGCGACGACCCACAGGAGTCTCTGAAAAATTTAACTTGTGAACTGAAGGACGCGGCCCGGAATCAAACCCACAACCTTTGGAGCCCGAGTCAAACGGCTTGACCACATAGCCACGGAGACTCCTAAAATTATAAAAATTTAGGATTTTATATCCAGGATTATCCAGCATTATAAAAATGCTGGATGCCAGAGAAACAGTGACTGTAAGAAAACGTAGGGTTTGGTTGAAAAAGAACAACATAGAGCTGTCCAAAACAACTTTGTGGAAAATTATAAGGACATTAGGCTTCACTTTTAGAAAATACAAGGGAGGTAGAAATATCCTTTGGGAGCAACTGCATTTAGGAGCCATGAGAAGCAGATACCTACATGAAATAAGGGAAATGCGCAAAGAAAACTATGGCCTAGTGTATTTGGATGAAACGTGGATCAATGCGCACCACACAAGTGATAAAGAATGGCAGTCAGTGGATGGACAGATAAAGCGATATGTGCCCAGTAGTATAGGACAGCTTTTGGTCATGGCCCATGCTACCAGCATGCATAATATGCATAATATGCATATTGGCATACTACAGAATGCTGGACTCGTGTTCGTATCAAAGCATACAGACAATAGGGATTATCATAATAAGATGAATGGTAATGTATTTAGAGATTGGCTGGAGAATACAGTGCTTCCATCCCTAGATAGACCGTCGTGTCCAATTATGGACAATGCATGATATCAATGTTGTTGCCCAAGAAGACAAAATACCAGACCCTTGTAAAACAGACGCCAAAAAGCAAGAAATATCAAATCGACAAGTTGATAGAAGAGCATCGTCATGGGTGCTTGGGACTTCCGCCGTACCATTCTCATTTTAACCCTATAGAACATGTGTGGGCTAAAATTAAAGGACAGGTGGCAGCTGACAATACTATATTCAAACTGTCTGACATCAAATTACTAACCCAGTCCGCGCTATTAAATATTGATAAAAGTTAGTGGAAAAAATGTGAGGACCATGTGTTGGAAGAGGAGGAAGGCAATTCGAGAAAGGAGGGATTGAATTTTATGCAACCGAGAGCAGTCATCAACCTACTGGAATCGTCCGACACAGATTAAGGCCTAGGCAGATCGCAGACATTAATCCACATGCACACCCACTTGGATATTTTTATTCCAACTATTCAGAAGAAGAATTGCAGGCCCTTAACATGACAGCATCGGCACAAACAATACTACTTGTCAATATTCCACAATGATGAATTTTCAATTCCGTAAGCCCTCAAAGGTGACAAACAACTGGCATTGAAAAATAAAAGCTCTAGAAACATAGAATACCAACCAAAGAGTAATATTGTGGAGGGAACTGACATATTATGGCATAACAAGAAACGTGAGAAGAAACACGTTGTCAAATGAGGGAACAACACACGAACATACGAATCATTCTATAAACTTCAATGAAAAGAGGACCAACATCTTGACTGTTATGAAGGAAGCCCACTACAGAGACATTCACAGCTATATTCGTCGTGTAAAACAGGTAATCATGTTCCTTCTCAGCAGAGTAGACATTGCATTCACTCCCATAAGAATCCGGATACGCATTGTGTCGTCATCTGAATTCATTACTGTAAAACAAGTTTGTTAGCGAGAAATCACTAGTTTTTCACCAAAACATCAAAGAAATGTCGCCGCTTTCCATGATTTAAGTTGCTTTTGGACTTATCAAAGACATATTCCTTGGGTGGGGGTAAATATAAGACGGCAGGAAAAAATTCATAACGATGCAACCGGCAGTTTTCAAAATAATTGATCGTGAATGACAGCATTCATTTCTGTACAGACTATACCAGTTCCCAAGAGTTCTTTCTATCTATATAAGTCTACTCTTAACTCTTTGTGTCCCAGGCAGTGATTACTTTAACTCTTTCTATCTTAGTTAAGTTAGGGTTTTTTAACGGGCGAATCCCAGTTTTGTAATGAAATAATTCACCGTCCCGAAAAAAATGTTTTCGGGAAGTTCGTTCACCCCAACGCCTCCAATTACCCCCCCCCCCCCCCCCCCCTACGGTTATTTCCCAAAGACAGAACTGTTTAATTTGAATACTACAAATGTTCGCGCGCGCAAACACAGTAATTTCATTTCATTGTCGCTATGGTTAATACAATTCCTCCGTTTATGTATGTTATGACGTGTACATAATGAGATGTAAGCTAAGTAGTTAGAGTTTATCACCGTGATCTCTGTGTCTGGAGAAATGAATGACATCTGTATGTTTTAATTGTGATTGTAATTGGTATATTTAAAAAAAAAAAAATCGTATTAACGGTATTCAAACAATACCGAAAAGAACTTGTTCATTCAGTAAACACCATTCAGAAGATTGGTTTTTAAATAGAACGAACAAGAAATTTCACCTAGTGTGAAATTGCAGATGTTACATTTTCATTGATGGAAAACACATATCGGCCATGTACATTGCAAGCACTTCAAAAAAGGATGTACAGTTATTTTGAAGATAGAGACAGTAGCACAATTAACAATATGCTACATCATATGTAGTAACATTATTATGGGTATCCGATTTGGTGTCAAACCAAGAGGTAAACTAGGGTATGCCTACCCAGCATGTGAAGACAGGATTCGGCAGACTGCGCGGAAGAAATCATTCCTGATTCAACGGGCAAGACGGCGTTTACCTGCAAAGCGTTGTGGAACGTAATGAGCACGGCAAGGCACGTAGAGCGCCCTGGTCATCCACTGCACCTGTATTCGTCTCCAATCGTCTCGACTTGTCTTGCCACTGGACTCAGATGGACTCAGGCGAGAGAGTGAGGTCGACGAATTGCGCAACTCTTCCTCACTTTAATCCAAGTCATCGCGCAAGTCATTCTTCATCCAACATTAACATTAACAGTAACATTATTAATGTTTGTAACATGTTTGATTCTTCTTCTTCTTCTTCTTCTTCTTCTTCTTCTTCTTCTTCTTCTTCTTCTTCTTCTTCTTCTTCTTCTTCTTCTTCTTCTTCTTCTTCTTCTTCTTCTTCTTCTTCTTCTTCTGCGTTGGCCCGGAATGTTGTTTTAGCCGTAATTGCGCTGTGCTTGTTTACAGCAGACCTGCGATATTTGCATCTTTCGGCCGACACATCCGACTTCTTTAGGCATTTGTTTACCGGGTTACCTTCCCGTAGATCATTCTATTCGAAGCAGTTGTTCCTTTATCTCAATTTACTTCTAGGTGTTATTACTCTATCTGATCCTACCCATAGCAGTTGTTACTTTATCTAATTATACTCATAGCAGTTGTTACTTTATCTAATTATACTCATAGCAGTTATTACTTTATCTACTTATACCCGTAGCAGTTGTTACTTTATATAATTATACCCGTAGCAGTTGTTACTTTATATAGTTATACTCGTAGCAGTTGTTACTTTATCTAATTCTACTCGTAGCAGTTGTTACTTTATCTAATTCTACTCGTTGAAGTTGTTACTTTATCCCATTCTTTTCGAAGCAGTTGTTACTCTATCTCATTCTATTCGAAGTAGTTATTTATATTGGCTTATGTATCATCTTTATCTCATTTTATTCGAAACTGATGTTACTTTATCTCATTCTACTCGTAGCAGTTGTTACTTTATCTGATTATACTCCTAGCAGTTATCATTTTATCTCATTCTACTCGTAGCAGTTGTCACTTTATCTCATTCTACTCGTAGCAGTTGTCACTTTATCTCATTCTACTCGTAGCAGTTGTCACTTTATCTGATTATACTCCTAGCAGTTGTCACTTTATCTCATTCTACTCGTAGCAGTTATCACTTTATCTCTTTCTGCTCGTAGCTCTTGTTACTTTATCTCATTCTACTCGCAGCAGTTGTTACTTTATCTGATTATACTCCTAGCAGTTATCACGTTATCCCATTCTACTCGCAGCAGTTGTTACTTTATCTGATTATACTCCTAGCAGTTATCACTTTATCTCATTCTACTGGCAGCAGTTGTTTATGTTAACTAATAAATCATGGGCATACAATAGTTTAAAAAACAACAACAACCCTATTCCACAGAAGGGGTTAAAGTAATAGGTGGGACAGAGCGGGTTAATGTAACAACTGGATGGGGGAACAAGGAATTAAGAAAAGAATAGAGTATAAGGAGATTCAAATAAAGGCATGGTGAGCCACTACGTTCTGAATGATTTAAAGAACAAAGATAGAGCAGGGTGATGTACCAGCTGGATTCTTCTTCTTCTTTCGTTCGCTTGAAATATGTCTATATCGGCAATATTTTCTCTTGTATGAATTTAACTGTCTGTTTTAGTTAATTCAGGGGCCCATAGAGTTTATCTTCCACTGCCGTTTCTCGAGGCCAGATGGTTTGCCTCGATATGTTACATTTTGGGCAGTCTTGGAATATGTCTTCTGCTGTCTGCGACGCCAATCCACATGTGCACATGGCTGATTCACCAGTCTTGAATTTTGTGTACATGAATATTTGCATAAATACCCCATGGCTCGTGTATTCATCATCTCTGCAGCAAAAGTCCAACTCCCGGCGGAACTGTTTTAACTAACAGCAGAAGGGGCGGCAGCGAGTCACTGGCGCCGAAAAATAACCAGAGCGCTCTAGATGTGTATGCACGTATATACGTACATGCATGTCCAGACACGTGTGCGCGCGCTTACACTTCTAAACTCGAGTAAGACCACATTTGCTCTAGCAAAGGAAAGATGCTGAAGATGGAGGAAACCAGCCAGGAGGTGCACCAAAAATCAGGATGCCACGCAATTACACCATGAAATATGTAACAGCTGGATGAGACAAAAGGAGTTAAAGAGAAGTGTAAAATGTATGGACGAACCACTAACCATTTGGTGAGTTACATGATATAGAAGGAGTTGACTATTAAGGATCCAAGAGCCACTATCGGAGCTGACAACAAAAGTAAACGACCATTTTAGAGGCCTTACGTCTTATTCGGGAATATGATCCTAAACCTACAATTTTTATACACCGATCGGTACTCGTTGGGTGAAATTGCTATACTTTTAAAATAACTGTGTGTTACAATAATATGCTTTTGCAAAAACGTCGCGGGAACAACGAAATTTATCCTTAAAATGTACATGAAAATTTAACCATTTCCGCCCCAGGCAGTTAGTGAAAATGAATAAATATCTGGACCACAGAGAGTTAAACCTCGTATAACTTTATGGGACAAACGAGGTTAGGTCATAAATATATGAGACAGGAAATTAATAACTAAACTCGTGTTGTAAAAGGATAGTCCCACGGTTAAATCCCCATCGAGCCAGATTTATAACATTGACCTTTGTTCTCAGACCTACCCAGCCAAAATGAATGAAAGGAAATGTCATGAGAAGTAAATGTAATCCGCGTCACATCACCCATCGAGATTGGATTGGTCTATAGAAACATGAGACTAGCACCATATACCAAGTGCATCTCAAGGCGTGTAAAAGGGTCTTTTAATTGTGTAGTTTATGTTGATATTCATCATGATCATCATCATCTTCCACTTTTGCCATCAAGCGTCGTGGGAAGGAATAATTGGCGCTCCAGCACCCGATGGGTGGCACTGGATCGTGTCATTCCGTGTGACAGTACAATGTCTTTGATGTCAATCACATTTTCTTCTCGGTCATCCTCTTGCTGTCGTAGCAGATCTTCTTTAATATGGGGCCGGTGCTGATTTGATGGTGTTGCGTACTAACGAGATGGCCAAACCATTTGATCTTCTGTCTTTCAATATATGTGGCACAGAGTGTTGATCCCACTGTTTTAAAACATCATTGATTATTCGGTATCGGATAGTTATGTTGGCTGCTCGCCTCAAGCATCTCATCTCACGGGTTTTGATTTTCCGTAAGTGTGATTTGGACTCGTCAGGGTGATGGAGTGAGATGTCGAAACATGAGCGCCCACGCTTATGGGATGGCATGATGAGGATGATGATTTGGATAACGTCCAAATTTGACATTGGTAGCAAAAATTGATGTGAATATGATATTTATTATCTGTCATTTTGCGGACATATGTATATTTGGATGTTTTAGTATTGGTGATAGTTGATATAATAAGCGCGCTTGCTTTTTGCCATCTGCTTGCTTGTGTTCGTTGGCTTGAGCTCCAACGCGAAGTCCTGTATGTCGGATGAAGGCATCCTGTTGTCCAACATCAGTGTGATGTCATACAGGACCTGAGGTTTGCGTGAGTATCCGTTGTCCCATGTCTGGCTTATTGGTGTGCAGACTGGTGGCTCCTCGCCGTACAGGCAGACACTCTCCGACTTCGGAGGAATCGACGATCCTACTGACTTTAGCCAGGACCCCGAAGGGACCTGTTGCCCAGGACGCTCGACGAGGACGCGTCAATAGGTCTTGGCCAGTATATAACCCGGCCCTGGTGCCTTGGAAACACCTCTGCGTCCCTTTTGCCATCTGATTTCGATTTCTCTGTCTCTTCTGCCATCTTCTGTGATCATACTTCCAAGCAATTTGAATTCCCTAGCTTGTTTCAGAGATGTGCTATTTATTAGTATACTTAGTGGGCGAGATCTGCTAACTTGCATTACTTCAGTTTTGGCTGTATTTATATTCATACTAGCTGACCCGGCCCGGCTTCGCCCAGGCCCTGGCGGGGATCTATCTATCTATATATCTATCTATCTATCTATCTATCTATCTATCTATCTATCTATCTATCTATCTATCTATCTATCTATCTATCTGTCTGTCTGTCTGCCTGCCTGTCTGTCTGTCTGTCTGTCTGTCTGTCTGTCTGCTTGTCTGTCTGTCTGTCTGACCCGGCCCGGCTTCGCCCAGCTCCTAGTGGGGAGCATCTCATTTAATTCATATAAGTAGTCATATAAGATCCCGTTCCCGTTCCCGACTATCTGTCTGCCTATCTGTCTGTCTGACTGTCTGTCCCGGCCCGGCTTCGCCCAGACCCTGATGGGGAGCATCTCACTTAATTCATATAAGTAGTCATATAAGTTCCCGTTCCCGACTGTCTGTCTGTCTGTCTGTCTGACCCGGCCCGGCTTCGCCCAGTCCCTGGCGGGGGTCTGTCTGTCTGTCTGTCTGTCTGTCTGTCTGTCTGTCTGTCTGTCTGTCTGTCTGACCCTGCCCGGCTTCACCCAGTCCCTGGTGGGGAGCATCTCATTTAATTCATATAAGTAGTCATATAAGTTCCCGTTCCCGACTGTCTGTCTGTCTGTCTGTCTGTCTGTCTGTCTGTCTGTCTGACCCGGCCCGGCTTCGCCCAGGCCCTGGCGGGGATCTGTCTGTCTGTCTGTCTGTCTATGTATGTATGTATGTATGTATGTATGTATGTATGTATGTATGTATGTATGTATGTATGTGTGTGTGTGTGTGTGTGTGTGTGTGTGTGTGTGTGAGTGTGTGTGTGTGTGTGTGTGTGTGTGTGTGTGTGTGTGTGTGTGTGTGTGTGTGTGTGTGTGTGTGTGTGTGTGTGTGTGTGTGTGTGTGTGTGTGTGTGTGTGTGTATGTATGTATGTATGTATGTATGTATGTATGTATGTATGTATGTATGTATGTATGTATGTATGTATGTATGTATGTATGTATGTATGTATGTATGTATGTATGTATGTATGTATGTATGTATGTATGTATGTATGTATGTATGTATGTATGTATGTATGTATGTATGTATGTATGTATGTATGTATGTATGTATGTATGTATGTATGTATGTATGTATGTATGTATGTATGTATGTATGTATGTATGTATGTATGTATGTATGTATGTATGTATGTATGTATGTATGTATGTATGTATGTATGTATGTATGTATGTATGTATGTATGTATGTATGTATGTATGTATGTATGTATGTATGTATGTATGTATGTATGTATGTATGTATGTATGTATGTATGTATGTATGTATGTATGTATGTATGTATGTATGTATGTATGTATGCATGCATGCATGCATGCATGCATGCATGCATGCATGCATGCATGCATGCATGCATGCATGCATGCATGCATGCATGCATGCATGCATGCATGCATGCATGCATGCATGCATGTATGTATGTATGTATGTATGTATGTATGTATGTATGTATGTATGTATGTATGTATGTATGTATGTATGTATGTATGTATGTATGTATGTATGTATGTATGTATGTATGTATGTATGTATGTATGTATGTATGTATGTATGTATGTATGTATGTATGTATGTATGTATGTATGTATGTATGTATGTATGTATGTATGTATGTATGTATGTATGTATGTATGTATGTATGTATGTATGTATGTATGTATGTATGTATGTATGTATGTATGTATGTATGTATGTATGTATGTATGTATGTATGTATGTATGTATGTATCTATCTATCTATCTATCTATCTATCTATCTATCTATCTCTATGTTCGGCCCGTTCCCGTAAAAAACATAGATCTATCTATAGCCAGGGGACTTAACTTAAGATATAACAATGCTACTAAAAGTTATGTCCCTTGTTTTATATTTTCTTATGTTCAGTCATGTAATTACAAAATTAAATTTTAGTAAGGTAATAGCTGATAGCTGATAGATAAAACTATGACAGTTGGTTGCACTGGAATGAGAAGAAGACGTGTAGAAAATTTCATCTCAATCGGATGGACCGTTTGCGAACGCATAAAGAACGGACGGACATACACACATCGCCTTTTATAGATATAGATTATATCTGTTACGTGTAATTTATATTGCTTCACTTAAAATCGAGGACATTGCCAATCCCTCAAATTTCCTCATTTACATACACAATAAAACAATCTTTACGACAATAAGTCACCAGGGCGTTTCCAATAAGGAGAGAAGGAAATGAGTTGGACTTTACAACTGCCACTCACTGGTACATTCAACTGCAACTCTTGCACTTGCGGACCCGGAAGTTCAAATTTCTCTAGATCTAAGCAGACCTGCCACCAGCATACACATGTAACTACTTGTGGTGTGTTTTAAATCTGTTTTCTTGATAAAAACGAATAACGTAAAACTAATTTCATAGCGCAGACTTATTTTATTTTATTTCAGCGTGTTCTCGGATTTCTTTATAGGGGTTGTTATGTAATATTTTTTTAACCTACTAGACACATGAGAGTCGCGGTTGGCCACACTAGCTAGTGGTAATGTGTTCGAAACTTTACTTCCCAGAACATTTCCTGGTACCCGTCGTTGTTTTCCCCTCGATCTTGCCAGTCGTCACCAAGTTCTCCAATCTATTTCTTCTCATAACATGTCCAAAAAAAATTGTAACTGTCTACGTCTAATCTCTCTAATCAATTTACGGTTTTCATTTGTTTCTTGTAGGACTTGGTCATTAGTTTTTCTGTCTGTCCACGGTATTCTTTGCATTTTTTTTTTCTAAAAAAAACAAACGCATTTCCACAAGCCATCAGATGTCTTTCAGGGAGCAAGATAGCAAGCCACTGTGCAGCCGCGAATCACATAGGCCAGATATGCGTATCTAGGTATTTAGGTCGTTAGTTCTCCCGGTATATTTTTTTTGCTACATTCATACTAGATCGTATTTCTGCTTCACAACGAGGAATCTGTGAAATTACTTTGCCTAGGTAGGGAAAAGAGAAGTAACGGCTGCAGCATGATATAACAATGTGAAATATAAACAGTTAGGTATGCGTAGCTCCTGCCAAAAGATGAGACATAGTAAACACAGATACAGTGTACATATCTTACAACGGACTCCATAAAGGTGAAACTAAATTGCAGAGTGAAAATCCCCGAAAACAAGAGACAATAAAAAATATAGAATAATAAAATAAAAATAAGTATTCTAGGACACAAGAGTCGACGTTTCGATTATATAGATCTTTATTAGGGACGGAACAACACAAACAGATCTAAAGAAAAAAACATAAAATTATAAAATAATATTAAAACACAACTCCTTCGTTGTCAAGAAGCACAAAAGTTGGGTTCAGTTCGGTTTTCTTCTTCTTCTGCGTTCATCCGAAGTTTTTTCTTTCTTTCGGAAGTGATTGCGTTGTGTCTGTTTACAGCAGAGCTGCGTTCTTGCACCGTTAGGCCGACACATCCGACTTCTGCGGGCATTTGTTGACCGGGTTAACCTTCCCGGTAGTCAATTCCGTTTTGAAAGATGCTCATTATCTACAAAGGTTAAGTCCAATTCATCTGCAGAAGTGCCATATAAGGAAAAGAAAAAGAAGAAAAATTTTATTCAGTAAGTTCTTTCACTGGAAGTTAGAAGAAGAATTCATGCGTGTTATATAGAACCAATTTTAACACACGGCTGCGAATCCTGGAGAATTAGTAACCTGGTGGAAAAAATGCCCAGAAGCCTTGGAGATGTGGTTTTATAAAAGAATGATGAAAATTAACTGGACAGTCAAAATTCGCAATCTGGACATTTTGAGGGAAGCCAAGTTGCAAAGAGAACTTATCACAAATATCAGAAAGAGGCAGTCATAATTTTGTTGTCACATTACAAGAAGACAAAAACTGGGACATGTGACTATCGGTACGATTTGCGGAAAGAGAGGCAGTGAGATAAATTTCTTGACGGTCTTGTGTCGTGGAACGGAAAGGAGTTAAAACTTGAAATGTTCCATGCCGTTGGAGATGGCAATTTGTGGTTAAGAATGATGGCCCACGTGGCCAGCAAGGCACTTGATAATGATGAGGCAGGAACATATTTTCACTTGTAGTATGCTTTTTCCATATATAATAATATTTATTCTTTGGTTTTGTTTGGCAGTTTCCATCACTTTTACTTTACTGGTATTTATTTTCCTGCCAAATACTGTATTTAGTGGTGTCATCGAATTTAGTGAGAGACTGTTGTAAAGATTTCTTCGCATCATCAATCATTCCTGGGTTATAGGCAAACTTAGTGGCACGTTTTCGCTCAAAATCAATTTTAATCCCCATCTAGTGTTTTCAAATCGCTTCATCAATCATTTTTTCCAACATAAACGTATTCTAGTGAAGATGGTGTGATAATTTTCTCTTACCTTCCACATTCACATGAATGATTTGTAACCACGTCTAGGACAACAAATTCGGGATGTTATAAGTGAGTGCACTGTTCTGCACAGATACAGAGTTGTCCACTTAGCCGGTATGTAGTCGGTTCCACAATTATCTCGGAACAGTTATACCATCTCATGGAAGATGCCTTGAAGAGATTAGAACAAGGATCGCCATGGCAAAGGTGGCCTTCTGCAAGATGAAAAACATACTGACCAATAAAATGATGTTATTTGCAACGAGAAAAAGAATGTCGAAGTGCTACATACAACCTATACTTTTGTATGGATGTGAAGCGTGGACGATGAGCAGACAAGCTGAAAGACATCTGATGCTATGGAAACGTGGCTTCTGAGGAAATTGCAAAGAATACCGTGGACAGACAGAAAAACCAATGACTAAGTCTTACAAGATAAACAAATGAAAACCGTAAACTGATTAGAGAAATTTAATCGTAGACAATCAACATTTTTGGACACGCTAAGAGAATTAAAAAAAAAATAGAGAACTTGATAACAACTGGCAAGATTGAGTGGAAAAGAACAAGGGAAAGGCAAAGAAGTAAATACCTGGATGGCTTGGTCACGTGGTATGGTAGAGACAAGAACACAGAGCTGATCCACGACTCTGGTGATCGAGTGAGTTGGCGAGACATGACCGCACAAGCTTATCGACATAACACATGATGATGATGAGTCGGCTCCGAGATCTTTTCCCGTGAAAACCAGGTATTGGAAGGTCGGTTCTAACATCCGCATTTGCCATCCAGTTGCGTGTTGCCCATTTCTTACGGAAGAGGTGCTGTTGTCGAAATAAAGTTATGAGACCTTGGTGGCATTTCTCAAATTCTCCAGTAAAATTATCCAATATAAATATACTTTTTTGTTTTGTTTTCAGCGCGTATACTTTATAGTTGTACATGCCAACCAAAAATCTCAAACGATGATAACATTGGAGATATCACAAACTTGCAGATTCTGGCTCCATCAGCAACTCTATGGGGACTATTCAAAAGAACCGAGAAATAGGCTGGCCATAGCGAAGCAGCAGTTAAACAGTATTACGAACATATGACACAACACCAACACACAAATACAGGATGTATTATTACTGACTGTGTATTGTCTTGAAATATTGCCTGTCCAAGTTTTGTATTTATCTATTATGTTGCATGAACTTTACAGAGGTTGAATACAAACTTGGACCGGCAATATTTTCAAGCACTGCACAGTCAAATACACCCTATATGAGTAAATTGTGACGGGACATACATCTGCTCCCAGGCGACATACGGTAACAGAAGAGATAGGAGTAGGAAACAACAGCTAAAACTGGGCAGACTAGATAGTAGACAGATATGTACATATGTATATATACATATATAGATACTTTGTATTTTTAAAAAAAAAACAACAACATGTATATCTATATCTATAAAACACAATGTATGTATGTATGTATGTGTGTCCGGTCTTTATGCTTTCGCAAACGGTCCATCCGATTGAGATGAAATTTTCGACATGTTTTCTTTTCATTCCCGTGCAACCAACTGTCATAGTTTTTTAGTGTACAATCAGCTATTTACTTACTAAAATTAATATTTAAATTTAAATTATCATTTTTATATAACAAGGGGACTTAACATAAGAAAAGTTATTTCAAGGGGCATAACTTTTAATAACATTGCTATTATTGTATATATAGATCGTTGCATTGTTTTCAAAGATTTATAAACTCTTTGTCTACAGTTATTTACAGGCATATGAGTTATAATAAATAATGATATAATCTTTAAGGCATTTTCATAGTTTTCATAAAAATAATGCATCTATTTAAATAGTAAAAATTTTCTAACTTATCTTTTTATTTTTCATCAACAGCACATTAATTTTTTTTTAAACATTGTCATATGTATGGCGCGTTACACCAATATTTAGGATGTATGATGCCCATGTTAAAAGTTACTTTTCATGCATTTCAATGCTTATTGTTCTTTTGTTGTCAAAGAATTGCTTCATAAGAGATGTTGAATGAAAGAATGTATGAGAGGAAATAGAGAAGAAGGGCAGAATGCGAAAGATTTTCGTTCGTTAAAAAAAAAAAAGTAATTTTTTTGTGAGAGAAAGTTAGTTGCATATCGTTTGCAGTACTCTGCAGTCAACCCATCGCCCACCATTTATTGGCTGTTCGTGATATCTTGGTTAAGTTTATTTTAGTTAGACCTCTTCCAATCATATTTTCTACCATCAATCTATCTATTCTTCTATTCTATCTATATTTTTAACGGGAACGGGCCGAACATAGACAGACAGACAGACAGACAGACAGACAGACAGACAGACAGACAGACAGACAGACAGACAGATAGATAGATCGGGAACGGGAGCTTATATGACTACTTATATGAATTAAATAAATGAGATGCTCCCCACCAGGGACTGTGTGAAGCCGGGCCGGGTCAGACAGACAGACAGACAGACAGACAGACAGACAGACAGACAGACAGACAAGCAGACAGACAGATAGATAGATAGATCCCCGCCAGGACCTGGGCGAAGCCGGGCCAGGTCAGCTAGTATGTATATAAAACAGAAAATAATATTAATATCATTATTAAAACCAAAAAAAAAACTATTTATATATGGATACATGTATATGTACGTACGATAATCAACAAATCAGGCAAACAGCAATTATAACTGGAGAAGTCATGGGTAATGTTGCAGTCACCGGAGAAGTCATGGGTAATGTTGCAGTCACCGGAGAAGTCATGGGTAATGTTGCAGTCACCGGAGAAGTCATGGGTAATGTTGCAGTCACCGGAGAATTCATGCGTAATGTTGCAGTCACTGGAGAAGTCATGGGTAATGTTGCAGTCACCGGAGAAGTCCTGGGTGTTGTTGTACTCACTGGAGAAGTCATGGATAATGTTGCAGTCACCGAAGAAGTCATTGATAATGTTGCAGTCACTGGAGAAGTCATTGATAATGTTGCACTCACCGGAGAAATCATGGATAATGTTGCAGTCACTGGAGAAGTCATGGGTAATGTTGCACTCATTGGAGAAGTCATGGATAATGTTGCAGTCATCGGAGAAGTCATGGCTAATGTTGCACTCACTGGAGAAGTCATGGATAATGTTGCAGTCACCGGAGACGTCATGGATAATGTTGCACTCATTGGAGAAGTCATGGATAATGTTGCAGTCATCGGAGAAGTCATGGCTAATGTTGCACTCACTGGAGAAGTCATAGATAATGTTGCAGTCACCGGAGAAGTCATGAGTAATGTTGCAGTCACTGGAGAAGTCATGGAAAATGTTGCAGTCACCGGAGAAGAAAGCCGTCGATGTGGCGAAGGGGGTGCCTAAGCAATCCGCAATCCCGCACACCGAGTTCGAAACACAGCCGTGGGCGATTTGGAAGCCGACCGCCTTGCGTTAGTTTTCATATAATAGTATGAATTTATTTCGTTCAGAAATCAATGGTAAACTACTTTGCTTAAACGTGCTAAGAACTCATAACCATCCCCAAAATTGCCGGGGTCGACTGAAGTCCTATAAAGGATATACAACTAACTAACTTAAAGAAGAACGTATTTTAGCTTTAAATGTTACAGAGACGTTCTTAGAATATAGTGGATCAAGGAAATTCTGCATGACCTGAACATCGAAATAATGATTCATAAAGAGAATCGAGTCTTGGGAACTGAAATACCTGTCCCACAATAAACGTGGTAGTGGTTTGGAAGTCACGCTGATGGAAGCCATGGTTCCTGCAGGAACAGGCTGGCGTTGACCAGAAAGAAGATGGACGCAGGACATTGCAGACACATTGTTCATGGACATGCATGAGACGGGCGAAGTGACACAGGATGGAGAATCCTGTCAGTGGACCGTGATCTGAATGACGTTCTGCAAAGGACCTGCTACATAATGATGGTGATACTTGAGAGTAGAGGTTTTAGAAGATGTTTGTATCTTGTGATATTGTTCTGTATTTTGTGTTATTGTTCTGTTCTGTTCTCTGTCTGTCTGTCTGTCTGTCTGTCTGTCTGTCTG
Organism: Cepaea nemoralis; assembly: GCA_014155875.1. Classification (NCBI taxonomy): domain Eukaryota; kingdom Metazoa; phylum Mollusca; class Gastropoda; order Stylommatophora; family Helicidae; genus Cepaea; species Cepaea nemoralis. The sequence continues at coordinate 281,827 of JACEFZ010013368.1, forward strand.
TCTGTCTGTCTGTCTGTCTGTTTCCCCCTCCCCCCATTGTCCGTTGGCGGCTAGTATTCTGTATGAACTTTACAATTTGCACTCGTTTCCTAGAATGATACACAAATGCGAAAAACACCTTAGTTAAAAATAATACACCCGGCGCATTTTGCTTTTAAAAATTAGTTGCATGTCCTTTACAGGACGTAGCAGTCAACCCCAGCATTTTTTTTACTTTTCGTGATTCCTGGGCAAGTTTAGGTTCAGTAGTTTGCCATTGCTTTCTGAACGACCGGCACCCATACCATTTCATTAAAAAAAACCAACACAGCTGTGTTTCGAACGCAGGTATGCGAGATTACGATCTGCGTCCGTAACTGCATCGCCGCGGAGACGGCACCCACCCCATTACCGCTGCTATATAAAGCATACAGTATCTCTCAGCAATGTACAAGTGAAAGTTTAGAATATCTCATCTCATCTCATCATGTTCCTATTGTACCTTGCGGTGTCGATGTGAAGTATAAACCGAGAGGGTCCGCTTATCGGCTTCATTTATTCCCATGGAGTCTGTTATTCCCTGCGTCCATCGTTTACGTGGTCGGCCTCTTCCTCTGTTTCCCTCTGGTCTGTACATCATTGCTTGTTGTGGTATACTGTTAGTAGGTAACCTACTTGCATGGCCAAACCATTTGACTTGCTGCTTTCTAATAAAATCTGGTGCAGCTATAACCCCCACTTTAGTATTGAGTATTCTTCTCAGGAACCTCATTTCTGTTGTTGTGATTTTTCTTTTCTCTTTTTTTTTGTCATTGTCCAGGTTTGGCATTGGTAACATAGAGTTGGTAGGAAGATTATGTTGTGTAGTGCTTTCTTAGTGGCTATTGATACATGTTTGTTCTTTAGTATTGGTGCCATTTGTTCAATGAGTTGGTTTGCCTTGTTTTAGAATAGCTGGTTCTTATTCTCTTGAAAGTTGCTTTACGCACGAAGTTTTCTGGATCCTGTTCAACTTTTGTTTGTCGCTTGTCTATAGATGGAGTCGCTTTGAGGTTAACTGTTTCAATTTGTACTAATGCAGCTTGTTAATATTTAATCTTTTTCACCGTTTTCTCATTTCCGTGTCTGGAGCAGTTCAATTAGTGCGTCTCTGGTATTTACATTCATATTTGGATTATCTGATGGCATTTCACACAACGGGCTTACGATGTCATTTGGTATCACTGTTTTAGTTTGAATCATAAACTGAATTGAGTTACATTGTTTGACATCAAGTGAATTGATTTACACTGTATCGCCAAGCCTGTAGCTCAGTACAGTACATCCGCCGTGGACACGCAGTGTTTCGGGTTTGCTTTCCCTAGCCTGTAACTGTCCCCAGTCTAGTTACAAAGCAGCAGGTTTGTGTCCCTCTGACCTGTCCGACATGGGAGCCCCTAGCAGTAGCTGCGATACCCTCGGCATAGCTCTTGATGTTTATTGAAACACTCACGCTCTTCTACCACATTAAGGTGGAAACAATTAGAGAATTTTCTTGTTTCTTTTTCAGTTTCGCCGATTGATATTACTGCATTTTCTTAGTAGCACGCGCTTCTTTTCATAATGCTTGCGTTGTTTCAGTTTCAGCTTCAGCACATTTTCTGTTGCTTTATTTCGACTTGGCCACATTTCCTAATGCCCACTGCACACACAGCTTTCATCGCCTCTAAGAGCAAGACAGTTAACTGTTCGATGGCTCTTATGGTTTGCTTTGCCGAAATTCTAAGTTTGGTCGATCGCTGTGTATAATGTGTATTCTTAGCTGTGTTAGTTTACCATCAATCTGTCGTTTATGTTTTAGTTAATACCCGAGTCATTCTGTTAGCTCTTTTATATTGTCTTCTACCCTCGTGGTACAGCACAGGTATCGGTTTAGTTACGGCGATTCTCGTAGTTTGTTAATCACAGTAGATACGGATTTTCCAACGCAACGTTGTCTTGCCTCAACAGTTTAAGAACCTATGAATTATCGAGATTAGTTTATATCCCTTTAATAAGGGAAATGTGTAACTGTTCTGTGTACTGTTAATGTCACTTTATGTGGTGTGGTAGCTCTATGTCTTGTTATACACATATATTGTTTGTCCCATACTATTTAAAGTGACGACTAGTTGATTTGGTGTTTTCCTTAGTACGCCTGTATTTCTTTCACACAGAAAGTCCTCGAACGTAAGCACAATTGCACTTCTTCACAAGCTTGCTTTAACCTTTCTGTGGAAATTGCATCCTTTCATACCGGAATCTTCTACTGAATGGTTAGAGCACAAACTAATATATTTATGTTTGTTTATGTTCACAATATGAGGCAATTTCTTTCTGTTCGAACCCTCGTATCCTTGTCATGGCTCGGGAAAGCGAACGCCATGCACGCCGCTCATCAAGATCCGCGTTCTTCTTAACCATCTTTTTTGACTTGATCAGGAGAAAGCCACCTTCTTTCTCACGGCCGCTAGGTGCTTGTTGCCGCTTCCTAGGCCGATGAACACCATAACCGCAATTTTGCTTTCTTCTCATCCAGACCACAGTTTAGGGAGTCGCTTTTCTGCACGCCCAAGTAGAGCCAGCTCTTCCTCTCGACCATTGCCGTTGTGTTTCAGGCCGGGTCCTTCCTTCTCTCGACCTTCTTTCTAGTACAGAACGACCCCGTTCTTGGCTCTACTGTCGCAATTTGCCTGCGATAGTGAGACGTCACACGACATATCTCTATCTTGATTATTATACGCAGCCAATACCTTCTTAGGTCAACAACCAACTTCAAATCAATATCCTATTTGTGGCTGATAATAATAATATAACTTATCTTCTCAGGTTTAGCAGGGTAGGGGTTATGGTAGGATGGAATCTTGGTGTCCATTGTGTTGCGGGGTGTCCTTCGCTCCGTAGTGTCCGAAAATCAGGTAGGCCTACATGACAATTGACAGGATGGCTTGTTGGACTATAGCACGAGACAGTAACTACGGTTATTTTCGTTGTGTTGTGAAAGCCTACCTAGATTCTGGAGGCAAAGTCACGGACCACCATGCTGCGTCGATTTGAAAGATGTAAAACACACATAACACCCTGGTTGGCATACAACTACACACGGTGCGTTGCGTGGGATAGAACGTGTTTGGACGCTGGCGCTTACTACTGCGAATTCATGAAAGAGGTAATGATGACCTAACAAGAACATTCCTAAACCACCCCCCCCCCCCGGTTTATTGTAAATTCTATTAACTATTTCAACTGCCCGAAACGAAACGCGTGGTTTGTCATTGATTCTCCTCAGCGAGTCCCAGCTGTCGTGTAATGTGTTCTCCGACTTTAAAAGAAAGCATTGTCAAATCATATTAAACACCAGTTCTCTAACAGTGTTTTAATTTCTTTGAAATGCACGTGTCACTGACGATTTTTCAAAGTGATTATTTCCTCTATTACGCCTGTTGCGAAAATCTTCTGATACTAAAAGAGTGAACAGGTTACAGCAATTTCAAGATGATTTACACCTACGCTAATTACCCCCGTACATTACTCTTCTCATTGCCGACTTGGAATGATGTCATACACAGTTCGGAATTCAGGCTGTTGAATTCACCCTATGTTACTTCACTTGGACTTTGGACTCTGACATAATATTTTTAATTTACATACATATGGCTGTGACTAACGCTTATGAGTTTATTTATAGCATTTATTTTAAGATGAGACCACGCTATTTTATGGTTTATGCTTATTCGGTAATAATTGAAAAAAATGTGTATAGTTTACGCATATGTGCAGAGCAGTCTTTTATCTTGAAAGCATTTCAGAACATGCCCAACAATTTTTGACTGTCTACGTCTAATGTCTGTAATCAGTTTACGATCTTCATTTGTTTCTTGAAGGACTTGTTCGTTCGTTTTTCTGTCTGCCCATGGTATCTTTGCATTTTTCTCAGAAACCACATTTCCACAGCCATCAGTTGTATTTCAGTTTTCCTGCTCATTACCCATACAAAAGTATAGGTTCTACGTAGCACTTCAACACTCGTGTTTTTTTTTGGGGGGGGGGGGGGGGTGGAATTTCACTGAAGAAATTTTCCTTGCCACTCTGTCGACCCATTTACCAATTTCCCCCTAACTCTAACATTCCCCCAAAACGTAGCCGTATTACAATGTTCTCCGCTGTCTCCTTCTTGTATTTTTTTTTTTAAAGATAGGGATTGTCTTTTATGTGGGTTATATTCGGCCTTCGTTAATTTGTCTTTGTACTAATTGATTAGAATGTTGGGGATTTTAAACGCTGGTGGTAAATTTCTGAGATATAATAAAGAAGATATATTGGCAACGAAGACCAACCATAAGAATTGACAACCATTCAGGAATATTTGAACACATTAAACAAAAGTCTGAGACATGGTTTTGTACTATCGCCCGATCTGTCCAATTTATAATAACGAGATATATACAAGACATACCCGAAATATCAGTTGGCGGGCATAATGTTAACAACATGCATTATGCTGACGACACGGTTTTGGTCACTGAAAACAGTCACAATAAATACTAGATATAATTGTGAATGGAACCAGCCTGAAACAAGCCAATTCTTGTATGCTTGTGATACTTTAATAGCAGCAGATAAGATGTATTAAGGAAGTTAAATGTAGAATTGTCCAAGCAAAGACAGCATTTCACAAGATGAAGAATATTCTCTGTATTTTATCTTTGTTAGTCTATGTGAGCCGGTTTCCTGGCCTAGAAGTTAGCGACTTTTCTCCGTAATCTTGTATACACTCGTGGTTAACGTGATGACGGTGAGAATCAGCAGTGGTTCGAATCGCATCGGTAACTTACGGGGTATGTGAGCCGGCCGCTCAGAAAGCAATGGCAAACTACTGAGCGTAATCTTGCCAAGAAATCAACATACAGCTGAAAGATGCTGGTGTTGACAGCGATGTCCTGTAAAGGATATGCAAAAAAAAAAAAAAAGGTCTATGTGAGGAAAGGCGTTCTTTAGGACTATTTTGAGCCAATTCTGATTTATGGAAGCGAATCACTAACAATTAGCAGACATGGGAGGAATTATATAGTAGATGTAGATATGCTGTCTTATATCCGTAGACGGATACAAAGAACAATGGAGATACCTTGATGTAAGTTAACTCACTGTGATAACTGGTTTCCATTCAATTATACCATTACCCCTACCCCGTTCAACCTCAAAGAGAAGTTATATTAGGGTCAATCCCTGGCTTAGATTAATCATCTTGTGGCCGAGTCAGCCTCAAATAGGATATCGATTTGAAAGTGATTGTTCTCCAAAGAGGGTAATGAATTACTAGCATCAGAAGAGGTGAATCCACATTCTTTGGAAATGTCATGAGAATGGGGAAACTGGAGTATGTCGTAAGAACGGGAATGTTGGAGGAGAGGCGAGGCAAGGGAAGACCCTTAAACAGCCTGACATCATCCCAGGGAGGAATATCAGTAGCAGGAATGATTGGCAGTACACGAGCAGAAGGCTGTGGACAGACATGATCACCAGCGCCACTTGGCATAGGCTATAAGAGGACGTATTTGATCATCAATGTTCGTAGCAGTCTGTAGCTCGTAATAGCATACTACGAAGAAATAGCATCGAGGAGGCCTTTAGCTTCTGTCTATAGATTTTTATATTCAATCACCACGGTTCTCAAACTTATAGCTTATGAACCATTATATAACTCATCATCATTATTATCATTATCATCATAATCCTCATCGAATGACTTGCCGACCTATGCGGGAGATAAACAATATAAAATGACACAAAGTAGTGCAGCTTTACATAACAGAGTTACGACACATACAGAACATTGCGGCGGTTAGCCTTCATCAGCAAACAAACACATTCACAAACACAATAACAGTCATGGAGAACTCCTGTGACTACATTAGAAGGTGATGACAGGACGAGAGGAACAAATGAATGGAAAAATGGAAGCAATGAAGAGAAAATGAGAATTGACAAAATGTTAATTGGAAAGAATGTTAGTCGAAGAAAATGTTTAATAGAAAAACTGTTTATAGAGAAAAAAACTGTATACTCACCTCACGTACGGACCTGTAAATGGCTACGGAAATCTCGGGTGTATTTGTATACCGGTGCTGGATGTTACGGTTCAGTGAGCACATAGAAAGAAGGGGGCGGGGTAGGAGGCGTGTAAAATTGACCACGACCCCATTGTGTTGTGGGTCTGGGTGGACTGGTGTGCCTGAACACGCGTACTTACATAGACACACTTCAACAGACAAAATGCTAGTGTATGTGGACATATGTACAGTCCATGCAAGAAGAGAGAGAGAGAGAGAGAGAGAGAGAGAGAGAGAGAGAGAGAGAGAGAGAGAGAGAGAGCGAGAGAGAGAGAGAGACAGACAGAGAGAGACAGAGAGAGACAGAGAGAGGAAAAGTGCCTGCGACCTACCACATGGGGTATATTGTAACCTACGAAATAGTCAGTATGGTTGCTAGTCATACAACGCGCTTCAGGAGCCCCTCGCCCAGTCCTAGAGTTGTTGGGGTCGTGTAAGATCCAACCACTGGCAATGCACGTGAAGAAGGTATGCACAGAGAAGCCAGATGTAAGGGGAGAGGGAGAGGGAGAGAGAGGGAGAGAGAGCGCGAAAGGGGGGAGAGAGGGGGAGAGAGGGGGAGAGAGAGAGGGAGAGAGAGAGAGGGAGAGAGATAGAGAGAAAGGGAGAGAGAGAGGGGGAGAGGAAGAGAGAGAGAGGGAGAGAGAGGAGGAGAGAGAGAGGGAGGGAGAGATGGGGGAGAGAGAGGGAGAGAGAGGGAGAGAGTGAGGGAGGGTGAGAGCGAGAGAGGGGGAGGGCAAGAGAGAGAGCGCGAGAGGGAGTGAGAGAGGGAGAGAGAGCGAGAGAGAGAGGGAGTGAGAGAGGAGGAGAGAGAGCGAGAGAGAGGGAGAGAGCAAGAGGGTGAAAGAGAGAGGGTGAGAGAGAGGGAGAGAGCGAGAGAGAGAGAAAGAGAGAGAGAGAGAGAGAGGAAAAGTGCCTGTGATACACCACATGAGGCATGTGGGGCGCGTCGGTCTACGTGTACGACGTTTCCCTCGTACTGTACCCTATGAAATAGTCAGTATGGTTGATTATTACACAGCACACTTCAGGAGCCTCTCGCCCAGTGTTTGAGTTGTTAGATACAACCACTGGTAATACAAGTGAAGTGGGTGGGCACAGAGAAGCAAGATGTAAGGAGAGAGAGAGAGAGAGAGAGAGAGAGAGAGAGAGAGAGAGAGGAGAGAGGAGAAGTGCCTGTGATATACCAGTGTTCAGGCACACCAGTCCACCCAGACCCACAACACAATTGGGTCGTGGTCAATTTTACACGCCTCCTACCCCGCCCCCTTCTTTCTATGTGCTCACTGAACCGTAACATCCAGCACCGGTATACAAATACACCCGAGATTTCCGTAGCCATTTACAGGTCCATACGTGAGGTGAGTATACCGTTTTTTTTCTCTATAAACAGTTTTTCTATTAAACATTTTCTTCGACTAACATTCTTTTCAATTAACATTTTGTCAATTCTCATTTTCTCTTAATTGCTTCCATTTTTCCATTCATTTGTTCCTCTCGTCCTGTCATCACCTTCTAATGTAGTCACAGGAGTTCTCCTTGACTGTTTGTTGTGTTTGTGAATGTGTTTGTTTGCTGATGAAGGCTAACCGCCGCAACGTTCTGTATGTGTCGTAACTCTGTTATGTAAAGCTGCACTACTTTGTGTCATTTTATATTGTTTAAACTTTCACAGCTTTACCGCAGTTCCACCAAATTTTATGCGGGAGATAATGCTTCTCCACATCTTACCATCTATAGCAACATGGATCAATTTGTGTGTCAGGCTTTCCGTGCCATGACAAAAGGCTTTCAAGAATCTTCCTTCTCTGTATTCCTCTGTTTCTCTTTCCACAAATAATTCCAGTTACCACACAATACTCCAGTTTTTCTCTTCTCATAATGTGGTTAAATATAACGCCTGTACCGTTTGTGATAAGTTGTCTTTATGTCTTAGTTTTTCTCAATACATTTAGATTGCCTATTTTGGCTATTTAATACATTTAGATTACTCATTTTGGCTGTACAATACATTTAGATTACCCATTTTGGCTGTACAATACATTTAGATTATTCATTTTGGCTGTTCAATACATTTAGATTACTAATTTGGGCTCTTCTTCTTCTTCTTCTTCTTCTTCTTCTTCTTCTTCTTCTTCTTCTTCTTCTTCTTCTTCTTCTTCTTCTTCTTCTTCTTCTTCTTCGTTCATCTGGAGTGTTTTTCCCCCCAGACGTAATTGCGGTGTGTTTTGTTATGCACCCTTGGGCCAAAACCCTTAGTCCAACACATCCGACTTTTTCGCGCGTTTTTTAACCAGGTTAGCATTCCTGGGATTTGGGCTGTTACAATACATTTAGATTACTCATTTTTGGTTGTACAGTACATTTAGATTACTTTTTTTTGGCTGTGAATGGCATTTTCAGCATTCTTCTGTAAAACCACGGCTCTGGGACTTCAGTGGATGTATTTATCGATGTTTACTAATTTAACCGGCTCGGTGGCGACAGGGTTACGGACGCAATTTGTTATCCGGCATACCGCGTTCGAAATCCATTTTTTGGCGATTTGGCCGCAGACCGCCTTGCGTTGGTTTTCTACAATGGTATGAGTGCCGCTCGTTCAAAAAGCAATGGCAAACTACTGAAAGTAAACGTGCCAAGAAATCACAAACAGCAAAAAAAAAAAAATGCTAGGTTGACTGCGACGTCCTTTAAAAGATAACAACTAACTTAATTTTACTAATTATACATATAAACCGGATTATGAAAATAACAATAGATACAACCAGAAATGGAGTAGCTTGGTGATCTGGACTTTGCCGACGACCACACCCCTTGTCTTTCACGCGAAATCAGGTGCAAGGTGAATTAAACAAAACTGATGGAAGTCACAACAGTTCGGTCTAAAAATTCGTAGAGGAAAGACAATGAATGAATTTTTAAAAAAAAAATAATCGAGAAGTAGATTGTGAGTTTTACTTTCCTTCGCCAGCACAAAACAAATAAATACAAGCCGACACACAACTACTTGAAAAACACTACATGAACATATTAAGGTCACCTATCTGTATCCTTATTTGGCTGAATACGTCTTAAGCGACCAACTCTTTTGATGACTATTATTGAATGGAATAAACCGGATGTGTGGTCCAGACGGGTCAATGAACTAAAAGTCAATAACTTCAGAAGCTCAGGGATTGGTTTAGCCACCCGGTGTGAGAACAACCGCTGGAGCATGGGGAGACGCCCATGTTAACCATAGAGGAAAGACAACGATAATGAGAGTAAAGCAAGCAAACGGAAACCCAATCTCCCCAACTGAAACGTCACTTCAAGCGGCCGAGTCAGACACATATTACGCAGTGATTTAGACAAAAATGGGAGAACATAAATAGATATTAAAATATGTGCAAACAAGGGATGAAGCGCTTTCATAGCACTAGGGAATTTGTGGAAGTCAAATGGAATGACACCTAGTGCCAAACTTAGAATACGTAATTATAACGTCAAATTATAGCTGCTGTATGCATCAGAAACACGGAGAACGTCTAAAACAATTACCAATGAACTATAAATAAATATTCATTAACTGGTGCCTGATAAGACGGAGTCACCAAGGGGAAGCCTATGGAAAGAGCTGAACACATTCCATCGAGTGAAGAGGTGGGGAAAAGACGCTGGTTCTGAATAAGACCAGCATTGAAATAAGCTGTTGTGTTATCTAGAAAGCCACTTCTGTGGTTCCATAAGGGGCAGGGGAAAGCAGAAATAAAAGGAGGCCCAAAGACACACAGAGAAGAGAATTAATTATATAGACATATGAATAATACGGGAAGTTCACGGAAGTAGCTGCAGGAAGTGGCAAAAAAATAGGAAGGCCTGATGTGAGTTGGTTGATGGCCTATATTATAATTTATATTCTATGTATTCTCCATTGAAGGATACAACGCATGAGAAAAGAATAGAATAGCCTAGTCACATGTTAAAACTGATTGTTTGTAACATGCTTCTTTCTAAACAAATTAATAACATCTTCTGACTCGCTTTCTTATTTCCGTGGACAGAAGTCTATTGTAGATGATTTTCAACCGAAGAAATATTGCCATTGGCTTGAGTTATTCTCCGTATTTACTATTACTCCGTATTACTAGTTTTAAATATAGCTTAGTTTATCATTACACGTATATAGTTAACCCCCACCTAAAAAAATATGCGCAGTTTACATCCGTATATAGATAACCTTTACATTTCTCAAACTATTTATTACTTTATCAATATAAAATATAACTACGTATTACTATTATTACAGTCCATTACAGTATAATTGTAACACCTTTCATTATAGCTCAAGATTTTGTTCATTATATAAAATAAGAAGACTGTTAGTAGTTAACTAGTTTCGTGATATTATTTGCTGATTATTTCGCGTGTTACTTTATGGTAACGACCCCCCAGTACACAAAGGGATTTCCCCGTGCGCTGTTATTTGAAATTTCTATTTGAATCAGAATAAGGAAGGGGTAAACCACTCCTGTTAGCTTATTTCAGTTTTTTCACCCAAGGACTTATAAACTACCGGTTTACTTTAGGATTAAAGTTTCTTTTCTCGGATATACATACGGTAGAATTACAGTTACATATGTATATGATATACTATTACTATTAGTATTAGTAGACTAGATTCAAACATGTTATTTGTTATGTCTTTGTAGTTCATGGTGTACTGCGATCTTCTATTTCAACTTGACGTCTGTAGTAATCAAGTTGTTTACCTCTGAAGTCGGAGTGTGTTGTTCGCCTGATGGCGAGGGACACTGTTAATTACAGTTACAGCGTTGAAACTTTCCAGATATATTTAAAATTGTATGCAGAATTCAAAAATACATCTATAATTGAATTAATCCTATAAGGAATACCAGAATAGTGTTACAAAGCGCACATGCCAGTCGGATAGATATCCGGATCCGTAAAGAACAAAAACACATCTTCGAGAAATCACATTTCAAATAATCATAATAATGCTAAGTAATCTCTCTCTCTCTCTCTCTCTCTCTCTCTCTCTCTCTCTCTCTCTATATATATATATATATATATATATATATATATATATATATATATATATATATACACACACACACACACTTGAAGAGATCAAGTTGAATTGTGTCAAGAACCGGCACCACAACACTCTGGACATCCCCAAACATGCCCCACCCTCATCTGTAACAGCCAGCGAGGATCCCCCAATACTAATGTTACCAGTAGAGTCTGATTATATTATATGTCCGTTTGGCCTTTCCTCAAAGTTTTGAGTGTCGGCCAGATCCTCTGGTCACTCCCTGCAGCAACATCCCCTCTGCCCTCAGGCCATGATGATCTAGCCATTCTTCTTCCGCAAAAATTATTAGGATTAGCTTTCCCTATTAATATTATTAATGAAGTTCAGTATACACTATATATATCCCAAATATAACAATTATAACCCAGAAGGGTCGAAGTTCAATGCACATACAATATCATACATCACAATTTATGTAGTTTAAATAAAATAGAAAGTAAATTGTTGGAAAATTTAGATATGTATGGTAAAGATCCATACAAAATAAAATAAGTTAATAATAATTTTAAATAAACATTGCGTCAGCAAAAGACAGCTGTAAGAATTTGATGACCAAATGGAAATATTTCAACACATTAAACAAACTCAAAGTGTCAGACAGGGTTGTATACTATCACCCAATCTGTTAATTTTCAATAGTGAAATAATAATGAGATCCATATGAGACATGGCATGAATTTCAGTTGGTGGGCATAATGTAAACAACCTGTGTCATGCTGATGCATGGTTTTAATCACTGAAAATGAAACATAGTTGCAAGAAATTATAGATATAATTGCAACAGAACGTCAAAAAAAAGAAAGTCAAAGTCTGAATAAAAAAAGAAAAATAGAAATAATTGTAATTAAAAGAAAAAAATATGTCTTCCCAAATGAAACATCAAAATTAATGGAACTAGTCTAAAACAAGACAGTATATTCAAGAGTTAGGGTATTTTAACAACAGTTGGAAGATATATTAAAGAAGTTAAATGTAGAATTTAAAAAAAAGTTAGTTGCATATCCTTTACAGGACGTTTGCAGTCAACACCAGCACCAGTTTACGTTCAGTAGTTTGCCATTGCTTTCTGAACTTATGGCATCCATACCATTTCATAAAAAGCCAGCGCAACACGGTCTGCTGCCAAATCATGCGCAGCTGTGTTTCAAACGCGGGTATACAGGATTACGAACTGCGTCTGTAATCGCTTCGCCACGGAGACTGGCACACACAACAAAAAGAATGTAAAATAGCCCATGCAAAAACATATCACAGGACAAAGAATATTCTCTGCAATATATATTTGTTAATCAAGTTGAGGGAAAGAGTTATAAGGAGCTATTTTGAGCCAGTTCTGGTGTACACAGTGAATCATGAACAGTTAACAGACTAGGGGGAAATTATGTGCAAATCACAGAGGTGTTGTTTTATAGAAGAATGATGAGAACAGCATGCCTTGATCAAAAGTGTAATGAAGATATCTGGAAAAAAAGTTAACTCACAAATAGAACTGGTTACTTACATCAGAAAAAGGTACATTCTTTGGAACATCATGAGAGAGGCAAAGCTGAAGTATGTCATGACAACAGAAAACTTGGAGGGGAGGAGAGGGATTAGGGGAGAGAACTTGCTGGATAGTTTTACATCATGGCATGCAGAAATGTCAGTATCAGAAATGATTGGAAGCACACAAGACAGAATGCTGTGGACAGACATGGTAACTAATGCCACACAGCATGGGCTACAGGAGAATGATAACCAATGCCACAAAGCATGGACTACAGGAGAATGATAACCAATGCCGCAAAGCATGGACTATAGGAGAATGATAACCAATGCCACACAGCATGGACTATAGGAGAATGATCACCAATGCCACACAGCATGGACTACAGGAGAATGATAACCAATGCCACACAGCATGGACTACAGGAGAATGATCACCAATGCCACACAGCATGGTCTACAGGAGAATGATCACCAATGCCACACAGCATGGACTACATGAGAATGATCACCAATGCCACACAGCATGGACTACAGGAGAAGAAATTTGCCATTGCTTTTTGAACGGCCGACATTCATACCATTGTTAAAAATAGTGCACTAAATATTTGAAGTCCTCAAATAATATAATTTGACTCTGTTATTTTGGAAAATACATGTAATAAATAAGTAAGATTCAGTACCAAAGTTCAATTTTGCATGACATACCCTTTAAGTAAGTGCACAATTTTATAACAGCTGTTTGCTATCACAAGTGTAGACATAATGACTGACTACCTAACTTCTCCCACACTGATATAACAATTAAATATGTAAAGACTAGCTGACCCGGCCCGGCTTCGCCCAGGCCCTGGAGGGGATCTATCTATCTATCAGTCTGTCTGTCTGCTTGTTTGTCTGTCTGTCTGTCTGTCTGGCTGACCCGGCCCGGCTTCACCCAGTCCCTGGTGGGGAGCATCTCATTTAATTCATATAAGTAGTCATATAAGCTCTCCCGTTCCCGACTATCTGTCTGTCTGTCTATCTGTCTGTCTGTCTGTCTGTCTGCCCCGGCCCGGCTTCACCCAGTCCCTGGTGGGGAGCATCTCATTTAATTCATATACGTAGTCATATAAGCTCTCCCGTTCCCGACTATCTGTTTGTCTGTCTATCTGTCTGTCCCGGCCCGGCTTCACCCAGTCCCTGGTGGGGAGCATCTCATTTAATTCATATACGTAGTCATATAAGCTCTCCCGTTCCCGACTATCTGTTTGTCTGTCTATCTGTCTGTCCCGGCCCGGCTTCACCCAGTCCCTGGTGGGGAGCATCTAATTTAATTCATATACGTAGTCATATAAGCTCTCCCGTTCCTGACTGTCTGTCTGTCTGTCTGACCCGGCCCGGCTTCACCCTGTCCCTGGTGGGGAGCATGTCATTTAATTCATATAAGTAGTCAAATAAGCTTCCGTTCCCGACTATCTGTCTGTCTGTCTATCTATCTGATCCAGCGTGGTTTCGCCCAGCTCCTGGCGCACAGTAACTTAAAAGAATGTCCTTCCACACACCATTAATTATTTTTAATGAAAACTGTTTTTAATCACCGACATGACAGTTGATAAGTTCTTTAAGCAGAAAAAGATGGGGTACAATGTTATGCATTATGCATTATTTTTATGAAAACTTTGAAAATGCCTTAAAGATTATATCATTATTTATTATAACTCATATGCCTGAAAATAACTATAGACAAAGAGTTTAACAATAGTGCAAGTAAGTCCAACAATATGACTATAAAGTATATAGAAATGTTATTAAAAGTTATGCCCCTTGAAATAACTTTTCTAGAGTGAAGTCCCCCTGCTATATAGAAATTATATAATGAAAAATGAAAAAGTAAATGTTATTAAATAAGTAGAAGATTTTACACTATGAAACTATTACAGTCGGTTGCACAGGAATGAAAGGAAGACGTGTAGAAAATTTCATCTCAATCGGATTTACCGTTATCGAACGCATCCAATACATAGCTGACCACAAAGCCACATACACTCTGTTTTATAGATATAGATATGAGTGATTGACTTCACCCACACTATTATACAACAAATTAAAGGGTATACATATTGACTGACTTCTCCCACTATGTGATGTAACAGACAGAAGTGTAAATTTACTGACTGACAGTTTTACTGATACTTATCCCCTAACTTAAGAAAGCCATTGGGACAGCACCACCACCTCCCTCCCCCACCAAGGTTTTGATTTGGATAGCTTCAAAGCCTGGCAGACCACAACTCTTTGAGGGCATCACCAGAATCCACATATACTGTGGGTAGATTATGTTCTTTCATATTAGCAGTTTGGCCAGGGCAGTGACAATAATAGCCTGTGCTTTACAGTTTCCAACTAATGACTTTTAATGTGCACACATGATCTACCATAAGAAAGATGTCATTTGCAATGAAAAAAAGATGGTTGTGGTGCTACATAGAACCTGTACTTTTGTATGGATGTAAAGCGTGGACAATGAGCAGACAAGCTGAATAACATATGATAGCTGTAGAAATGTGGTTTCTGAAGAAAATGCAAAGAATACCATGGACAGACAGAAAAACCAATTACCAAGTCCTACAAGAAACAAATCAAAAATGTAAACTGATTAGAGAAATTAGATGTAGACAGTCACAATTTTTTGGCAACGTTTTGAAAAGAAATAAATTGGAGAACATGGTGACAACTGGCAATTTCGAGGGGAAGAGATTAAGGGAAAGGCAGAGAAGTAAATATCTGGATGGCTTGGCCACGTGGCGTGGTTGAGACAAGAACCCTTAGCTGATCCATGACTCTGGTGATCTTGTGAGATGGCGAAACATGACTGCCCACGCTTATTGGCATGGCACATGGTAATGATGATTCGATTTTACGCTCATATGCATTAAAGTTAACTCCATTATTATCAATGAATGCAAAATATATGCCATTTTGTATTTCTAGTCTTATAATGAGTGAACTTTGTGCTACAAGAGGATACACTTTTGTTGCTGATGATGTCTGGGAAACCTGCTGTTCCACGAGCTCATCCTGGTGAAAGTATCAGTTCATTCTCAGAAGCATCTTTTAGCTCAGACGTCAATCTGCAGAACACATTAACCCAAGTTCAACGTGAGAAAATAGAAAAATTGGAAGATAAACTAGCCGGTTACAGGACTGTTGGTATGTATTGGGTACATTATATATATATATATATAACACATGTGTTTGTCTCTCTGTGTAGTTTATCAGCACCTAAATGGTCTTAAAGTGTCCTTATCCTGATTTATTTCTCTTTAATGTTGCAGTTTGTCTGTATGAAAGGTCTCTGAATCAAGTTCAAAAGCAAAGTAAAGGACCCTTTTACATGCCATAAGACGAGATGAACGTTGTGAATTCCTTGGACTGCCAGAGTAACTAACGACGACTGCCTGAAACAGGCTAATGCAACTAGGACATTATATACAACAATTAGAAAGAGACAAACAACTTTCTTCGATCATGTGATGAGAAGAGAGGCATTAGAGAACATCATGACAACCGGAAAGATCGAGGGGAAGAGAGGCAGAGGCCAAGAGAAATGATGCTGGATGAATTGAGATGGCGGCATGGAGGAATATCAGCAGCAGAGTTAATCCAGAACACCAAAGACCAAGATCTGTGGAGAGCCATGAACACCTACGTCAGCTGGCAGGGCACTTGATAATGATGAAGACATGGTTCTAGACTCATATTTGTATCTACTAATCAGCACTCCAGACGTGATATGGTTAATATCACACAGCCATCTTCACTTCTGAAGACATTCATTGGTACCCATTTTAGGCTGATTCTACCTGGGAACCCAGGTCAGGTTTACAAATCCACTTCTGTGTGGGTTCTGGTCAGGTTTACAAATCCACTTCTGTGTGGATTCTGGTCAGGTTTACAAATCCACTTCTGTGTGGATTCTGGTCAGGTTTACAAATCCACTTCTGTGTGGATTCTGGTCAGGTTTACAAATCCACTTCTGTGTGGATTCTGGTCAGGTTTACAAATCCACTTCTGTGTGGATTCTGGTCAGGTTTACAAATCCACTTCTGTGTGGATTCTGGTCAGGTTTACAAATCCACTTCTGTGTGGATTCTAACATGTGGCATACGGTGCTAGAGCCATATTGTATAGACCAATCAGCATTCCACATGTGCTGTGGTTATTATCACGTTGGCCGCCTTCACTACCGAAGATATTTCCTGGTTCCCATATCAGGCTGGGTTAAGCTGGCAGCCCAGGTTGAATGTAAACATTCGCCTCGATGTGAGTTTGAACTCAGAACCACTGGGATGATAAGCAAGCCACCACCAGAGCCCCGAGTTTCTAAATGCCTGAGTTAAAAATGTGTTTGGTGAGATCTTTTATTTTCCTGTATTTAACACATGGTTGATTGAATGTGAGGACCATCTTCATTCGGTGTGGAACTCTCCATTAGTACTCCTCCATGAGATCATCATACTAGGAGATACTCAAGTCAGTCCACCAACTCTGTAACAGCAACAATGATCATAAAGAGTACTCCTGACTCCACACGTTGAAACAAATATTCTGTCTTCCATTTCCTCCCTTAATCCTCCATTGGAGCATAAAGCTCATGGCAACCAGTCCTGCCTTTTGCTGTTGCCTGCAGCTTCCACCTTGTTCTCTCCATATGATTCATCCCTGTCTTTTATTCTCTTCTCTGTGAGTTTTTAGGTCTCCCTCTGTTTTGTTAACATTCTGTGGTGGGTGGATTTTATTTTAAATTTTGCCATGGTAGTGTCTGTATGCCGGCTTCGTGGCTTAGAGATTATGATTTTTCTTCGTAATCTTGTATACTCTCGTGGGTAACATGATGACGGTGAGAATCAGCAGTGGTTCAAATCGCATCGGTATGTGAGCCGGCCGCTCAGAAAGCAATGGCAAACTACTGAGTGTAATCTTGCCAAGAAATCAACATACAGCTGAAAGATGCTGGTGTTGACAGCGATGTCCTGTAAAGGATATACAACACACAAAAAAAGTGTCTGTATGACCTAATCAGTGGGAGGTTAAGGCAGCTGTAATATTTTCAATATGACTCCATGTGTGCCATTCAGTGACTGAAAATATGGGATTAAAACCAATTCCCAAACATGTCTTAATGACATGCAAATGACCTTACTTAGTGTTTGACTTTGAAAATTCTAATTCAGTGTAACAGTGTTTGCATGTGACCATGTGACAGGAGTTTATGTGTCAGTACAGGTCTGTGGCTCAGAGGTTAGTAAACCCACTTTCATAATTTCCCAACATAACAAGTCGAGGGTTCAAAATTTAGCCGCAGATGATTTGGAAGCAGATTGCTTTGCAATGATTACAATGGCATAGGCATCAGCCATTCATAAAGCAGTGACACACTGCTGATTGCAAACATCCAGTAAATGCCATGGTTACTTGCTGCATCCTGTAAAGGATATTAAGATAGCTTAGCCACCTTAAGATGGAGCTGCGGTAGTTTGGTCGCTAGACGCTCACCTGCTAGCCTAGTGGTCATGGGTTCGATTTCACATTGGAGGGGATTTTAAAACTTGGACCTGAGCTGCCAGGTTAATCCAGGCTAAAATGGGTACCAAGTAATCCCTTGGATAGTAAAAGCGACCGGTGTTACACTGACCATATCACCTACCAAGGTTTGATTGGTCTATAAAATATTAATCTAGCACCACATGCCAGTTTTGCCCAAGGTGTGGAAAAGGATAGCTGAACACTTTTGACTTCCTTAACAACAATATTGACAGGTTACAAGACAATGGCATGGTTATTGTAATTTCTATCACACTTTTAAGAATTTAATTTGAAGCCCCGGTCATATTTTCTAACACGCAATATTGATAGCTAAACATTATATGTGTTACGTATGATTAACTATGTTGTGTAGTTAATATAAAATTGTCCACTTTTTTTTACAGTTAAGCAGTTCCCAAAACTTAAAGAAATTATAGGAGAACTTCAAAGAAAACAAGAGGAACAGGAAAAGGAACTAACTTACCATAGAGCCAATGAAGCAGAACAGGGAAAGAGAATACTTATCTTAGTAAAGCTTCTGCGGGTATGTTGCATCTTCATTATGTTTTCAGCTGTCAGTATAGTAAAATATAAGCAGACAAGATCAAAGCAGATACCGGATGAATTGAGGACAATTGTTGATACATCTGTATTACTGACTTCTTTTGGTATATGTGTGACTTTTGGTAGATTTGTAACTGGAATGAATATTCCATTTGGGCAATGAGCTAGTGTCGGTTCACAATGAAGGACCTAAAACCTGTGAAGGAAACTAACCTAGGCCTAATCCGACCCAGTCCAGATGGACTCAGGTGAGAGTGTGTGGTCGACAAATTTTGCAGCTCTTCCTCACTTTAATACAATTCATCGTGCAGTCATTCTTCATCCAACTTCGAACTCACTGCTCCAAACTTTCAACCCAACTGGATGAAATGAATAGTCATCATCATATGTGATGGACAAACACTAATGTGCTGTGCTGAATCATGTCCTGTTTACATCCTAATATGCTTTCCACAGATGTGAAGTTCCAGTGCCATTCTTGCACACACCACTGGTTTCTGGGCTTGGAGAGGGGAAGGAGAGCTCTGCTGCAAAGTTCCAGTGGAATTGGTACTTGAGCACAGGGTCGGGGGATTAGTCTATGCTAACTCACCCTAATGACCTGAATGCCTATGCATGAGACTAAACAGTTAAAATTCAGTCTAAATTCATGGATGGCTCAAGTAGAGGACACAGAGAAGTGTGCATGCTTGAGAACATTAGTGGAGGAGAGTAGTGGCTTAGAATGCCAGAGAAAATGTCAGACCGGTGTAGGTCAGGGAGTACAGGGAGTGGGTAAGAATGCCAGAGGAAAAGTCATACTTGTGTAGGTCTAGGAGTACAGGGAGTGGGTCAGAATGCCAGAGGAAAAGTCAGACCTGTGTAGCTCTGGGAGTACAGGGAGTGGGTAAGAATGCCAGAGGAAAAGTCAGACCTGTGTAGGTCTAGGAGTACAGGGAGTGGGTCAGAATGCCAGAGGAAAAGTCAGACCTGTGTAGGTCTGGGAGTACAGGGAGTGGGTCAGAATGCCAGAGGAAAAGTCAGACCTGTGTAGATCTGGGAATACAGGAAATGGGTCAGAATGCCAGAGGAAAGGTTACACCTGTATATGTCTGGGGGTACAGGGAGTGGGTTGGAATGCCTGAGGAAAAGTCAGATCGATGTAGATGTGGGAGTACAGGAAGTGGGTCTGAATGCGTGAGGAAAAGTCAGACCTTGTAGATCTGGGAATACAGGGAGTGGGTCAGAATGCCAGAGGAAAAGTCAGACCTGTGTAGATCTGGGAATACAGGAAATGGGTCAGAATGCCAGAGGAAAAGTCAGACCTGTGTAGATCTGGGAATACAGGAAATGGGTCAGAATGCCAGAGGAAAAGTCAGACCTGTGTAGATCTGGAAATACAGGAAATGGGTCAGAATGCCAGAGGAAAAGTCAGACCTTGTAGATCTGGGAATACAGGAAATAGGTCAGAATGCCAGAGGAAAAGTCAGACCTGTGTAGATCTGGGAATACAGGAAATGGGTCAGAATGCCAGAGGAAAAGTCAGACCTGTGTAGATCTGGGAATACAGGAAATGGGTCAGAATGCCAGAGGAAAAGTCAGACCTGTGTAGATCTGGGAATACAGGAAATGGGTCAGAATGCCAGAGGAAAAGTCAGACCTGTGTAGGTCTGGGAGTACAGGGAGTGGGTCAGAATGCCAGAGGAAAGGTTACACCTGTATATGTCTGGGGGTACAGGGAGTGGGTTGGAATGCCTGAGGAAAAGTCAGATCGATGTAGATTTGGGGGTACAGGGAGTGGGTTGGAATGCCTGAGGAAAAGTCAGATCGATGTAGATTTGGGGGTACAGGGAGTGGGTCGGAATGCCAGAGGAAAAGTCAGACCTTGTAGATCTGGGAGTACAGGAAATGGGTCAGAATGCCAGAGGAAAAGTCAGACCTGTGTAGATCTGGAAATACAGGAAATGGGTCAGAATGCCAGAGGAAAAGTCAGACCTTGTAGATCTGGGAGTACAGGGAGTGGGTCAGAATGCCAGAGGAAAAGTCAGACCTGTGTAGATCTGGGAATACAGGAAATGGGTCAGAATGCCAAAGGAAAAGTCAGACCTGTGTAGATCTGGGAATACAGGAAATGGGTCAGAATGCCAGAGGAAAAGTCAGACCTTGTAGATCTGGAAATACAGGGAGTGGGTCAGA
Organism: Cepaea nemoralis; assembly: GCA_014155875.1. Classification (NCBI taxonomy): domain Eukaryota; kingdom Metazoa; phylum Mollusca; class Gastropoda; order Stylommatophora; family Helicidae; genus Cepaea; species Cepaea nemoralis. The sequence goes on from JACEFZ010013368.1 coordinate 302,827, forward strand.
ATGCCAGAGGAAAAGTCAGACCTGTGTAGATCTGGGAATACAGGAAATGGGTCAGAATGCCAGAGGAAAAGTCAGACCGTGTAGATGTGGGGGTACAGGAAATGGGTAAGAATACCAGAGGAAAAGTCAGACCTTGTAGATCTGGAAATACAGGGAGTGGGTCAGAATGCCAGAGGAAAAGTCAGACCCGTGTAGATCTGGGAATACAGGAAATGGGTAAGAATGCCAGAGGAAAAGTCAGACCTTGTAGATCTGGGGGTACAGGGAGTGGGTCGGGATGCCAGAGGAAAGGTCACACCTGTGTAGGTCTGGGAGTACAGGAAGTGACTAGATTTGGGGGGGGGGGGGGGGTGTGCAACAGTTTATTAATGACAGTTTGCGTCCAGTTGATGTAATCATCCACACAGATATCGCTGTTTCTGCTAAAAGGCAAAAGAAGTGCCTGGGGGTTCATAGTAAAGGTTAATGGACAGTGTTTAGTGGAGTTTAAACAACACTTTAAACAGTTTGATTCAAGTAGAGTAAAGAAACAACAGATGGGGATAGAATGGATTAAAGTAATTACTATAGTCTGTCCCGAAAAGAATGCCTTCATTCATGATCAATTATTTGAAAACTGTCTGTTGCATTGTTATGAAATTTTTCCTGCCATCTTATATTTACCCCCACCCAAGGAATATGTCTTTGATAGGTACAAAAGCAACTTAAATCATGGAAAGTGGCGACATTTCTTTGATGTTCTGGTGAAAAACTAGTGATTTCTCGCTAACAAACTTGTTTTACAGTAATGCCAATGCCCCCGCCAGTTCAGATGACAAACACAAGGCGTATCCAGATTTGTATGGGAGTGGGTGCAATTTCTACTCTGCTGAGACGGAACATGATTATCTGTTTTGCACGACAAATATAGCTGTGAATGTCTCTGTAGTGGGCTTCCTTCTTAACGGTCAAGATGTTGGTCCTCTTTTCATTGAAGTTTATAGAATGATTTGTATGTTCGTGTGTTGTCCCCTCATTTGACAACGTGTTTCTTCTCACGTTTCTTGTTATGCCACAATATGTCAGTTCCCACCGCAATATTACTCTTCGGTTGATATTCAGTGCGTCTAGAGCTTTTTGTTTTTTCAATGTCAATTGTTTGTCACCGTTGAGGGCTTACAGGAATTGAAAATTCATCACTGTGGAATACAAACTGTTGCCATTAACAAGTTGTATTGTTTATGCTGATGCTGTAATGTTTAGGGCCTGCAATTCTTCTGAATATGTGGAGCAAAATATCCCAGTAGGTGTGCATGTGGATTAATGTCTGCGATCTGCCCAGACCTTAATCGGTGTCGGACGATTCCAGTAGGTTGATGACTGCTATCGGTTGCATAAAATTCAATCCATCCTTTCTCCAGTAGTCATCTTTCTCTTTCAACACATGGTCCTCACATTTTCTCCAGCAACTTTTATCAATTTTTAATAGCGTGGTCTGAGTTAGTACCTTGACGTCAGAAAATTTGAATAGATTGATTGATTGATTAATTCAGAAACCGACATCACAGCATTAGGGTCATTCCCATAAGCGTTCCGTCCCCATCCTCAGCAGCCAGCGAAGAGTTCCAACACCAAAAATTCCAGTAGCAACCTGATTATATGTCCGCCTCGCCTTTCCTCTGAGCGTCGAGCCTCAGCCAGATCCCCTTGTCACTCTTCGCTACCTCATTCTTGCCAGACTATGGTGATCCATTTGCTCCTCCGAGGTGTACACATGCTCCCACAAGGCCGCAACCACGTCTGCCTTGTCATGCATCAATGCCGTAGGTATTTTTTCTTCTTGGGCAACTATATTGTGATATGATGCATTGTCCATAATTAGACCAGACGGTCTATCTAGGGATAGAAGCACTGTATTCTCGAAGCCAATCTCTAAATACATTGCCATTCATCTCATTATGATAATCCCTATTGTCTGTATGCTTTGATACGAACACGAGTCCAGCATTCTGTAGTAAACCATTATGAGAACTACCAGCATGGGCTATAACGAAACGCTGTCCTTTACTACTGGGCACATATCGCGTTATCTTTCCGTCCACTGATTGCCATTCCTTTTCACTTGTGTGGTGCGCATTGATCCAGGTTTAATCCAAATACACTATGTCATAATTTTATGTGCACATTTCCCTTATTTCACGTAGGTATCTGCTTCTCGTGGCTCCTAAATGCGGTTGCTCGCAAATGATATGTTTACCTCCCTTGTACTTTCTAAACGTGAAGCCTTATATGAAAGGACCCACATTAATGACACACCTCTGAAGATACTGCGACACCACAGCACACACCCCGTTTCACTTCTCAAGGCTCTTTTCGTAAGGCCAATCCTGTGAACAACGTGAAAATTTACTATTGAATGCTCATGTTTCCTCGTGAAGATGTAATACTTCTAATATTGTGCACTTCATCTCTGTCCCGTAAATTATATATCGTATATAAACAAACTTTGAAATCTGCTGTACAATTTCCAGAGCAAAAATTGTTTTGTTGGGTGGATATCATGATAAGGTTATATGCTAAATCTCATCATTTTCTCTCAGCTGGTTACTGAGATATGGAATTTTATATTGGGGCAGACAAAAGTAAATGGACTATAGTAAAGTGAGGGAAATGCATTAACTGGCCAGGGCAGAAATAGTGAATGTGTTGGATGGTATGTTATTTTATAACTGTGGATGGTACGTTATTTTATAACTGTGGATGGTACGTTATTTTATAACTGTGGATGGTACGTTATTTTATAACTGTGGATGGTACGTTATTTTATAACTGTGGATGGTACGTTATTTTATAACTGTGGATGGTACGTTATTTTATAACTGGATGGTACGTTATTTTATAACTGTGGATGGTACGTTATTTTATAACTGTGGATGGTACGTTATTTTATAACTGTGGATGGTACGTTATTTTATAACTGACACGTCCTTGAACTTGTCTTCTCCCTCTACTGTACCATCGCTGTTGATGACACTGATGAATGAAACACTTATGAAAGTGATTTATTGTGATAATTTGTTTCTTGTGAAATTAAAACATCAAAAGATATATTTAATTATAGCCATGATATACAAGATATATTTAATTACAGCTATGATATTCCTCCATTGGGACGACTACTTGTGGTTTATAACAGAAAATGGAGGCATTGTTATTGCAGCATAGTCACTAGCATGCTGGTCTGCCGGCCAGGTGGTCATCTGTTCAAATCCTCATTGGGACAGGGATTTTAAAAAATGTAACCCGAAATCCCAGGTCAATCCTAGCATAAAAGTACTGTTCTGGGAAGTAAAGGTAGTCAGCAGGATATTGATCACATCATCCATCGAGTGCTGATTGATCTAATAAACTATGTAGTGAGCACCATATACTCAAAGGTGTGGGAAAGGTCCCTTTACTTTACTTTACTTTACTTTACTTTACTTTACTTTATATCAGAAAAGTCTCAGTTTACAAAATGTATTATAAGTAACAGCTGTTTATTATTTTATATTTTCTAGGAAAGAAAGCAGGGACTAGCAGATTTAAATGCTTCTGCTCAAAGGGAAGCATTCTCCCAGAATCACAGCTCTCCATCGTTTGAAATAATCGGAAGGTCCTCTACAAGTGAAGACATTTCGCAAATGCAAGAAGTCGGTACTTCCTCACAAGCTGCAACTATTGAAGCAGTGGATTATAGTCCAAGAAGTTCTCACAGGAATATAACTGCATCATCTCAGCAACAGACTCATGACGCTTCTTCAGTTTCTAGGGATCTACCTTTTCAGTCACTGAAAATTGAAAGGACGACAACAGCAAATGTTGTAGGTCCTCCTCAAAACCCAGCAGGTCCTTTTAGACAACTGTCAGCAAATGTATCAGCCAATGATTATAAACATCTTTACTTGAATAATTTGACCTCACACTTAGCTTCACTTGGAGATATTACTCCAGTTGTAACATCTGCCAGCGGAAGTAAGAAACCAATCTGGCAGATGGATCTAGAAGCAGTAACTAATAAATCTGGACCAACAGAAACAAACCAGCAATTGAGTGGTATTGCTTCAACACAAGCAAAACAGAATTTGGGAGATTCTGCTAACCCATACCAGACTGCAAACAATACTTCTACAGCTGTCAACACTTTTATACAAACAGGAGCATCTGACACAGGGACAAGACCAAAGGAGTGGAAACCCCTAAATATAGGGACTTCCCAAGCAACATCTTATTCTGATGTAGGTTATGTGAAACCAAGTACCCATGGAACCGCTCAACACAAAAACCAGTCGCCAGTGAGAACTCAAGAAAATGCAAGAAATGAATTGGTTAGTTTTCATAATGCAAGCTCCTTAAAGTCTAACCAAACTCATAACCAGAATGTCTCAAATATGAAAATTAAAATGGGAGAGAATGTTCCAGAAAATCAACATTGGGTAGGTATCAATGTTGTAGTATATCATTTTTAAATTTATGTTTGTTTTTGGCAGTAACATTTGTTAACAGTTCTTACACTGAACTTAAAAGTGTGCAGTGCTCATGGTTTGGAAGTTAAATATTGTTACTATTATATCCTAGTTGTTATTGTTTAAAAAATCTGTGGCACACCTAAAGCTATATATGTTGTGACAAGAGAATTGTAGACATAGGACTGAAGAGAGAGAAACTAAAGCTTCATCTTTCTCAGCCTTCTAAGCCCATAAGTATGTTTTGTGACAAGAAGACCATTGAACAGTTTGAATATGGTAGATAGAGATGATTGAAGAAAGCAAGATGGGCGACAGAGTACATTAGAAGTTAGGACATCTCTCTCTGGTTCAAACTGACGAAATTTGTTTCAAGTGTTGACTGTTTAGGTTTTTACACAAATAAAAGTTGAGTTGAGCTAAGAGCCGTCATCATTGCACTCAGGACATTCCTATATGCGTTCCGTCCCCCTGTTCAACAGCCAGTGAAGAGTCACACTTCTAATTGTTCCCACCGCTATCTGATTGAAAATTCTCCTGGTCTTCCCTCTCAGTTTTGAGATTCTTCCAGAATCCCTGCGTATCCCCCGCAATCTCATCCTTTCCACATACGGGTTCTCAATCTGTTCCCCCACCTTTTCCACATTGTTCCTCAGGTGCACGACCACCTTTCCCTTGTTCATAGGTAATATACCACCAAGAGGTGCATTCCCTGCCAGCCTATCAGTCTGTTCATTCCCCCACACTCCCGCATGGCCAGGGTAAAAAATCCATACAATTCTCACAATCTGTGACCTATGAAGCGAGGTGAGCCATTCCGCAGAAAACATTCCTTTCTCCACCTTACTAAGAATACTCCGTGAGTCCGCAATGAAGACAATGTGTGTTGCAGTGGTCTCCTCTAACCAACGGAAAGCCGCGGTGATTGCTTCCACCTCCATTCTCATACTGGAGGTCATAGCCTCATATGCCAGACTCTTCTTTTTTTAAGAATCGTCCATTAGCCTTCGCAATGAAACCCCAACCACTCTGTTTCAAAACAAAAAATAAAAGAAAGAAAGATGGGGGCAGAGTAGATTAGAAGTTAGGACATCTCTCTTGATTCAAGCTGACCAGGTTTGTTTCATGTGTTGACTGTTTAGGTTTTTATAAAAGTAAGATAAAATATGGTATATTAGACAACTAAGGAGTGTTAGCATGAGAATGCCTGCCTCATCCTGCAGTAAACTTTCTCTGCAAAATGGGTAGCCAATCATGGACAAGTCTATAAAGGGCTTGGTGTGAGTTGATTGACAGTCTATGCTTCATTGGAAGATGAAGGCCACAGCTTTTCAGTGTAGTGACCAGTACTCTTCTTTGAATCTTTTCTATTTGAGATCAGAAATACCTTCATAAACATAAAGTCCTCACCAAGGTGCTAGTTTTCTTCAATACTGAACACAATTATATGATCAGTATGGCCAAATGGATAAGAGTGTTTGCTCTTAAACTTCTGTTGTGTTGATGCCGAGGTAGTGGGTTTAACCCCTACAACGGTCAATTGGACTAAAATGTCTTCTTCTTCTTGACTTGGGGTTGTAATTACAAGTACCTCAAAAGTTGGAGTGGGATCGCCTGATGGTGAGGGACACTGGTAATATGGAAAACTAACATACATGCAAAAATCAGTCCAGCAAAGACTACACTCAAGTTCAAAGTGAGTGGATGAAAAAAAACAAAACTGTGATCTTGAGATGACCAGAAAGTACAAACAATTTATCATATAGTGCCATCTGCACAATGCATGTTTGCAATAAAAACACTGGTAATAGGGAAAACTAACCTACATGCAAAAATCAGTCCAGCATGGACTAGCTCAAGTTCAAAATGAGCGGATGGAAAAAAAAAAAAACTATATGATCTTGATATGACCAGAAGGTACAAACAATTTATCATATAATTCCATCTGCGCAATGAATGTTGGCAATAATGTCTCCAACTTTAAAAAAAAATCTGCATCTTTATGGTGCAGTGAAGACAGGCTTCTTCCAGTTCATCTTGTGATGATGTCCTCTCATATGTCATGTTGTCTTCCTGCTGCTGCATGTATGCCCTCCACTCTTGCCTGTAGCACATCTGGCAGCAAGGAAGTGAGCCTCTTCTAGTGTCCACAGTGTTTACGTGATCTGACATTGATAAAACAATGCAGTTACATAATAACAACATCCTTCATTCACTGTCTTGGGACATATATGTGGCCGGTGTGATAATGACCACATCACTCACCGAGTGCCGATTGGTCTATACAACTATAGGTCTAGCACCATATGCCTTTTTCACCTTAAGACATGGAAAATGGTATTTTAGTTACTTATTCACCAAATATTGAAATTCAATGGGAGATAATTCTAAATTCTTTTTGTTAAATCTTCCCGCCACCTAAAGCATGTTCATCTGCCACAACTAATGTGGCACTTATCACGCCAGTTTGCCACCAGCTGAAACTACCCTAAAGAGTAATACTGATGATGACCAATGTTTTAAATATAGCATAATCTTTTGTGATTGAAAATATTCCTTGTGTTGTTGATGATCAGAACAATGGCTGCGATGATTTGATGACATTTCCCAGCCTCAACACAAACACACCATCGCCTGTATCAGAGCAGAATGGAATAACAGGTGCAGCAAATCCAGTTTACAGCCAGCAGAGCAGTGCTGTTATGGTAAGCTGCATTTTTTTTGTTTTGAGATCATCCTTGATTGGATGAAAAACTAGGGTTACAATTTAAATTGTCAGAATTCAGAGATTATGGTAATCTCTAAGGAGAAAGAAATACAGCCATGTAACATCCAAGCATATCGGAAGATTCTTAAACAAGTTAATTGGTAGAACTATCTTGGAACAGTCATAACATCTGGTGGAAAAGTCCTTTGGATATTGGAACAAGAATTGCTATGGCAAAATTATCCTTTTATAAGAAGGAATAACATCTTTATGACCTCAAGTTTCTTTCAAATCTTGGTATTCAGGGGCCATGATTCACAGACATGCAGTAGCATGGGCTGTATGTAACATCCCAAGACTTTTTTTTATTGTTCTCCAAAATTAAAAAAACAGGACCGCTGTGACCTCAGAGTCTGAGAGTAGAAGAGAAGTGGCGAAGAAAAAGAAAAAGTGTTTTAATGAAAAAGGTAAATATTGAAGTAAGTTTTAACAATGTTAGCACACCAACTAAACCATGGATTCTAAACTACACTACTAGGTTCCTGGAGATGAACAGTTGTGTTTAACGAACCAGGTGGAGAGCATGGCCGCCATCTTAGAGAAAAGTGACTCCCCTGTAGGAATGAGTGACATGTTGTACAAATTTGCTGAAGCTGCAAAGAATATGGAGTCTGAGCTGAATGACTATAAGGTAAGTTTGAAAGTTGTGTTCAGTTGACAACTCTTACAGTATAAAAACAGCTAACCTTGTGTTGTTGATCTGTTACTTTCTACATGATCATACAGGTTCAGTTTTCTTTAGAAAAATTGCAGGTGCCCTTTCCTTTCATTACAACATACACCATCTACAAGGTACATAGCAATATTCTTACAATCCTATCTTGAAAGTAATAGCAATATTTAACTCTTTCTCTATGTGGCATTTGGCTGTGAAGTGAGCAGTCACAAATTAGGAGTCTTGGTCATTTTTCCCTTTTTTTTAAATACCTCCTGCCGGGTGTTAACCATAATGTACCTGTCCCACACTTTCTCACTGACTTACACATTTATTAATGCTCCTTGTATGCACAGCGTTTCTTATTGTCTCTTTATTGGGCTTAAGTTATGGCTTAAATTGATTCTTCTTCTGTTTTCAATCTACCAATGGAGCAAAGACACTCAACCAGCTCACACAAAGCTCTTTGTGAACTTGTTCATGATTGGTTGGATTTTGCAACCAGTTTTTTTTTTTTTTGGGACGAGGTAGCCCTCTCATGCCAAACCTCCTTAGTTGCCTCTCATGACATGCATGATAGGTTACAGTGTTACTGTTCATGGCTTCCCTTATGGACCCCAGTAACACTTGGGCAGTTCAGGTCACTGATCATATAATCTTTACAGTCTTGCTGCCAGGATGATCACACCATGTTCCCTAGGTCAGTGTGGGAGATTCGTATCTTCTGCTTCAACTCAGCACTCGCTGGCAATACATATTTCTCCAGGTTTAATAGGATCCTGAAAAGATGTCAAGGACTGTGGCCTAGTTGTATATACTTTGCAGAAGTTGGCTAAAGGTCGGTCTAGATTGTTTGTGTTCCTACATTGTTTGTGTCCCAGTAATAATGTAATATTTTCACATTAATTTCACTTGTTTCCTCACAACTGAGTGTTTTCCTGCTGAAGCTTCATTTGATTATAACCCGCTCAATTCTATAACCCTAGCCTGGCCTCCTGACATTGGAACATGCTGCCTACCCTTTGGCCTCTTGTGAAAGCTGCCCTCTAACTAACCATTTATGTCACCAAACTCTCGTAGTATCACATAATATGTCAACGTAATTCTTCTACATTTACTAACGTTGCTAATCAGCCCAGCTAAAATCTATTTCTTTCATGTGTTTGAAAGGTATTCAACTGTTAGACAATTGTGAAGGGTGCATGTTCAGGGTACTGAATTCCACATTGATATTTGCCTGCATGGGATACTTTCAGATGCATGGAAGGTAATTAGTCTGCAGTGGCCAATCCTGAGGTTTTTTCCCCATTGCTTTCACTCAACACCTGTGCCATTGCTGGTGTGTGCTGGGAGAGTTTATTTCCTGTTGAGGATTACAGGCTTGCCTTGAGTTGTGGGATTAAAGGTTTATCATCTGAATGCCCAAGCATCAACCTGGTTGATTTTTCAAAGTAGTTACATTCTCTAAAATACCCCTTCTTCCCCACACCCAACTCCTACCCATTTGTTGGTTTCAGTTAATTTCATTATTAGCTTGTTTTGATTGAGATATGACATTTTCTGCCATCATGATGAACATTAATCTTATTACCATTTCAAATACAGGCTTTGGCCCAGCGACAGCAAGCACAGATCCAGCAGCTTCAGAGGGGTTCTGGCCTTAGTCAAGGGGAAGAGAACGCAAAACTCAGGTGCTGTGACATGTGCAAATTTGATGTTAATCAATTGTTGGCATCTCTTCTTTATTCCAGCATCTTCCTGCGCCTACATAAAGATTAACTGTTGGCGTGAAAACTGAATCAAAATTGGTTTAGAGTACATTTGCTTATTTAGAACCAGTATGGTATTTAGTTATGTTCCTCGGGTGGGTTTAATACAGTTTGTATGTGTAGAACTCACTCCCGGGAAGGTTAACCCAGTCAACAAATGCCCCCAGAAGTCGGATGTGTCGGCCTAACGGCGCAAGAATGCAGCTCTGCTGTAAACAGGCACAACACAATCACGTCCGGAAAAAAAACTCCGGATGAACGCAGAAGAAGAAGAAGAAGAAGAACTCACCCGTATGTTGCCATGGCTCACAAGGGATGCCAGGATTAGTAACAGTGTATCCTACCATGCATGTTGTAAGGGACAACTAAGGATGGTTGGGCCTTGGGGCTGGCTTTCACATCCCAGAGAAAAACTACAAAATCCAGCTACCATGAACAAGAACTAAACACACCAGTGAATCAGGAACATATGCTGGCACTGGATAGGAAAGACACTGAGAGAAACTGATAATATTATAACTAGAAAGTCTTTTGTATGGAACCTACAAGGAAAATAAAATAGAGGGAGCCCTAAAACACACGGACAAGAGAATTAGAGACAGATTAATAATATGGGGAGGGCTTGGATTAAGCTGCATGAGGTAGCTAAAGGTATGAGGGCTTGTAGTGAGGTGGTGATGGCCTATGTTCCAGTGGGGGTTCTTCTGCGTTCATCCGGAGTTTTTTTTCGGACGTGATTGCGTTGTGCCTGTTTACAGCAGAGCTGCGTTCTTGCGCCGTTAGGCCGACACATCCGACTTCTGCGGGCATTTGTTGACCGGGTTAACCTTCCCGGGGCCAGTGGGGCTTAAAAGGTAGGAGAGAGAGTGAGAAAGTAGCCTAAGAGTTAATAAATGTATAGGATGTGAACAATGTTCTACAACCTGGCTTGTGTCATCCAACAGGGAAGAGATTTCTGTGCTGAAAAGTGAGAACGAGACTCTTCTAGAATTCATTGGAACCTCAAAGGAAAGCAGGAACAATCAGGTTGAGCCTGGCTTGGTTGCAGTTTTTGCCGCACAGGTAACTAAATTAGGACATGGTTTCTATTATCTCATTCGTTACCATTATGTATTATCTTATGCTGAACAGTATTGTTGTTTGATTTGTTGTTGTTGTTGATCCCATTTCTGCTGAGTTGTTTACTTTTGGCAGCCAAATGCCATTCTTATGATGGTGCCGATCCTCTGCTTCGGCTGTCCCATGGAAACATTTTCTGCCTGGCAGGAAATTGAATCCCAGTCTTCTGCATAACAGGGGAGGATACTTTCTACTATTCTATAGTCAAACAGTAACATTTGTTACTCATTGTGTGTCAATGAAAATTGTCTTTGTGACTATTACGAACCCATTCATAGCCCAAAATATATTCCTTGGCATATTCACTGGTTGAATTGTTGTCTCTGCTGTGGTCATTCATGACATTCCACTCTTTATTCTGCTTCTCTTAATGTCATCTAGATTTCTACACGAGGGTTGGCTTGAATCATGTGTTACTGTTATATTTATAAATGTTTTGGCTTAGACAATTGGGCTGTGTCATGAGATTCTGCTGTGGTTGGCTTGTGTCTGGACATGGGTATGTGGAATAAGAATCTCTGCACCCTTAGTGTGTTTGGTAAAAAAATATCTTTCTACAATCTCATTTTTAGAGTAAATTTTGGGTCCTGCTTGTTAAGTAGTAATTTGAATCTCACTGCTTCAAAAGTCTGTCTCAGTGGAGATTTGAACACTTGAAGTTTATGCTGGCATACAAATATGCTAGCCACTTCACTACTGCAGCTGCCCTATTCCTAACATAAACATTAATTGTGTACTGTCCATAGATCTAATATGTAACTCCCTGACAGCAAACATATACACATATTCCTTTAGTGTTGACTCCATTTATCCCATGTCCACTCCAGGAACCTAATACTAAGGTAAATTATATCATATTTATGCACATGCACAAACACAAGCTTCTCTGCACATGTCCACCCCAGAAACCTATATTCACCTATTAATGCTAGTGTATATTATATCATATATTTATGCACATGCACACACACACCAGCTTCTCTGTCGGCACAATCACCCTGTGTTGGAAACCTCATTGAGGGTGGGGTTTTATAAACAATCGACTCAGCCTTAAATGGGCATCAGGAAATGTTCCGGGAAGTAAATGCATCTGTCAAGACAAACAAAATAGCATGAGACCTAAAAACATTTAGAGAAGAGAATTACAAACAGAGATAAGTAATATTAGGAAAACATAGAGGGAGCTGCAGGGAGATAGCAAAAGATATTGTTTGACAATGTTCCAAAGTTAGATATAGAGCAGAAGTAGAATAAGAAAGAGACAATGTTCTTTGGTCACATAAAGAGAACAACAACAACAGCCTGCAAGTTATTGACTACATCACCCACTGAGTACCATTTGGTCTGTTACAATATGAGGCTACCACCACATGCCCAATATGTTGTGTAACAAATGTCCTTTATTTTATTAAAATAACCATATACTCAGTATGATTTATGGCAGAGGTCAGCAAGGCCAAATGGATAAGAATGCACATTCTTAAACATCCGGTGTGCTGATGCTGAGGTATGGGGTTCAACCCCTACACCGTTAAGGTGGACTAAAATGTTGTCTTTTCGTCCTTGACTTGGGGATGTAAATTGCAAGTATCTCTGAAGTCGGAGAGGGTTTGCCTGATGGTGAGGGACACTGGTAATAGGGAAAGCTAATCCACACACAAAATTCAGTCCAGTACTACTAGAAGTATTGTGTATGGATTACACTCAAGTTCAAAGTGAGTGAGCGAGCGCCCAGAAAATTGTATGGCATGGAACAGGATCCCTTACTACGTTTACTTGTTACTTACACACACACACAATTCTAACTATTTCTGTTCCCAGAGCTCGACAGATCCAGTGAGGGCCCATTACCCTGATAGTCCCATGATGAAAAAGATTGAATCTTTGAGCAACATCAATGCCAGGGTATTTATAGAGTTTCCTGTTTTCTCTTCATATTTTAGCATTTAAAGTCCATTGTTATTGTGTAAAACAATTTAATCAGTATTTAACTTTTAAAATCCACTGTTAATTTGTTTAACAATTTAATCAGTTTTTAATTTTTAAAATCCATTGTTATTTTGTTTCACAATTAAATAGTTACAAAAAAATTATTAGAATATAGTAATATCCTGTTCAGACTTTCTGGCTTATAATTGGCTTAAAAAGTGTCTATTATAATATCAAAGATAAAAGATAACATCAAAGTGTGATATCACAGTAGAAGGGAAAATATTTAACCAAGTCAATAAATTCATGTCTCTAGGGGCAATCATAACATTAGATTGAAGATGCGTGACAGAGATATAGAGCAGAATATGTCAAGCAAAAGGGGCATTTCATAAGATGAAAAGTATCTTATGTGATAAGCCACTCACATTAAATGTTAGAGAGTGATGAAATGTTATATAGAACCTGTTCTGTATGGCAGTGAATCTTAAAATATGAACGAACAAATCAAGAAGAGTTTGGAGGTAACAAGTATAGTTTTTTAAACGAATGTTGCTAATACCTTGGGCTGTCAGAGTAACTATCAACACGTGTTGAAAGAGACTAATGAAACTAGAACATTCTGTACAACTATAAGAAAGAGAATCATTGATAAGGAAATCCTTTGGAGGCTGATGCGATGATGGAATCCCTCAAGAAAATCTTTAACTTAATAAGAGTAACATATGAAGATATGAAATGTAGAGTTCTTTATGAGAGAAAACTGACCGATGCATTTAAAATAAAAACAGGCGTACAACAGGTATGTCTTTTGTCACCATTGTTATTATGTACGGACAATACTAGGTTATGAATACAACAACAACCGCCAGAAATGGAATTTAGTGGACTCTAACAAAAGAATTTGATGATTTGGACTCTGCCGATGATATTGCACCCTTGTCACACACACATATTCAAATGCAGTATAAACTAATCACACTTGAAGATTTGTCACAACAATTAGGTCTAACAATTCATAGAGGTAAGACACAGATAATGAGATTAAATCAAGCCAATAATAACCTGATCTCCCTTGGTGAACCCCTCTTCATAATACAGCAACATACACTTATTTTGGAAGCAATGTGGACAAACATGGGGGAACAGATAGAGATACTTAAATAAGAATACAATAGACAATGAGCTTTCATAGCACTAAGAAATTTTGTTGAAGTTAACGTAAGTTAAACTTAGTATCAAACTTAGAATTACTCACTCCAATATTAAATCAATATCACTGTATGGGTTAGAAACGTGGAGAACAGCTAAACAATTACAAGTTAACTACAAACATTCGCTAATTGGTGTTTGGGCAGAAAAGTGGGAATAAAATATGACTGAATCACCAGCGTACAGCTCATGGAGAGATTTAAACAAACCCCAGTGAACCAAGAGGTGAGAAAAAGATGCTAGCACTGGATAGGATGCACACTGAGAAAACCTGAGTACAATATAGCTTGACACTCTCTTTCCTGGGATCCAAAAGACAAACAAAATAGCAGGAGACCTAAAATCACTTGGAGAAGATAATTACAGACAGAGATGAATGATATTAGGAGGACATAGAGGGGACTGTAGGAGATAGCAAAAGATATTGAGGGCCTATGTTCCAAAGTGGGATATAGAGCAGAAGAAGAAGAATAAGAAAGAGACAATGTTCTTTGGTCAAATAATGAGAAAAGAGATATTGACCTAAAACGGTGGCAGGGAGGAATATCATCAGTAGAATTGATCAAGAAAACTAAGGACCAATATGTTGGCAATGCACGAACGCTTATGCCTTTTATCAGGGAGCATGATGATGATGATGTCTATTATTATTTCAGATAATAGATTTGTTTGTTTATTCATGTATATAGATTTGTTTGTTTACTCATGTCGTTCAAGCAATTATCATATTCACATCATACTCTCCACCTTCTTTATATGCATGTGTACTGTTATATTTTTCTATTTCTTATTGTGTGGTCTATATATCTCGCATTGTCTGTGTTTGTATTTGCGACTTTTCACAAAGTGGCTAAAAATTACCAGTGTTTTGCTTTGTGTGTATAGTCCTCAATGTAGGGATTGTTTTCTTGTGATACATTGTGTATTTTGTGTATTTCCATGTTGTAGTTCTCTCATGCTTCCCATCTTTAACATAGTAAAATTGTCTAGTTTATAAATTTGACAGATTCTATAGCATAATGCATATATTATATTGCAACTTAAAACTAGTAAAATTTATTAAATCAGAAATGCAGTGTTTATTATTCATATAATTCAACAACGAAACATATTTTCTGGTACAGCTTTTCCAAGCAAATAAAGACTGGCATAGCAAATGGGAAGTTTTACGACAACAAACTCAAGAAGAAAAGGCAGACTTGGAGGCGAGAGTACAATCCCTGGAGACAATGAATAAAAACCTGCAAGAAAATGTGGTCACTTTGGAAAAAGAGCTGCAAATTCGGAATGTGAGTGATGTGACATTTATGTCCTTACCTTTCCCATTAATCATATTTACACTTTTCCCAGCAGAAGTCATCTGCTTAACATATTTATGGCTGTCTTCTACCTCCACAAATTAAATTTTATAATGGTTAATTATGGTTACAGCTTTACATACTGTAAATAAAATTATTTTGTTTTAGGTTAGATTTCGTGCATTTTTCACTTGATGTTAAACCAGAATTTAGCTTAAGGTAGCTTTTCATTGATAGATATCAAAGGGTAAAATATAGTCGTACAGCAGTTATTGCCGTTGGGTGTGAAGTGTTAAAACCTTCACATGTTCTAGACCATGAGATATGATGTGGGGTAGTCAGTGCCATTCCTCATAAGTTTTTGTTCTCGGACAGTACCCAGAGATTTATTAAAATTGTCTACTACTCACTTTCACCAGGCTCGGTCAACCCAGTGTCGTACTGGTCAGAAAATATCATCTTGCCTCTTCTGGGGATTGAACCCACACTCCTGTCTTGGAAGGGAAGTACACTAACCAGTGCACAAATGCAACTGCTAACTAACGTTACTCATACTAATTGTTCCTGTAGTTTTCACAAGGTCTTAAAAGTCTAAAGGATTGACTTCATTGCACCGGGTATTATCCCATATGGCTCTGCAGGGCGGCCTGCTGAAAGTGTCGCACACAGCATGAACTCCGTAGCTCCAACAATGAACCCCAGGAGTCTCAGAGAAAAAATGCACTTGTATACTGAAAGATGTAGCCCGGAATCGAACCCACAACCTTCAGAGCATGAGGAACACTTCGCCACAGAGACTCCTGCAAGCCATAGAAAACTTAAGCTGCAAAATCCAACCAATTATGAGCAAGTCTACAAAGGGCTTGGTGTGAGTTGGGTGAGAGCCTATGCTCCATTAGAAGGTGAAAGGCAGCAGAAGACGAATATTCACTGGAACTATTGGACAACTCTGCACCCATGCTAGCCAACCAGAACATGATGACAAAGACGAGTATTCAATGGAACTGTTGGACAATTCTGCATCCATGCTACACAGGACACTGTCTTCTGACAACCAGAACATGATGACAAAGACGAGTATTCACTGGAACTGTTTGACAACTCTGCAGCCATGTTAGGCAGGACACTGTCTTCTGACAACCAGAACATAATGACAAAGAAGAGTATTCAGTGGAACTGTTTGACAACTCTGCAGTCATGCTAGGCAGGACACTTAGTTAGTTAGTTAGTTAGTCGACAGATCATCCTCGTTGCACATCGGACCATTCAGTCCATAAGTGCTCGGATCCCCTCCTCAGCAAATCCCGCAGCGTGTAGCGGCTAACGACGCCAGTTCTGTGTTGGTTTATCAATCTTCTTTGGCTTCCTGCGTAGTGTTCTTGTTTGGCCACCCCTCTTTTAATTTGCTGCTCTCGCAGTCTGGCCATTGTTGTAGATTCACAGTCATCACTTGGTTCTTGCAAAAGTCTCACTTCTCGTAGAGCATTCAGAATGTCAGCCTGGTCCATGGCGCGTCCGCCCTCAACAGTAGCCTCACCTGCGAGCTTGTCAGCCCGCTCATTTCCTTGTACTCCCGCATGCCCTGGCACGAAGATGAAACTAATCTTTGCCAGCCGAGACCGCTTCAGAGGCAGCAACCATTCTCTTCGAATCGACCCCTCCTCTATCCTCTTGATCATGTTCATTGAGTCGCTAAGGAAACAAGCCCTAGTGAATGTCTGTGTCTCGAGCCATGTTATTGCTTTACTTACTGCCATGACTTCCATGGTCAGGCTACTTGTGGTTTCAGTGAAAGCACCAGAGTCCTCCTTCACAATTCTCCCTCCGGCCCGAGCTGTAAAGGCCCATGAGCTTCTCACATGTCGGACGACCGACCCATCTGTGTAGATGACCGCGTCACTGTCTAGCGAATTCTCGAAAATCAACGCTTGTACTTCAGCCTCAACAGCAGCCGGATTTTCTTGTCTGCATTTTCTATCTAGTTGGATGCAAACTGAAAAGGATGTGCAGAAGTCTGTTGGCACTTGCACCCACTCCTCGCCAGGTTCTAAGTCCTCAAGTGAACACACCTGTTGAAGAATGTCCTCGGCTTGACCCATCCACGACCGTCCTCTTTTTAACCTGCTGCCCTTCACCTTCCTAATTTCACTATGCAGTGGATGCTGTGTGTTTGCGTTAATTCTGAGGTAGGCACGTGCCCTGCAAACTTGCATTCTCTCTTCAATGGTTGGAAAATCAAGAAGGTAGCGCATCGCCCTGCATGCTGTATCTCTTGTACATCCAAGAATAATGCGCATAGCTTCATTCTGTATCCTTTCCATCCTTTCTATCTGCTTATGGCTGACAGTCAGGATTGCCATTGCATACTCCAAAACAGACATGACCAGCCCCTCGTACAGAAGACATAGATGGCGCTGCTCACAGTTTACTGCCGCCATCACCCGCATCGCTGCCAAACCCCGCTTGGCCTTTGTTATCACCTGGTCTATGTGCACATTATAAGCAAGGCTTCGATCAAACCGTATCCCCAGGTAATTCATTGCCTGCGTTCTTTCCACCGTCTCTGAACACAGCATTACAGTTGGTGTTGGATTGTTGACAATATGATTATTCAACGAGAACCAGGTCACTGTTGCCTTAGTTGGGTTGACCATTGCCCCAGCTTCATCACACCAAGTACTTATGCGATTGAGTTCGGTTTGTAGTTCCACAGCAACCTCCTCTCTATCCTTACCCTGACGATACACTAAAACATCATCGGCATATGACAATGTCCTGCCAGGTCCAGTGATCTGCTCACTGGTGATTCTCACTGTGTAGGCGTTGAACAGTACCGGAGATAATGGTGATCCCTGTGGTAGGCCAGGATATATTGTTGTTGGTTCCGAAGTCCAACTGCCACATCTAAAAACTACTTTCCGTTGGAAGAGAGCTGCAGCGATCCAACTAAGGAGGAATGGACTTACGTTTAGTTCAAGAAGCTGAAACATTAAAAAATCCAGTGGTACTCTGTTGTATGCGTCCTCAAGATCAATCGCTGCAGCAACGGTTTCAGTGCCTGAGTGGAAACCTTCATAGACATCGTGGGCAAAGACTGCTGCATTGGTCCAGGTTTCTCTTTTTGGACGGTACCCACCCAGGGTAGGTGGGAAAACACCTTGCCTCTCTAGTTGGCTTGATATTTTCCTGGCAATTACCTTCTCCAGCAGCTTGCCTATTGTATTCTGCATGGTTATAATTCGAT
Organism: Cepaea nemoralis; assembly: GCA_014155875.1. Lineage (NCBI taxonomy): Eukaryota > Metazoa > Mollusca > Gastropoda > Stylommatophora > Helicidae > Cepaea > Cepaea nemoralis. The sequence goes on from JACEFZ010013368.1 coordinate 321,304, forward strand.
ATCCCTGAATTTTCTTGTGGTCTTTGTCAGGCTTCGGCAAGGGAATCAGATAGCTGTGTAACCATTCCTCCTTGATGCTAGCACTCCCTATACTGTTGTTGTACATGTCTGCTAGTTTCTCTAGCTCATTGTCGGTACACCTATTTATGTCGTCGTATCTTATGCCATCAGGACCTGGAGCACTGTTTTTTGATCGTCGAAGCACAGCCTTGATTTCTTTCACTGTCACTGTGTCTTCATCCGAAGTGTCCTGGGCCTTGCATCTGTCTGAGGTGACCTCCTTGGCCAGATTCCGGCCTCCCATGTCTGTCTGGTTGCTCTGCTCAAGGTAGCGTTCAAAGAGGGCTTTGCCCTTGTCCTCGTCAGTCCTCTGCCAGATGAGGTCAGCACCTTGGAAGTCAGAAATGCTCTTATTCTTGACTACACCACTCATGCTTTTATGTAGTCGCCAGAACAATTTCAGTGACTTGTCTGTGCTTACTCTTTGACACACCTCTGCCCATTTTTCGCTTTTAACCACCGTGACCAGTTTTTTGAAATAGCTTACTTTTGTGTGCATCTCTCTTTCTAAGTGCAAGCAGGAACTAGGATGACCAGCTCTGTTCTTCTTGGCATTTTGCCATCTCCTTACAGCACTACGCTTATCCACCCAAGCCTTCTCCACCTCGAAACTCCACCACGGTGGCTGCTCCCAGCTTTTTTTCCTTTTCTTCCTGCCCTGAAACGTTCTGCGCTTGTCACGTCTTATTTTACTCACCACATCTTGCCCTGTACTGTCATACTGGAACGTCTTTACCTTTAGCTTGTGCTGCCTGGTTCTGCCTTTCTCCACCAATATGCTGCATGGGTGGTGGTCGCTGCCATGGTGTCCTAGGACACCCCATCTACACACTGTAGTGAGTGAAGGTGAAACTAGCGCCAGATCAATAGCACTGTCCTCATCGCCAGGACGGCTTGCTGTCCTGGTGACACAGCCACTGTTGATACAAACCAGGTCGATGGTTTCCAGTGCAGTCTCGAGCTCCTCCCCTTGTGTATTGGAGGAAGTGTTTCCCCATGATCTGCCTTTAGCGTTGAAGTCACCACAGAAAATAACATTTCTCTCGTGGCCTAATATGCCACTTAAGCACTGCCACTTCTGGGCGTCCACACTCGCATTGCGGGCATAAACATTAACCAATACGAATGGTATACTGGAATGAACTCTCAACGCCTGTATTTGTATATCGTCACTGTTCCAACTGGACATGTCTAGCTCTGACGCCACCATGCTGTCGCGAACGAGAATCGCCGTTCCCAGATGTCGTCTGTTATAGAAACATTTGAAGCCGGCAATTCGGAGTAGCTGATCGCCCAGTCTCGTCTCCTGGAGTGCTACAATGTCGTTCCTGTAAACTAGGGTTTCTAAAATAGAGCCCCGTTGTTTTACACTGGCACAGTTCCAATATAGAATACGGATGTTCCTGAGTCCTAGACGGTGACACTTGAGTCTAAAACGTCTCAAGCCACCGCGCTTACCTGGCTTCTTTTTCCCTGCGCGGTTACCCCGCCGCTTCGGTATGTTGACTGCTGATCCTTCGGAAAACACACGTTGTTCCGCCATGTTGAAAAAACGTAAACACAGACTTTTGATTGAGAACCACACACGCTGCTGAAAATTCACTCAAGGATGGCTTCGCTCGATGCACGAACTCCGTAGCACCCGCGCAGATCTTGAGTAGAAACTCCTGGTTTTACATCCTGGCACACCAATTACACGCAAGAAATGAATAAATCCATCCCTTACGCGAAAAAGTTAACGAGCACAAAACAACACGACCGTCCGTCGCCATCTTGAAACCGGAAGCTAGTGCCGGAAGCTAGTGTCCAGGCAGGACACTTGTCTTCTGACAACCAGAACATGATGACAAAGAAGGTATTCAGTGGAACTATTGGACAACTCTGCAGCCATGCTAAACAGGACACTGTCTTCTGACAACCAGAACATGATGACAAAGAAGAGTATTCAATGGAACTATTGGACAACTCTGCAGCCATGCTAAACAGGACACTGTCTTCTGACAACCAGAACATGATGACAAAGATAGAGGTCACATACCACGCATCTGGGTGTGTAAGGCAAGGGAAAACCACCATATCTTCCCAAAGATAAGTTTATGAGCAGGTAACAATGGAGACGTAAGATGTTCATAACTTCATTCCAGTCTTCACACTGACGTGACATGACAAAAGACTAACAACTTGCTGTCAATTCTAACAAAAGTGTTTCTCCTTCAGAATTCTGTACAGGATTTGGCAAAAGCAAATGAAAGTGTTGAAGAGGAAAAATCTGCATTGCAGAGGGTAAATGAAACACTAAATGCACAGTTGTCAAATCTGAAAACACAAGTGAAGGATTTGACCCGAAACAATCGGTTGTTGGAATCCGAGTTGACGAGTCTGAAGGTTAGATTCAGTGTTTTGATTTTTTGTTTTGTGTGGTTTAAATCTTCCACATCCAGTAACACCAACTGTTTCAGGGGCATGGGAGGTGTTTCACGCAAGCAGTTTCTCCTGGGCTCTGGCTTGGAGTCTGTTGACTATGAAATACTTCCAACCTGTGGAGAAAACATCACCAAAATCAAGCCAAATCCAAGCCAGTCCATGTTTGTTGTGCTGAATCATGACCTGGTTAGATCCTGATATGCCTCTCTGATGATACAAAGTTCCAGTACCAATCTTACAAACCCCTATGGCTTCTGAGCTTTGAGAGGGGAATAGAAACTATGAAACATTGTCCCTCTTGAGGGGTATTTTGGAATCAGATCAGAGGATTGAGCCTATATCAAACCCATTTTGATAGATTCAAGCACTTTCCAGGACTGAAATGAGCTGAGCAGCAATGCATTCAGTTAAAACTCAGTCTTCTAGAGGGTTCACCAATTATCCAACCAACCAGCTAAAGTAAAAAGCCAACCAACTAGCCAAAACAAACTAATCAACCAGCCTAACCCCACAAATTAATCTAACTTAACTAACTAACCAACCAGCCAAGCAACCAACTAATACTACAAGTGATTAGATCATTTCAATTGCCATCGTCACATTGAAGGTCAACAAGCAATGATTTCCAGAATTGTTTGTCTTCTGCCATAATGGTACTGTCTAACTGCATTTTTCCATTTCATCTGTTTGTGTTATCTTCTTATTTAAACCACTGTCCTCAAATGCCAAAGGTCTTAGTCATGATGGTTAATCAACCTCAGTGTCAGCTTGCAGCAAACTGTCATGCGTGATTCATATTTCCTTTGTTTACCCTCACAATTGATGTAGTTGTAGTCTTGAGCTCTGTCATTACCACAGAACACTGTGTGACCTCCATTTGCCTACATTTTAAAGAGGTAATATGCCTGTGATGATGATGTAGAACCCCTATTGATTTGGGCTGTTCTCTTATATAACTTGAAGAATTGGGAGGCTAGGGATGACAAGCAACACATTTACCCAGTGTAATGTTGATGATAAACAGTGTTGTGTGCTGGTCAGCCCTGGACAACACTGGCTTAGCATCATGTCCTCAGCATATCTTAGCATATCACGCAGGTTTTCTAGCTTGACTACTTTGGTTATCATCAGTACGAATTTCAGCATGATGGCCATCACCTATGCTGTTATTGTTCACACATAACATTTGCACTGTGTACAGAAGACCAGGGAGCTGCGGTAGCAGAGTTTCGGCCTGGTGGTCATGGGTTTGAAACCACAGCATGGCGGATTTTTAAAAAATTGATCTGGACTCACAGGTTGACCATTCTAAAATGGGTACCAGGAAATGTCTTGGGAAGTTAAGGCACTGGCTTTTGATCTCTCCAAGCTGTGGGTGTAAGATTGGGTGTTCCTTGCCTACCATCATCTTGGGGCATTTCAGTTACTTTTGCAGTTTCATAGCATGATAAAGTAGCTGTTTTATTGTTTCTCAACCTGTGCCATCCATTTTAGTGTGTACCAATATGAAATGTAGTTATAAATTCTTCATAACATATTATAATTAGCTGTATTATACATTCTTCGTAACATTTTATAATTAGTTGTAATTGTGTTTATATGTATCTGTATTGTTTCAGGATTCATCGAGAAATGCTCCTCGAACTGGAAGCAGAGAATACCAAACAGAAATTGGCTTACTAAAACAGCAGGTTAGCAGGGTTGTAACATGTTACAGTCTCAGGACAAGTGTCAGGAGATAAACAAGCTATGAAATCTTCATTGGCATTCTTTAAAAATGAGCTTATGAGTAAAACATACAATAACAATCAATGAATAAATGTTTGAATACAGCAACGTAAATTAAACACAAAAAGGTAAAAAGGTTTCAGTTCAGGTAGGTGGCTTTCTTCCTTGGAATGATTGATAATAATAGAAACATAATAAAATAAATCTAAGTTTTAACAAACAATGAAAACGGGAATATATATATATATATTACACTCAGTATTGTTTTCATTTGTGGTATCATTGTTGATCTAATCACTTATGCATTTTTTTCATGGCAACATTCAAATGTCAGTCATGGACCATTGCTCATGCACTTAAAAATAAAATTCGAGACTTTTGAACTTAAATGTTGCAGAAAAATTCTTAGATTACCATTGATCACGTAGAGGAATACTGGCATTTATCACGAAGGAGGAAGAATACTGACATTGATCACGAAGAAAGAAGAATACTGACATTGATCACGAATGAGGAAAAATACTGACATTGATCACAAATGAGGAAGAATACTGACATTGATCACAAATGAGGAAGAATACTGACATTGATCACAAGAAAGAATACTGACATTGATCACAAAGAAAGAAGAATACTGACATTGATCACGAATGAGGAAAAATACTGACATTGATCACAAATGAAGAAGAATACTGATATTGATCACAAGAAAGAATACTGACATTGATCACGAAGAAAGAAGAAAACTGGCATTGATCATGAAGAAAGAAGAATACTGACATTGATCATGAATGAGGAAAAATACTGACATTGATCATGAGGAAGATTACTGACATTGATCATGAGGAAGATTACTGACATTGATCATGAGGAAGAATACTGACATTGATCATGAGGAAGAATACTGACATTGATCACACATGAGGAAGAATACTGACATTGATCACAAATGAGGAAGAATACTGACATTGATCATGAGGAAGAATACTGACATTGATCATGAGGAAGATTACTGACATTGATCATGAGGAAGAATACTGACATTGATCATGAGGAAGAATACTGACATTAATCATGAGGAAGAATACTGACATTGATCACAAATGAGGAAGAATACTGACATTGATCACAAATGAGGAAAAATACTGACATTGATCATGAGGAAAAATACTGACATTGATCATGAGGAAGAATACTGACATTGATCACAAATGAGGAAGAATACTGACATTGATCACAAATGAGGAAGAATACTGACATTGATCACAAATGAGGAAAAATACTGACATTGATCACAAATGAGGAAGAATACTGACATTGATCTCAAAGAAAGAAGAATACTGACATTGATCTCAAAGAAAGAAGAATACTGACATTGATCACAAATAAAGAAGAATACTGACATTGATCGCAAATAAAGAAGAATACTGACAATGATCGCAAAGAAAGAAGAATACTGACATTGATCACGAAGAAGAATACTGACATTGATCACAAATGAGGAAGAATACTGACATTGATCGCAAAGAAAGAAGAATACTGACATTGATCACGAATAAAGAAGAATACTGACATTGATCACGAAGAAGAATACTGACATTGATTGCGAAGGAGGAAGAATACTGACATTGATCCTGAAGAAAGAAGAATGCTGACATCGATCATGAACGAGGAAAAATACTGACATTGATCATGAAGAAGAATACTGACATTGACCACAAATGGGGAAGAATACTAAAATTGATCACGAGGAAAAATATTGATATTGATCACAAATAAAAAAGAATAATGACATTGATCGTGAAGAAGAATACTGACATTGATCACGAATGAGGAAGAATACTGACATTCTACAAGATTTCAGAATATCCAAGAAAACATACTTATAAACATCATTCTGTCTGGAAAACTTAAATAGTTTGGCCACATCAAGTGTCACACTGGTATAGACACAACTGTAATGGAGGCATGGCAAGAATATTGTCATTGATCATGAAGAAGAATACTGACATTGATCACGAATGAGGAAGAATACTGACATTCTACAAGATTTCAGAATATCCAAGAAAACATACTTATAAACATCATTCTGTCTGGAAAACTTAAATAGTTTGGCCTCATCAAGTGTCACACTGGTATAGACACAACTGTAATGGAGGCATGGTGCCTGGAAGAAGAGTCAGGGATCATTCAAGAAGATAGTAGATGCAGGACATTAAAGACACGTGATGTTGCTATCGACCTACAACATGTGATGTTGCTATAAACCTACAACATGTGATGTTGCTATAGACCTACAACATGTGATGTTGCTATAGACCTACAACATGTGATGTTGCTATAGACCTACAACATGTGATGTTGCTATAGACCTACAACATGTGATGTTGCTATCAGCCTACAACATGTGATGTTGCTATAGGCCTACAACATGTGATGTTGCTATAGACCTACAACATGTGATGTTGCTATAGACCTACAACATGTGATGTTGCTATAGACCTACAACATGTGATGTTGTTATCAGCCTACAACATGTGATTTATAGGTCTACACAATGTGATGGTGCTATCACATCATAGTAGGAAACTGCTACTTGATAATTTAACATTTTAGTACATGTCATGTTCATGACTCTTGTCTTAATTTTAGCTGACAGTTTTTGCTGAAGACTTTGAGAAGGAGAGACAAGATAGGATGTTAGCAGAAAAGAAAGCAGAAAAGTGGAAAAAAGAACGTGACCAGATCAAAGTTTCTCTTGATGTCAAATTGAAGAAAATCAGTGTTCAGGTAATTTACCCTTAAATTATGTTTTAGTTGTATATGCAGACACATTTTGCACTCAGAATTCTAAACAGAATTTTTGCCTTCACTTATTTTAATTTCTTCATTTTTATAAATCTGAGCAATTATCAGTGATGTTGCAACATCGACTTCAGTTATTATCAGTGATCTTCATCTACTTCTGTTAAAAATAATTATCAGTAATGTTATATCTACTTCAGTAATAACAGTCATCAGTGATATGTGTATTTCAGTTACAGCAATTATCAGTGATGTTACAACATCTACTTCAGTTATACCAATCACTGGTGATATTATATCTACTTCAGTTACACCAATTGTTTCTCTTGTTTATTCAGTTAAGGGCTCAAGAGGAAGATCTAAGAACCAAAGCCAGGCAGAATGCAGACTTGCTGTACCAAGTAGATGACCTTAAACTGAAGGTACACATGCAGCTCCCTAATTCATATTTACATGATCTTTCAGACATATTTCTTGTATTACAAACTTGTATACTCATTAAACAAGAGATCGAAGGAGGAACCTCCTCCTGTGGGTCAGTGAAGTGCTGGGGCTAGACCCACCACATCGTGTAGTCCTGAATGTATGGAAGAATAATTGAAGTCTTTCCCTCATAAAGTAAATGGCGAACACAGGCGTTGAACCCTCATCCCACCATGCTCATGACATTACCAGCACTGCCCCCTAGTGACTACACTAACGTGTTCGCTATAAACAAAAAACAAGCCCCGAAGCAGGAATCTGCTAATTAGTAGTTAGTTAGTTAATTAGTTGGTGAGTTAGTTAGTCAGTCGCTGTTCCAACTTCATGGCAAAGGGTTGCCCCATCATGCTCCATTCCTGTGCCAGTGAATATCACACAAAATGCTCCTCACTGCCCCATGTGAAAAGTGGAATAGACAGGAGTCTTGACAAACCAACATCCCATACAGGTATGCTATGCACAATGCAGTTGTCAGAATGCCAACACAAAAGTCCACCATGACAAATACAGTTCATCATCGATGGAAATGTGCTCGGACCACCTCAGCAAACCTAGTAAAATGTGTGTTATTGTATAGTTCTAGACAGAACATGCCTCATAAGTATCATATTGTCTGATAACACAGTAATATGCATTGTTTATATTCGCAGCATTCATTTTTCTATGTTCTTTTCTATGTGAATGTAACATGAACATTAAATAATTCATGTAAGCAAACGAAAGAAGAAGAAGATAATTGATATACAAAAGATGAGTGGTTGGAAGAACTGAATGTCAGGCGGGTCTGCATGCCCAATTTATGACCCTTTGAAAATAAAGTTTGTTCGTTCACATTTCCTTTGTGACTACTTCAAATGATGGAGCTGAAACACATTGATGATCATAACTCAGTAGACAAACTGGCAATGATGACTCTGTCATCTGATAGTCTTATGTAGTTGATGTTGCTTACATTCATTTATTAGGTTGTGGTGTTTTGATGTTTGAAGATTGAGCACAACCCACTATTGGCAATGCTGATTGTATTCCGGTATGAACCTTGGGCCTTGTCCACGTCAGATTGGAAGCACCAGACTCAAGTTTAGTGCTTTCAGTCTCGCATGGACAAGGCCCAAGGTTCATACTGAAATACGATCAGCATTGTCAGTAGTGGGCTGCTTATATTATTATTGTTTTGCACAGCTGTTAAAGTTTTTTTCACAAAAGTATATATCACTGTCTTTCTTTGTTTCTCTTGAAATATTTTTTCACTTGTGACTAATTTTTCCATTGTCTCTTCTATTGTTATACCTAATAAATGTAATTTGTCTTGTCGTTATGATTTTAATATTTGATTAACTATAGTAATTTGAAGTTTCATGTAACATTCCTCCTTGATTGATTCATCCTTATCATTTGTTGATGCATTATGCTGGATCACATTCGTGTTTGCTTTCTGTTTTTTTTTTTTTTTTTGGTGTGGTTCTGAATGTTGCTCTTGTTATCTAAAACTCACTGCTTCCCATTCTAATAGTGCTTTCTCTGCCTCATTAAATAGCATTATTGTCACACTTTCACTGTGAGAGACAGTTTCCTATGTGTGGCATTAGATTAGCAATGTTTCACCAGTGTTTTGAAATGTTTGGCATTTCTTTTCCATCTGGTTTCACAGAATCCCAAATTGCTAAATAAGCTTCCCTTGATTCTCAGTTTCCAGCTCATTTCTATTGAAGTTAGTTACTGTTGTCTGTAAATATTAACATCATCAAGTACTTTGGGAGATCTTGCGTCTGCAACTCATGTCATCTCATCTCATCATGTTCCTCTTGTACCTTGCGGTGTTGAGGTGAAGTATAAACAGCAGGAGAGTGCCCGCTTATGGGCTTCATGTATCAATATTCCCATGGACTCTGTTATTCCCTGCATCCATCTTTTACGTGATTGGCCTCTTCCTCTGTTTCCCTCTGGTCTGTACATCATTGCTTGTTGTGGTATACTGTTAGTTGGTAACCTACTTGCATGGCCAAACCATTTGACTTAAGCTTTCTAATAAAATCTAGTGCAGCTATAACCCCCACTTTAGTCCTGATTTCTTCATTTCTGATCTTATCTCTTCTTGATACATTGAGTATTCTTCTCAGGAATCTCATTTCTGTTGTTGTGCGTCAGCAACTGAATGCATGAATTCTGACACTGTTCCATGCCATGACAAAAGTTTTCAAGAACCTTCTCTAACTGCCTACTTTTCATTTAATAAATCTGTTCACTTATTACAGCGTGTTTCAGTTTTTCTCTTCTTACAATGAAGTCAATTAGAGCTGTCTCTTCTGATGTTTGTGATAAGTTGTTTTTGTGGTTTAGTCTCTTTCAAACCATTCAGATTATTCATTTGAGCTGTCCAAGGTATTTTCAGCATTTCTCTGTAAAACCACATCTCTGAATCGTCAAGGGATGGTTTTACTTGTTTACTAATTGTCCAGGATTCACAGTGATGTGATATTAAAACCGATTCTATGTAACAGTTTAACTATTATAAGACAGATTTTCAGAACAGAAGAGAACATAAGTGCCTCTTTCTGATGTTTTTGATAAGCTGTCTTTGTGTCTTAGATTATTTTTAAAACATTTAGATTACTTCAGTGCTATCTAACTTAAAAGGAGAGACATAAGAAGGTTCAAGACATATTCCAGGTTAATCTCTTTCTGACCTGCAAAAGCAAAGGCTGTTTTAATTATCTTCAATTCTTAGTTTGTGATGTAAAAGAAAGAAGCGGCCCTTTTCCATGCCCTAAAGTGAGTTGGGTGTAAAATGCCATTCTTGTATAGAGATTGAACACAACCCACTACTGGCAAAACTGATCGTATTCCGGTACGAACCTAAGGCCTTGTCCACGTTAGATTGGAAGCACCAGACAGTCTAGTGCTTCCAATCTGATGTGGACAAGGCCTAAGGTTCGTACAGGAATACGATCAGCGCTGACAGTAGTAGGTTGTGCTCAATCTTTAAACTTCAAATCTCGAAACAACCAAATAAATTGATTCTTGTATAGACCAATCTTTCATTTAATAAGTGATATGGTCATGACAGAGTTTGTGATGTAATCATTGTGAAATCATCATGGTATGTGGTTTTCATTGTTTGTCTTACAGTTACAAAGAGAACAGAGAAAGAATGCATTGGCTGCACATAACTCCTGCAACTACCAGGTCCCACCAGCCTCGTACCAAGGGCCTATGGCCATGGCATACAACAGTGACATGAATGGTCACATGACTAATCCAAACTTGGGTCGTTCTGGTAAGCTTATTTACTGCCATTCTACCGACCCATTCACAAGTTACCAAAATGAGAGTTATTCATCATTTCAGCTGTAATCATTTATGCTTTTTTTAAGTTGAATCTGTAAGTAATGATGATAAAAAAATACAGACTTGTGCAGTGGTTCTCAATCTTTTTTGGCTCATCCACCCCTTCACCGTATGCTCAGAATGTCATTCCCCCCTTTCGTATTTCCTCCCTATAAATCTCCCCCCCCCCCCCCCCCCCCCTACACAGTATATGTACAAATGGAAGCTAAATTTAATAGCACATACTAGAACAAGTATAGACGTCTACATAAAACGTGATTTGCGGGTCTTCTTATGTTATAAAACAAATTTCAGAAGGGCGAGAAGTACAGAACTGTAAAGTATGGAGGCAAAAACAATATCAAGTAATTGGTTCTTGTATTAACATGATCTTGAAATAATCTTCTTCCACCTCTTCCCTCATAAAACCCTAAAATTCCCCCCTTGGGGTGAATTCCCCGCTGGTTGAGAACCACTGAACTAGTACAATGCCAGCTGAAGACTTCATCACATGAAAAAAAAAAATTAAAAATTTTTTTTCACGTGGACTTCTAGTAGTAAAATTTCCCCTGGTCTCTGGGTAGTGAGACCGGACGCCCGTGTGTATTGTTGCGCACGTAAAAAATCCCTTGGCAGTTGGAAATCGAAAAAGAGTAGCCTAACGGCGCTGCCCGGGCACAATTTCGAGTTTAAAAATCTACCCAAAGTATTTCAGGATCCTCACCGGAGCTACGGAGACTGAGGACTAGAACGGAGCACTTATGGGTTACACCCGTGTGCCGTGATGATGATCCATCGACTAAACTAAACTAAACTAATCTAGACTTCATCAGAAAGCAACAAGTGGTGAAATGGTTTGGCATCATATCACAGTAACCACCAGACAGTTCTCCAATATCAATCAGGTACAATGAGAAGAAAAATAAGCATGCCTCGGCAAAAGAATTATAAAAGAACCTAGAGCAGACAGTGAACATCACAGAGTATATTAGTAGCCAACCTTCTTCAATATTCAGCTCTTGTCATATGGAAGTCTGTACATGCTGTATTGAATTATCACCTGGTTACATCCTATTATGCCTCTCGCAGGCATGAAGTTCCAGCACCAGTCCAGCACACCCTGCTGGTTTCAGAGCTTGGAGAGGGGAAGCACAGGTCAGCAACACATTACCCATAGACTTGGTATCAGGTTGACAGGAAAGGCTTTACACCAGCCTCGCTCTGATAAAGCAAATGCTTTGTTAAAGCAAATCCTTTGTAGGGCTAAAATAACCTGAACGGTAGTGCATTGGGCTTAAGAGTTAAAACTCTTAGCAGGGTGGATACTTTAAAGTATTCACTGTCTGGGACCGTAAGAGTTACCAACAGTTTTATGTCACCACCTGCATACATACTAAGTTATAATAGGGAAAGCTAACCCACATGCAAAATTCAGGCCAGCACTACTAGAAATGGACTCCGCTTGAGTTCAAAGAGAGTGAGCCCCCCCCCCCCCCCCCCCCCCAAAAAAAAAATACTAAGTTATGTTCTTGTTGATTTGCTTTCTAAACAGTCAGTCACCTGTTTGTAAATAATAGCCATGTTTCTGCAGGTTTCTCACACCAGAGCTCCCCTGAACATCTTCCTGGTGCTTGGAAGTGCAGGCACTGTACGTATATCAACTACCCCAACCGCACTGTGTGTGACATCTGTGGATTCACAAATTCAAGTATGAGTTTAACTGTTGTGTGTTTAAAGTACAGGACCTCCATAAGCCCCTGGGCTGTTTTAAGCTACAATAAATTTAGATATATGGGTGTAACACTTGCAGTGAATATTGTTTGAAAATTGAATTAGTTAATTGATTATTAATTATTATTATGCAGGCGAATGCATACCTCAGAGTAGCTGCTGACACAGATCACCCACTGCATGAGGTGCTAGATGCAGTTAAGGGCCAGCGACTGATAAGAGGGAAATCATGAATGGCTCAGGCGCAGGATACGATCAGACAGGTGTGCCCCTTGGAGAACATTAGGTGAGGAGAGGAGTGGGTCAGAGTGCCAGCGGCGCAGTCAGACTTGTGCAGAGTTATTCTTCTTCTTCGTTCATCCGGAGTTTTTTTCCGGATGTGATTGCGTTGTGCCTGTTTACAGCAGAGCTGCGTTCTTGCGCCGTTAGGCCGACACATCCGACTTCTGCGGGCATTTGTTGACCGGGTTAACCTTCCCGGGGGTTTCTTAGGACGTTTGACTCTCACTGTTGTGGTGTTATCCCCCATCCCAGCTGGTCCATATAGAACAGCCAAAGATCCTGGTCAGCCCTCAAGGGAAGGCAGGGGCAGACCATGGGCATTCCCCGCCATCCAAGGAGGCTTCCATACTTGCAGAGCCGATACATAGCGCTCTGGTACTGGGCTCACCCAAGGAATCGTCACGTCCTGCACATGGCTGCTTAGCCTCACTTCCGTATATTGGGCCTTCCGTTCACCATAGGCTGTTCTTCCGGAAACCAGAAGTATGCAGTCTGCAGATGACATCCACACAGTGAGCTTTCGATTCGGACTTTCCATGTAATGGATTTACTAGCCAAGCAATATTCGTGCAGAGTTATAATCACATTGAGCCGGGAGTGCAGGGAGTGGCCAGCAGGGGCCACGGAAGTGGAAATCCAGCAACTAATTCAGGATAATGCTCGCCCGGATGATGTGATTATCTACACAGATGGTTCGGTGTTGAGAGGTAGTAGAAGTGCCTGGGGTTTCTTGGCAAAGGCTAATGGTCGACGTTTGGTGCAGGAGAGCCTGGCATATGATACCACAACATCTAGCTTAAGAATGGAGGTGGAGGCAGTCAGTGCAGCTTTCCGCTGGATGGAGAATACGATACACACACACATCATGATTGTAACTGACTCAGAAAGCATGCTGAGTAGGGTGAGGACTGGCAAGCTTCATGCCGAGTGGCATGCTTCGCTTCGGAAGTCACGGGTGGCAAGCATCGTCTGGATATTTTCTCCAGGGCATGCTTGTGTGTTGGGGAATGAACAGGCAGACAGATTGGCTGGCTCTGCAAAACTTGGTGGAGTATTGATGCATGATAAGGCAGATGTGCCCGCAGCAGAATATCTATAGTATGTGTGATTTTACTATACACATATTGAAATCCTCACCAGTGCTGTGGAGTCTGTGCGCAGAAATGAATTTCTCCTAGTGTGATGTAAAAAGGATATGATTGGAGCACCTATGATAATTTCAAATATGATTCAGAATGCAATCAGTCAATTTCAATTGTATGTCTTTACTTTTGTTATTGTCAAATCTACATATACACTTAACATATTTTGCTGTCATCTTTCTTCCTTTTCAGGTGGTGAAAGTCTGGGTATGGGAGACAGTGTTTCGGGAAGAAATGTAAATTATGTTTCGTTGTTATATTGTTTTTTTTTTTAGTGGTTATATTATAAAATGCATGTACAGTGTATGACTTCTACCAGTGTTAATATGTGAGAACAAAATGAAGGAAGAGAGAAGGAAAATATACAAATGAAATAGTGGACAGCATTTCTATAACATCACATGAATGGGACAAGTAGCATATTAGTCATATTGACATCTAGGTACAGCAACATTGAGAATCACCAGTTATATTACCATCTAGGTACAGCAACATTGAGAGTCACTAGTTATATTAACATCTAGGTACAACAACATTGAGAATCACCAGTTATATTGACATCTAGGTACAGCAACATTGAGAATCACTAGTCATATTAACATCTAGGTACAGCAACATTGAGAATCACTAGTTGTATTGACATCTAGGTACAGCAACATTGAGAATCACTAGTTGTGTTGACATCTAGGTACAGCAACATTGAGAATCACTAGTTGTATTGACATCTAGGTGCAGCAACATTGAGAATCACTAGTTGTGTTGACACCTAGGTACAGCAACATTGAGAATCACTAGTTGTATTGACATCTAGGTGCAGCAACATTGAGAATCACTAGTTATATTGACATCTAGGTACAGCAACATTGAGAATCACTAGTTGTATTGACATCTAGGTACAGCAACATTGAGAATCACTAGTTGTATTGACATCTAGGTAGAGCAACATTGAGAATCACTAGTTGTATTGACATCTAGGTACAGCAACATTGAGAATCACCAGTCACAATGACATCTAGGTACAGCAACATTGAGAATCACCAGTTATATTGACATCTAGGTACAGCAACATTGAGAATCACCAGTTATATTGACATCTAGGTACAGCAACATTGAGAATCACTAGTTATATTGACATCTAGGTACAGCAACATTGAGAATCACTAGTCATATTTGACATCTAGGTACAGCAACATTGAGAATCACTAGTTGTATTGACATCTAGGTACAGCAACATTGAGAATCACCAGTCACAATGACATCTAGGTACAGCAACATTGAGAATCACCAGTTATATTGACATCTAGGTACAGCAACATGATAATCACCAGTTATATTGACATCTAGGTACAGCAACATTGAGAATCACCAGTTATATTGACATCTAGGTACAGCAACATTGAGAATCACCAGTTATATTGACATCTAGGTACAACAACATTGAGAATCACCAGTTATATTGACATCTAGGTACAGCAACATTGAGAATCACCAGTTATATTGACATCTAGGTACAGCAACATTGAGAATCACCAGTTATATTGACATCTAGGTGCTGCAACATTGAGAATCACCAGTTATATTAACATCTAGGTACAGCAACATTGAGAATCACCAGTTATATTAATATCTAGGTACAGCAACATTGAGAATCACCAGTTATATTGACATCTAGGTACAGCAACATTGAGAATCACCAGTTATATTGACATCTAGGTACAGCAGCATTGAGAATCACCAGTTATATTGACATCTAGGTACAGCAACATTGAGAATCACCAGTTATATTGACATCTAGGTACAGCAACATTGAGAATCACCAGTTATACTGACATCTAGGTACAGCAACATTGAGAATCACCAGTTATATTAACATCTAGGTACAGCAACATTGAGAATCACCAGTTATATTAACATCTAGGTACAGCAACATTGAGAATCACCAGTTATATTAACATCTAGGTACAGCAACATTGAGAATCACCAGTTATATTAACATCTAGGTACAACAACATTGAGAATCACCAGTTATATTAACATCTAGGTACAGCAACATTGAGAATCACCAGTTATATTAACATCTAGGTACAGCAACATTGAGAATCACCAGTTATATTAACATCTAGGTACAGCAACATTGCGAAGGGGTTATGGACATAGTTTGTAATCCTGCATACCACGTTCGAAACAGCTGCAGGCGATTTGGCAGCAAACCGCCTTGCGTTGGTGTTTTATGAAATGGTATGGGCGCCGTTAGTTCAGAAAGCAATGGCAAACTACTGAACGTAAACTTGCCAAGAGATCAAAAACAGCCAAAAATGCTGGAGTTGACTGCGACTGTCATCCTGTAAAGGATATGCAACTAATTGCAAGTAACTTGTGAAGGTAGAAGCGATTGCCAAATCTTCAAGCCCATCATCCCAATGGAAAAGAGGTCAGCATGGCTGAATGCACAAGAGCGCTTGTTCTTAAACATCCAGTGTGCTTTTGTCGAGGTAGTGGGTTCAGCCTTTAAACCGGTCAGTTGGACTAAAATGTTGACTTATCATTCTTGATTGGGAACATAAATTACAAGTACCTCAGAAGTCGGAGTTGGTTCTCCTGATGATAAGGGACACTGGTAATAGGGAAAGCTAATCCACATGCAAAAATCAGTCCAGTGCACTATATTTAGTACCACGTGTATTGGCTACGTTTGAATTCAAAGCAAGCGGGAAAAATAAAAACTAAAACAAAAATCCCATTGGGAAGAAGAAAATATTACTAAATGTAAAGTTTGGGAAAAAAAATTAGCCTTTGAGCTTTAATGTTACAGAAAAGTTCTTCGAATACCATGGACCAAGAGGAAGAAAAATTTTGAGACTACAGGATGTGAACATCAAAGAACACTGGCTCATAAATACCATCATGTCTGGTAAACTGAAATACTTTGTCCTTGTTGAATGTCACAGTTGCTGGGAGATTGCAGTGATGTAAGGCATGGTTCCTGGGAGATGAGGCAGGGATTGATGAGCATGAAGATGGACACAGAAAATGGCAGGCAGTAGGGTCATGAGGGTGCACGAGCAGGAGAAATGGCTTGAGGTGGAGAAACTTTTATTGGGTTGCGATGAAAGCGATGTTCTACAAAGGACCTGTTACATGATGATGAAAGTTTGGTACGAGATCATACCAAGGAGGGACATTTGTGGGGGAAATAATTGGCCATACACGAGACATGAGACTGGACAAATGTGACAGCTATTATCATTCAACATGGACTTTAAGAAAAAAGTTAGTTGCATATCCTGTATAGGACGTTGTAGTCAACCCCAGTATTGTTTGGTTGTTTGTGATTTCTTGGCAGTTTACGTTCAGTAGTTTGCCATTGCCTTCTGAACTACCGTCACTCATACCATTGAATAAAAACAAACAAAAGGCAGTATTCTACCAAATCCCCTTCAGCTGTGCTTTGACCATGGTATGCGGGATTATGAATTGCGTCTGTAACCCCTTTGCCATAGAGCCAGCTTTTAAAGAAAAACAACTTTAATATTAGAAATTGAAGATAAATAGGTTTTGCATATAAATATCTGACATAAATAAATAAAATTTTTCATGTTTCCATTTAGGAACTGCAGTCTCGGGGTGAAGATAGAAGATGGAAAAACACAGAGGATATTGTAGTGGATCATGAGCCTGAAGAGATGAACTTTGGGTTGGTGAACATGTCGTAGCCATGGCAGTTTGAGGACAGGAAAACATGATTGACAGTCATTCCCTTACCCCTGGGACCTGAGAGAGAGAGTCAAGCTCCAATCAATGGGCACAGTTACAATCCTGCTGCCAGAGATATTTCATTGCCTGGATTATATAAGTTATAGTCCTGGTCTTAGATTTGTTTTGTTATCTGGATTAAATATGATATAGTATTGATACCAGAGATATATCAGTATCAGGACAAAACAATATTACAGGGCTGATACTAGACATTTTGTTGTATGGGTGAAATAAAGTTATAGTTTTGGTACTAGAGACATTTCACTGTCTGGATAACAAACAATTTATAATATTGATACTTGAAAGTTTGTTTTCTAGATAAAATAAAGTTTCAGTCTTGGCACTAGAGACATGTTGTCGTCTGGATAAAATCGTGTTATAGTGTTGATACTAGATACATTTTATTGTCTTAATTAAATAAAGTTATAGTTTAAAGGTACTAGATTCATTTTGCTGTCAGGATAAATTAATGTTATAGTGCTGATACTAGAGACATTTTGTTGTTTCGATAAAATAAAGTTATTCCCTAGGTACTAGAGGCACTTTGTTGTCATGACAAAGAGGTAAATAGCACATCAGACTTAACAAGGTTCTTCATTTCACTTTAAAATAGGGCTTTTGTTATGTATACATTTAATTTAATAGTTTATTTATTGTAATAAGTTGTGGGAAAAGAGCTAAGTACCAAAACAGCAGAGCTTGTTGCATTAGATGACAGCTAATCCGATCTGTTTTGAAATACTGATGTTACAGACACACCATGGTTAAACAAGTATTTATGTAAATGGATTGACTGTACCCATTAATTTACTTAGAGAACAGCTGCAGTTAAACACAGCTTCAAGTCAGTCAAGATTTGGAATGTGTACTTCTGTTCGACAAGGAATGATATCTGTATCCCAGCTGTGAAAGTGTTGTAACAATATACAACATTGTTGACTGGCTTAAACCCTCATTGGGGAAGATATAAGTAATATCTGTCTATGCAATATATCTTGATAGTATATTATTTTAGAGTATTTCAGTCTCCGATAAGAGATAGTTTGTGATGTATGGAAGATTTCCTTCAACTAAAGTTCATTTACACATAGTAAATAATTGAATGCAATGGAGGAAAAATGCAATGATGGAGAAATAGTTGTGGAGAAATACAGAGATTGTTAAATACAATGATGGAGAAATACGTGGACAAATGCAATGGTGAAGAAATACATTTGTGCAGAAATACAGTGATGAAAAAATGCAATGACGGAGAAATACAGTGATGGAGAAATACAATCACTGAGAAATACAGTTCTGGAGAAATACAATGACACAAAAAAATACAATGATGGAGAAATACAGTGATGGAGAAATGCAATAATGGGACATTACAGTGATAGATAAGAGTAATGGAGTTTGTAGGTATGTAAAAGCCCATGTTAAAATTGCTCATGTATTTCTGATGAAAAAGAAAATGACAGCATTCTTAAATCTTGTCTTAAAGTAGTTATTTGTCATTACGTTTATTTGTCAAAGCCAATTTCTGTCATACCCAACGTATAACAGAAATATGCTATAACAAATAAAAGGTCACAAGACTAAGAGGTCAAATTTGCTAGAAAATGTCAACAAGTGGGTGGATAACATTAAGAGATTGACAGGGAAATGGTCTGTCAGAAGGCACTAAATCATTATCTTACAATAGTGGCTTACACACATCTCTGGCAACAAATCAATGTGTTACAGTTGTGGCTTACACTAATGTCTGGCAACAAATTAGTGGCTTACACACATATCTTGCAACAAATCGGTGTGTTACAGTCGTGGCTTACACTAATGTCTGGCAACAAATTAGTATCTTACAGTAGTGGCTTACACTAATATGTCTTGCAACAAATCAGTATCTTACAATAGTGGCTTACACTAATGTCATACAACAAATCAGTATCTTACAATAGTGGCTTACACTAATGTCTTGCAACAAATCAGTATCTTACAATAGTGGCTTACACAAATGTTTAGCAACAAATCAATGTCTTACAATGGTGGCTTACACAAGTCCTTGCAATAAATCAACGTGTTACAATAGTGGCTTACACAATGACTTGCTACAAATTAGTATCTTACAATAGTGGCTTACACAAATGACTTGTAACAACCCAATGTCTTAGATTAGTAGCTTACACTGATGTGTCTTGCAACACATTAGTATCTTACAATAGTGGCTTACACTAATGTTATACAACAGATAACTATCATGCAACAGTGACTTACACTGATGTGTCTTGCAACACATTAGTATCTTATAATAGTTGCTTACACTAATGTCATACAACAAATAACTATCATACAACAGTGACTTACACTGATGTGTCTTGCAACACATTAGTATCTTACAATAGTGGCTTAGACTAATGTCATACAACAAATAACTATCATACAACAGTGACTTACACTGATGTGTCTTACAGCACATTAGTATCTTACAATATTGGCTTACACTAATGTCATACAACAAATAACTATCATACAACAGTGACTTACACTGATGTGTGTTGCAACACATTAGTATCTTACAATAGTGGCTTACACTAATGTCATACAACAAATAACTATCATACAACAGTGACTTACACTGATGTGTCTTACAACACATCATTATCTTACAATAGTGGCTTACACTAATGTCTTGCAACACATCAGTATCTTACAATAGTGGCTTACACTAATGTCATACAACAAATAACTATCATACAACAGTGGCTTACACAAATGACTTGCAACAAATTAGTATCTTACAATAGTGGCTTACACTAATGTTATACAACAAATAAGTATCATACAACAGTGACTTACACTGATGTGTCTTGCAACACATTAATATCTTACAATAGTGGCTTACACTGATGTCATACAACAAATAACTATCATACAACAGTGACTTACATTGATGTGTCTTGCAACACATTAGTATCTTACAATAGTGGTTTACACTAATGTCATACAACAAATAACTATCATACAACAGTGACTTACATTGATGTGTCTTGCAACACATCAGTATCTTACAATAGTGGCTTACACTAATGTCATACAACAAATAACTATCATACAACAGTGACTTACACTGTGTCTTGCAACACATTAGTATCTTACAATAGTGGCTTAGACTAATGTCATATAACAAATAACTATCATACAACAGTGACTTACACTGATGTGTCTTGCAACACATCAGTATTTTACAATAGTGGCTTACACTAATGTCATACAACAAATAACTATCATACAACAGTGACTTACACTGATGTGTCTTGCAACACATTAGTATCTTATAATAGTGGCTTACACTAATGTCATACAACAAATAACTATCATACAACAGTGACTTACACTGATGTGTCTTGCAACACATTAGTATCTTACAATAGTGGCTTAGACTAATGTCATACAACAAATAACTATCATACAACAGTGACTTACACTGATGTGTCTTGCAACACATTAGTATCTGACAATAGTGGCTTACACTAATGTCATACAACAAATAACTATCATACAACAGTGACTTACACTGATGTGTCTTGCAACACATTAGTATCTTACAAAAGTGGCTTACACTAATGTCTTGCAACACATCAGTATCTTACAATAGTGGCTTACACTAATGCCATACAACAAATAAGTATCATACAACAGTGACTTACACTGATGTGTCTTGCAACACATCAGTATCTTACAATAGTGGCTTAGACTAATGTCTTGCAACACATCAGTATCTTACAATAGTGGCTTACACTAATGTCATACAACAAATAACTATCATACAACAGTGACTTACACTGATGTGTCTTGCAACACATTAGTACCTTACAATAGTGGCTTACACTAATGTCATACAACAAATAACTATCATACAACAGTGACTTACATTGATGTGTCTTGCAACACATTAGTATCTTACAATAGTGGCTTACACTAATGTCATACAACAAATAACTATCATACAACAGTGACTTACATTGATGTGTCTTGCAACACATTAGTATCTTACTATAGTGGCTTACACTAATGTCATACAACAAATAACTATCATACAACAGTGACTTACATTGATGTGTCTTGCAACACATTAGTATCTTACAATAGTGGCTTACACTAATGTCATACAACAAATAACTATCATACAACAGTGACTTACACTGATGTGTCTTGCAACACATTAGTATCTTACAATAGTGGCTTAGACTAATGTCATACAACAAATAACTATCATACAACAGTGACTTACACTGATGTGTCTTGCAACACATTAGTATCTTATAATAGTGGCTTACACTAATGTCATACAACAAACAACTATCATACAACAGTGACTTACACTGATGTGTCGTGCAACACATTAGTATCTTACAATAGTGGCTTACACTAATGTCATACAACAAATAAGTATCATACAACAGTGACTTACACTGATGTGTCTTGCAACACATTAGTATCTTACAATAGTGGCTTACACTAATGTCTTGCAACACATCAGTATCTTACAATAGTGGTTTACACTAATGTCATACAACAAATAACTATCATACAACAGTGACTTACGACTGATGTGTCTTGCAACACATTAGTATCTTATAATAGTGGCTTACACTAATGTCATACAACAAATAACTATCATACAACAGTGACTTACACTGATGTGTCGTGCAACACATTAGTATCTTACAATAGTGGCTTACACTAATGTCATACAACAAATAAGTATCATACAACAGTGACTTACACTGATGTGTCTTGCAACACATTAGTATCTTACAAAAGTGGCTTACACTAATGTCTTGCAACACATTAGTATCTTACAATAGTGGCTTACACTAATGTCATACAACAAATAACTATCATACAACAGTGACTTACATTGATGTGTCTTGCAACACATTAGTATCTTACTATAGTGGCTTACACTAATGTCATACAACAAATAACTATCATACAACAGTGACTTACATTGATGTGTCTTGCAACACATTAGTATCTTACAATAGTGGCTTACACTAATGTCATACAACAAATAACTATCATACAACAGTGACTTACACTGATGTGTCTTGCAACACATTAGTATCTTACAATAGTGGCTTAGACTAATGTCATACAACAAATAACTATCATACAACAGTGACTTACACTGATGTGTGTTGCAACACATTAGTATCTTATAATAGTGGCTTACACTAATGTCATACAACAAATAACTATCATACAACAGTGACTTACACTGATGTGTCTTGCAACACATTAGTATCTTACAATAGTGGCTTACACTAATGTCATACAACAAATAAGTATCATACAACAGTGACTTACACTGATGTGTCTTGCAACACATTAGTATCTTACAAAAGTGGCTTACACTAATGTCTTGCAACACATCAGTATCTTACAATAGTGGCTTAGACTAATGTCATACAACAAATAACTATCATACAACAGTGACTTACACTGATGTGTCTTGCAACACATTAGTATCTTATAATAGTGGCTTACACTAATGTCATACAACAAATAACTATCATACAACAGTGACTTACACTGATGTGTCGTGCAACACATTAGTATCTTACAATAGTGGCTTACACTAATGTCATACAACAAATAAGTATCATACAACAGTGACTTACACTGATGTGTCTTGCAACACATCAGTATCTTACAATAGTGGCTTACACTAATGTCTTGCAACACATCAGTATCTTACAATAGTGGTTTACACTAATGTCATACAACAAATAACTATCATACAACAGTGACTTACGACTGATGTGTCTTGCAACACATTAGTACCTTACAATAGTGGCTTACACTAATGTCATACAACAAATAACTATCATACAACAGTGACTTACATTGATGTGTCTTGCAACACATTAGTATCTTACAATAGTGGCTTAGACTAATGTCATACAACAAATAACTATCATACAACAGTGACTTACACTGATGTGTCTTGCAACACATTAGTACCTTACAATAGTGGCTTACACTAATGTTATACAACAAATCAGTATCTTAAAATAGTGGCTTACACTAATGTCATACAACAAATCAGTATTTTACAATAGTGGCTTACACAAAAGACTTGTAACAACTCAATGTCTTAGATTAGTAGCTTACACTAATGTCTTGCAACAAATCAGTGTCTTACAACAGTGACTTACTCTAGTGTCTTACAATAAATCAACGTCTTACAATAATGGCTTACACTGATGTCTTGCAATAATTCAGTGTCTTACAATAATGTCTGGCAATACATCAATGTCTTACAATATCTTAAACAACAGCTCACACTATTGTCTTGAAAGAAACCAGTGTCTTACAATAATGGCTTACACAAATCTCTTACAAAAAAATCAATGTCTTGCATGAGTATTGGTCACATCTTAGAAAAACTACATATTTAAATATGTGTTTAGACTCGTGACAAACGTGACAGAGTTTGCCATACTGTTTTCATAATGTACAGATAGCCTTAGAAGCACAGTAGTTAGTCCACTGATTTATGTGCACCCAAGTCTAGGATACCGTCCTTATAGGTTTACGTGCATGTTGGTCTCGGATACAATCCCCACTAATGACAGCATTGAAGTTCTGCCAGATCAGTATGATTTTTGAACTGTCTTGGCCTTGTGAAATACCAGAAATGGTTTTGGAAGTAAAAGGCAGTGACGAAGAAAGCTGGTGGCTTCACCTCAGTGTGAGGTGCATAAAGGCCTACCACTTCTCATCTCTGTGGCAGTACCTGCCACAGAGATTACAATATAGTACGGTACTTTCTAACTCATTACTACTGTGCAGAGATAAAAATATGTGTGATAAAAGACACACACACACACACACACACATATATATATATATATATATATATATATATATATATATATATATATATATATAAATATATATATATATATATATAGTCGGTCTCTGTGGCTGAAGGGCTTGCGAATGCGTTTTGTGAGCCCGTATACCCGGGTTCGAAACACGGCGGTGCTGATTTTTTCGAAAAAGGTATAGAGACCGGTCGTTCAGAAAGCAATGGCAAACTACTGAACGTAACACTTGCCTAGTACATCAACAGCAGCTGAAAATGCTGGTGTTGACTGCAACGTCCCGTAAGGGATACGCAACAAAATAATAAAATATATATATATATATATATATATATATATATATATATATATATATATATATATATATATATATATGTGTGTGTGTGTATGTGTGTCTTTCATCACACATATTTTTCTCTCTAGATACACACTTACTTGTGCCGCTGTTTAAAAAGTCTGGTTTATATATTTATATAAACATATAAACCATACCTATTAAACAGCGGTTCAAATAAGTGTGTTTGTGAGTTAGATGCTGCTGCTACCACACACACACACACACATACATACATGCACGCACGCATACATGCACACACCCACCCAGACACACACACCCCACACACATACCCCCCCCCCCCCCCCCCCCTCCCCCCTTCCCACACTCACACAAAAGGGCAGTCGAAGAAACCAGGCTTTTTAAACAGCGTCAGTACGAGAAGTACATCACCGACTGTCTGGCCATGATCCTCAATGATTAGATTCAAGATAAGTGTCACTGGTACACTAGTGGCTAGCTCACAAACACACTTACTTGTACCGCTGTTTAAAAAGCCCGGTTTATTTTTGGACCGGCCTTGTATATTTACATACATGTTGAGCTTTTCACAATGCTTCTTATAGCTGAAAGTGTCAGATGTGCTAAGCATTGTATGTAATATTTTAACTGACCCTGTTGCTGAAACTGCTTTAGTCTCTGGTTGGAGACCATAGCTAGTTCTGCATACCTGACATGTGCTATTTTGTTTGAGTTGATCCTGCACTCAACAATTATTGTTATAAATTCCATTTTAGTATAAAATTAATCAATGAAGTGGAATGTATTATCAATATTTGAAAGAAATCTGAAAATTATTTTTGATCGTGTTGTAAAATTAGATGTTTAGCATATTAAAATATGGTTGATATTTAAAAGCATTTTATGCTATATAATCTAGCCAATTCATACGTGCAGAAAATAAAATAGCAGACATTTAGAATGAATAACTAAGTTGAAATGACAGTGTTTGGTTTTTAAACTTGTCATATCATATGGCAATAATTGACCAGTTTAATTAATATAACAGTTATCAAAAATGTTATGTAGAATGTCCACAATTTCAATATGAAAGATTGAAAGCTTTCTAAGGGTGATTGTTTTATGATGTTAAGTGAAGTAAATCCTCCCAAAAAATCTAATATGGAAATAGTTTATATTTAAAAATAATAAATGGCAATATTTGATAAATATAATTGTTGCTTCAGACAGATTTCTATTGTATGGAAATCATGTAGTTAACATACATTATTAG
Source organism: Cepaea nemoralis (assembly GCA_014155875.1). Taxonomy (NCBI): domain Eukaryota; kingdom Metazoa; phylum Mollusca; class Gastropoda; order Stylommatophora; family Helicidae; genus Cepaea; species Cepaea nemoralis. The sequence continues at coordinate 347,485 of JACEFZ010013368.1, forward strand.
ACCTTGAAAGTAAAATAAAAGTTCTCATCAGTCCTTTAAAAAACAATGTACTGATATGATGATTTAAGCAAATGTTTTAAGATGTTACATACTCGCTAAGTTTAAAAATCTAGAATGCTTTCTAGAAAATCATAAGGAACAATTTTAAAATGTTATAAAATTTAATATAATGTTGTCTACTTGTCAATTTGTTTTATGTTGTGGCTGTCATATATCTAACGTCTATTATCTTAATATTAAATATAATATCTACTTGTTGTCAATTTGTTTTATGTTGTGGCTGTCTAATATATCATGCACCTTTTATCTTAATATTCTTTTATAGCTTGGTGACATTTCATTGCTATTAAATAGGACACTTCTTGTTAGACGAACACATTTTTAAAAAAATGTGAGTGAGTGCTTAAACGGAAAAAAGTAACTCAAGTGAGAGAGTTTACCAAATTCTTTATCAGTCGACAAGAAAATATTACAGTACAGAATTGTTACAAAATAGGATGAGTGCAGTTTGTAAAAAAATTAATTCAAATTATGCGTATAGTCAAAAGGTTTAAAACTTGAAAAGGGAAGAATCATGATGGTTCCAAATTGACAAAACTAAACAGATTTATTTCTCCTTACAGCCTAGGGTAGAATAGGAATGGCCATCATTCTCGTCAGAGTCTCATACCAGATTTACTCTAGTTATTTATTCCTTGCGTCATGCATTTCCACGTCTAGGGTGTCTTTATGGGCAGGTATGATAGGTATCTTAGCAAATGTGCATTCACTAGTTTGCCATTGCTGTCGGAACAGCTTTGGCCATTTAAAAATCTTTAGTTCCCAGCACACCCTGAATCTCGATATCAGACTGGATCAGCACCCACTGTCAATGTCATTGTAGGATCGATCAATCCTCTGCCTCATTCTTCATCAGTTATGTGTACCTTTGAATGGAGACTTAGGTGCTTATATACTGTAATATTACACCTTCGCAAAATCAAAACCTGCGAAATGAGATGCCTGAGGAGAGCTGCCAACTTAACAATCCGAGACCGAGTAAGAAATGTTACTATCAGACAGACTGTGGGATCAACATCTTGTGCCACATTTATTGAAAGACAGAAGATCAAGTGGTTTGGCCATGTTGTTAGAATGCAACATCAGCAACTACCATCACTGGCCTTACATCAAAGATCATCTGCGACGAGACCACGAGGACGTCCAAGAAGAAAATGGATTGACGACATCAGAGACATTGTACAACCACACGGAATGACACTATCCAGTGCCGTCCACCGGGCGCTGGAACGCAAATTATTCCTCCCCACGACGCTTGACGGCAGAAGTGGAAGATGATGATGATGATGATACTGTAATATAAACTTGAAAACATCTACAAAATACTCTTAATTATACTAATATTCTTGTATTAAAAGCAAAGACAGTAATATACGGAAAATGTACTTTGCAGTGAATTATTGAATGTAGCGGTCGTAAGGCAGTGTTTTCCAAAATTGTGTTTAGTTCAACACATAAGCATTGCCCATGTTCTCCTCGTGTCATTATACTGATATTTATTTGCTGTTAGTTTTACTGGATAGTTTGTATTTTCACTCATATTATCACTACTAGTACTGAGCTGTGGTGGCGTAGTTGTTAGTGCACTTGTCTGTCAAGACAAAGGTCCTGGTTCAGTCCCCAGCAGTGGCCATATTTTTCTAACCATTACAGCTTGGGTTGACCTAGCCTCATAAAAAATGGGTACCAGATAATTTTCATAATTTTCTTGGAATTGTCTGGCTAAGAAAGATGATAAGGAATGGAACTGACCAATCCCACCTCATATGTTTTGGCCTAAAACAAATTTAAAGTCTAACACTTCGTACCCCAATGGCAGTATCTGTTTTGTGACTACCTTTCTTGTATATTTTGTAATGTGAAAAGATAAAGTAAGGCGATAATGTGAAAAGATGCGGTAAGGTAATAATGTGAAAAGATAAAGTAAGTTAACAATATGAAAAGATGCAGTATGGTAATAATGTGAAAACATGAAGTAAAGTAATAATGTGAAAACATGAAGTAAGGTAATAATGTGAAAACATGAAGTAAGGTAATATTGTAAAAATATGCTGTAAGGTAATAATGTGAAAATATGCTGTAAGGTAATAATGTGAAAACATGAAATAAGGTAATATTGTGAAAAGATGAAGAAAGATAATAATATTAAAAGATGCAGTAAGGTAATAATGTGAAAAGATGAAGTAAGGTAATTATGTGAAAACTTGAAGTAAGGTAATAATGTGAAAACATGAAGTAAGGTAATAATGTGAAAACATGAAGTAAAGGTAATATTGTGAACAGATAAAGTAAGGTAATAATAAGAAAAGATGCTGTAAGGTAATAATGTGAAAACATGAAATAAGGTGATATTGTGAAAAGATGAAGAAAGATAATAATATTAAAAGATGCAGTAAGGTAATAATGTGAAAAGATGAAGTAAGGTAATAATGTGAAAACTTGAAGTAAGGTAATAATGTGAAAACATGAAGTAAGGTAATAATGTGAAAACATGAAGTAAGGTAATAATGTGAAAACATGAAGTAAGGTAATAATATTAAAATATGCAGTAAGGTAATATTAAAAGATGCAGTAAGGTAAAAATGTGAACAGAGACAGTAATTTGATAATGCTAACAGACAGTAATTTGATAATGTAAACAGAGACAATAATTTGATAATGCTAACAGACAGTAATTTGATAATGTAAACAGAGACAATAAAGTGATCATATAAACAGAGACAATAAAGTGATCATATAAACAGAGACAATAATTTGATCATGTAAACAGAGACAATAATTTGATCATGTAAACAGAGACAATAAGGATGTATAATTTTGCATGGAAAACTGAAGTAATAAAAGCTGGTGAACATAACATGTCCATTGCAGATAAAGGCCGCAAGCAGCAAGTGCCATGCTCATTGGTGATTTTAATTATTCAGGTCACAGACAAAGTACGTTTAATTGTTTTTATCTAGCTGTCCCAGCATAAGCAATAAACATATAAAGTATAATATAGAATGTTCATGTTTTCTGGTGAGAAAACACATTGTTATGCAGAATAAAGGCTATGACTCAGTCTGACAAAGGTCTGGTCCTGAAATGATCACATATTCAAGGGTCTCGCTGTATGTGCTGAATATTATTTTGTTTATAATTGTTAACATTTCAAAGGTGTTAGGGTTGTTTCCTGGCTTTTGGTGCAGGTATAATTTCTAGTTTTTTTAGTTGTCATATACCATTTATGTATAATGGCCCATTATTTCCAAGTTGTTTTTTTTTTTTTCATGAATATTGTATTGATGATTATAAAAGAAAAATGTAATAAATTATTACTAGGTAAAAACCGAAGAAAAAATGTCCTGACTACAATACAAATACTTGCCTTCTGCCTCAAACTCTTGGAAATGTTGGCCCCATGGTCTGGCCTCCAACCTTTTAACAGTTAGGTCGGTCGTGATCTTTATTTATTTAAGTATAAATTACATTGTCTTTGAGAGCTGTGGTAGCACAGTGCCTGGTATGTTTCCCTGCTGGCCCAGTGGTCATATGTTCAAATCCACATCAAGGCCGATAATTTTTAATTGACCTGAGCTCCCAGGTGGACACAGCCTAAAATGTCCAGGAAACGTCTGGCTAGTAAAGGGAGTCAGCGTGATATTTGACCACATCATATTGATTATTGATTGATCTGTAAAAGACATGGGGCTGTCACCATATTCCCAATATGTCTGAGATCCTTTAGTGTTTTTACATTCTATCTTTATATTAGTTTTAATGTGTGTGTTTTTTAAAAATAGTATGTTATTTCTATTTAAGCATCAACTAGCTATAGGTAATTGTGAATGTTTATTTTGTTTTGTGTTAAATAAAATACCATTAAAAGTTTTTAACAAAGTGTATGTTGTAACTATTTAATTTTAGATTTGGCTTTCTTTTTTTGTATCTTTGTATGGTGCTGGCTGCAACACAGTAGTTTTACTTAACTGTACAACCGTAGCCCTGTGCAGAATAGACCCCAGCAATCCTGACTGTTCTCGTTGCTTTTGAGGTCACGCCTTTTCTTACCTGACAGAGTGAGGTGACATTCTCTATAAATGTTTGTAGAAATTGTCAGTTCCTAGCTCAACATGTTTCGTGGTTGCCTATTCATGTCAGCTCTCTGCAGTTATATCATGTGTTATTGCCTGTCTATTCTTTAAATGATTCAGTCACAGACAACTATTGATTGAATATTGAGCACAACCCAGTACTGGCAACGCTGATCGTATTCTGGTATGAACCTAAGGCCTATCCACGTCAGTGTGGAAGCACTAGACTGGAGTTTCGCTCTCGTTTGAACTCGTCAGTAGTGCATATCCTTGACCGGATCCGGAAACAAACCCCATCGTAGGCTGTAGCTCAAAGTTTGCTCCAGTTGCTACAGCCTACGATGGGTGACGTTGTAATATTCTGTTATGATAATTTGGCCGTGTGCTGCGTGGTTACACACCCGCTTCACATGTCAGTGATCCGGGGTTTGTTTCCGGATCCGGTGAAGGATATGCACTATTGATGAGCTCAAATGAGAGCGAAACTCGAGTCTAGTGCTTCCACATTGACGTGGATAGGCCTTAGGTTCATACCAGAATACGATCAGCGTTGCCAGTAGTGGGTTGTGCTCAATATTTAAATCTCAAATCCCGAAACAATCAAATAAATCAACTATTGATTGGTCTCTCAGATGTTCTGTTCCATTTTATTTAAACATAAAACCTTGACTTTCTACAAAATGGACTAGCAATCCTATGTCTGGCTGCCTCACAACTGTTTTCATCACTTCTGAAGTTATACCCTTTCAGACCTGGCAGAGAACAGATGACATTTACTCTAAATAACTATCTGTGGCAACTCTCAGTTCCATAGTGACACAACCTAGTCACCAGGGCACAACATCTGGAGTTGTGTATTGTATATTGACTATCTCATGTCTGAATGATTCTATCATAGGCAACTATCGGTTAGTCTCTCTGATGTTCTGTCCATCATAACAGTGATGTAACTTTAGTTCTTGTTAGTTTTTATGATATAAAATGTATATTATCATATTGTAGATACATGGTCATCTTTTTATTTTGTAACAGTAAGTATATATATATATATATATATATATATATATATATATATATATATATATATATATATATATATATATATATATATATATATATATATATATATATAACATTCATACCAGTTCAGTCAAAATATTGTCTTTCCAAAATATTGAGGGTCAAGAGATGATACCATAACACTCAATTTGGCTTTACTAGTGGTAATTGCATTAATCTGTTCCTGTGGCCATTCTAAAGTCTCGATATGTAGATCAGGTAATTAACATATTCCAGACTTCTTGTCCATTGGTTATTCTTCTATGTTTCTCTAAAGTAGGTCATTTCCTTAACCTCTGATGCTATTTACCAGGTCACTGTTGACTCGTTACCCTCATGTTTATTATATTTGTACTTGTCTTTTAACTCTTACTCTCTTCTGTCATGACTGTATAAAGTATAATATTGACTGCAACAATTACTTTCATTGTAATTCTTCATTTGAGATTAATTACTTTTATTTTCAAAATTGATAATGTTCTTGAATAAATTATAGACTGTTATATTATAATCTGTTTTATTATTTGTAATTATAGTTGACAATTATTTGTAAAGTTAATGTTTATCTTGATTAAAGTACAAATTCCATGGTGTCTGTATTTTGTATTTGAAATTTTTTTTTTTATTTTCCTTCACAATTTCTTGGTATTTGGGAAAACAAAATATCTGTTAAAACGTTTGTTTCCTTACTAATGTTAACTTATCTCTGATAATCTCCCGGAGAATTCTTGAAAACAAAACACATTGAAACAGTGTTATCGCGATCATCTCAAGTAGTAACTTCATGTACACTTCTAGTGTGCTGTTGAACATTCTAGCTAAAACAGAAATCTGATCAATCCCCAGTAATGGTAAGACTTTTTCCTGACCAGAATGGCTCTTTGTCTATAACCCACTGAGCCAGTGAAATAGAGGGTGACCTGACAGCACATGGAGAAGAGAGTTAGAGGCAGAAATGAATAATATCAGGGGAGCATGGAGGGAGATGAAAGAGATAGCGTGGACAGGACGACTTAGTGTGAGTTGATTGAGGACCTTGGCTCCAGAGGGGATATAATGGCAGAAAAAGTGTGGCTCTTGAAAAGCTGAATGGGTCAAATAAATGTTAGAAAATGAAATGTATCTTATGTAATAAGTCACTCTCATTACATGTCAGAAAAAAGGTACTGATATATTTATTATATAGAATCTGTTTTGCTGTATGGTACTGAATCTTGGAATGCAAATGAGGAAATTAGGAAGAGCTTGGAAGCAACATCTGAGATGAATGTTGCAAATCCCTTAGACTGACAATTCAACTAACAACAATTGTCAGGAAGAGGGTAATGAAAGAAGAACATTATGTACACTATAAGAAAGCGACAGACAATGTTATGTAAAGAGAAGAGAGGCATTGGAAAAAAAGACTATGACTGGAAAGATCAGTGGTAGCAGAACAGATTAAGAGAAATGATACTGGATGGCCTTTGACGGTGGAATTTCACACATACTCTGCCTGGTCAGAAGGATATAGCATCTGAAGCGATGAGAACAGTCATGAGGCAGTCAGACCAGGATTGCTGCGGTTGACTTAGTAGAAAGCCAAGGTTTCACATTTAAATAAAATGGAACAAAACATCTGAGAGACCAATCAGTAGTTTTCTATGATTGAAAAATTCAGGTAATTGACAGGCGATAACACATTATATAACTGCAGAGAGCTGAGATGAATAGGCAACCCCAACAAACGTTGACTACGTCTTATGCAATATCATCAATAAAATCATCCAGAATACAAGGACTGAGATCTGTGGAGGTACTTGAATGTCTGCGCCATTTGGCATGGTGTGTGATGAGAATGAGTGTGGACCAACACCAGAAGAATTTTCATGGAAGGAATGGCAGGTAGCATGATACTGACCGTATCACCCTTTGTGTACCAACATTGTAGACCTAACACCATGCTCCCCAAAATGCCTTCATGTCTGTAGCAATGAAACTGTATTTTATTTTAGTGATTGTTATATTATTTCTCATGATAATTATTTCACCAGTTCTGTAACTGTTACATTACCATAGATTTGACTGTTTCACCAGTTCTGTAACTGTTAAATTAACATGGATTTGATTTAGAAACTACAAATTACTAGCCCCACCTACGTAATGTCATTTTGTAAGTTACTTATTGGCTCTCCTTTGTGTTTGCTGCAACTTTTGGTCTATTCAACAACATCATAGCAAAATTAGTTGCAATTAAATACTGTATGTTTATAAAAGTTCTATCAGTCTTTTTATAAGTAAGCCTGAAGTGCTTGTGTACACATGACACAATGTCTCCCTTTACCACTCTTAGTAGATAGACCAACAACAGTGAAAAAGTCGTGGTGAACACATCTCTACCGTATAACAATCATCCATGCTGTTTTCTGTCTACTGGTATGATTCAAAACAATGTTTTCCTGTAGTGAATTTGAATAAAAAAGACACAGACAATAGATTGCACGATTTATTTCCTGGCATATTTCGCTGCATCTCATCAGGTACATACTGCAGAAATCACATAACATGAAATAAAGTAATTGGATATATCCTACAAGCTAAAATATACACATATTCGCACAATAATTTCTATTGTCTACCGTGGTAACTTTAAACTGTTTACCATGTCTTTCTGTTTGCACAAAACTAGCCTATGCAGATTAATCATGCTCGCTTCTGCCACTTTTAACATGCAACTATTTTGTGTTTTAATCAACACGCAAAACGCATTATCCCTATCAATCACATGACCCGTCTTCAAAATGTGCCGTCCTATCGATGACATAGGAGGTTTGTGGTGTGCCAGCTTGGCCAGGTTCCCATTGTCTTTGTGTATTGGGCCTCTAGGCAGTTAAACAACAGGATGGTTGAACACATACCCAATTGGATTGACAGAATAATACATAAAGATGATAGGAACCTCCTACGTCATCGATTGGATGGCACATTTTGGAAATCGGTCACATGCTTTATAGGGACAATGTGTTTTGCTTGTTGTTTAATATACATAATGGTCGCATGTTAAAGTGATCACAATTAATCTGCATTGGCCAGTTTTGTGCAAACAGAAAGACATGATAGTCAGTTTAAAATAACCGTGGTAGACAACTGAAATTACTGTGTGAATGTGTGTATACTTGAGCTTGAAGGATTCATCTAATTAATTTATTTTTTTGTTATAATTTCTGCAGTATTGGTATGATACCCATGCACACAGACACAGCATGAGAGAAACCTTATAATACATCTGAGTACGCCAGGTTATAACATTTAATCATGCTGTATCCACCTACATCATGTGAAGTATGGTCACTCACATCACAAACAGTATGGACCATCTGCTCTGACAATATGTTGTAGTGAAGCCCCATATAGCCAGGCCACCCACACCATATATGCTGCATGTGAGACTATAATATCATAATTTTCCACCTGTTGGTCCCTTCACCAACCCCAGATCACTGTGTTGATGGGCAAGCTCACTAAGCTCTATGTCACCACAGTTCAACAATGACTATAATCTATATTATTAGCTCACTCATTAATAATTATTACTTTAACTTCATCTGTCCCAGACAGTTGTTATTATGCCCTTCCCTTTTAATTACTTTAACTCCTGTTACAGAAGTTATTACTATTACCTACACTATTAATTACTTTAACACCTGTTACAGAAGTTGTTACTATGACCTACCCTTTTAATTACTTTAACACCTGTTACAGAAGCTGTTAACTTTAACACCTGTTACAGAAGTTGTTACTATGGCCTACCCTTTTAATTTTTATAATGGCTGTTATAGAAGTTGTTACTATGACCTACCCTTTTAATTATTTTAACGCTTGTTACAGAAGCTGTTACTATGACCTACCCTTTTAATTACTTTAACACCTGTTACAGAATCTGTTAACTTTAACACCTGTTACAGAAGTTGTTACTATGACCTACCCTTTTAATTACTTTAACGCCTGTTACAGAAGCTGTTACTATGACCTACCATTTTAATTACTTTAACGCCTGTTCCAGAAGCTGTTACTATGACCTACCCTTTTAACGACTTCATCTTCTGTTACAGAAGTTATTACTATGACTTACTCTTTTAATTACTTTAACTCCTGTATAGAAGTTGTTACTATGGCCTACCCTTTTGATGACTTTAACTCCTGTTACAGAAGTTGTTATTATGACCTACCCTTCTAATTCCTTTACCTCTTGTTACAGACAGTTGATACTATGACTTACCCTTTCAACTGGCACTGGAGAATCTTTTTGGCAGGCCGTGTTGAGAGGACCTGCAAAGGACCTGCTAAATGATGATTCTAATTATTCGAGGCTGGATTGACTCCAGGGGAAAAATTCTGCCACTAATGGGCATTGAACCCTGAAAGGCCACATCAGTAAGCCAAGGGACTCACAAATTTGCTATTGTGACTTAACAATATGTTCCCATATGATTCATTTCTGTCCCTTCTTCTCTTCCTCATCTGTTTTTGAGCTTTCTTTTGTTTCTTTTGCCCTGTAGAATCCAGAGAAGGGCCTGTATGGTTGTACTATTCTCAGGTTGTCTGAATGTGTGTCCTATCCAGCGCCAGCGTCCTTTCCTCACCCCTTGATTCACAGGTGTTTGTCTAGCTCTAGTAACTAATTGAATATCATAATCAATGATAACATAATGTAGTAGTATTACACCAGGATACTGTTTTCTGTATTTCTACAGTGTGTTTGTAAAGTCTCTCTACACTTTGTATGTAGAACAAATATGAAAAATGAAGTACATGATGTCATTAAAAAATGTGCTCCAGTCCATTGTGAAGCAATATGCGGCGAATGGCTGTCGTCTGCTGGAGTAATTCTTTTGCACTCCAAACAGAATGCTGTTGTCAATGGAAGAAAGGATTTTTCAAATTTGTTCTACATACAAAGTGTAGTGAGACTTTACAAACACCCGGTAAAAGCTAATTATATTCAATATTTGACACTCGACGTTTTGTCGATTTTGATCCTATATTATATGGTAGTTTGTTGGTGTTTTTAGCCAATTTCATCTATTATTTAACTTTAATTGTGGTGTTTAGTGTGCATTTTATTCACTAGTTAAGTTTTATTACCTGACAGTGCTAATGTTGACTAAGAAAAGCAGAGCTTTTTTACATTGTATTTCTGTTGTGTTGCCGTGTTTCACCAGTTGTTTAGACAATAAACACTGGCACTGAGATAGAATTGATGTGGGCACTGAGGTAGAATTGATGTGGGCACTGAGATAGAATTGATGTGGGCACTGAGATAGAATTGATGTGGGCACAGACAGAATTGATGTGGGCACTGAGGTAGAATTGATGTGGGCACTGAAATAGAATTGATGTGGGCACTGAGATAGAATTGATGTGGGCACTGAGGTAGAATTGATATGGGCACAGACAGAATTGATGTGGGCACTGAGATAGAATTGATGTGGGCACTGAGGTAGAATTGATATGGGCACAGACAGAATTGATGTGGGCACTGAGATAGAATTGATGTGGGCACTGAGATAGAATTGATGTGGGCACTGAGATAGAATTGATGTGGGCACAGACAGAATTGATGTGGGCACTGAAATAGAATTGATGTGGGCACTGAAATAGAATTGATGTGGGCACTGAGATAGAATTGATGTGGGCACCGAGATAGAATTGATGTGGGCACCAAGATAGAATTGATGTGGGCACTGGGATAGAATTGATGTGGGCGTGGGATAGAATTGATGTGGGCACGGGATAGAATTGATGTGGGCACTGGGATTGAATTGATGTTAGCACTGCAGATTAGAACTAATGGCGACAGAAAAATGCGTGTGAGTATGATATATTTTGTGCCCCTCACAGCTGCAGAAATAAAATGCACTTCATGCTCTTAACAGCTGCTAAAATATGATGCACTTTATACTTCTAAAAGCTTGCTGGTATATGCTGTTTTTGTGGGTTCCTAACAGCTGTAATATGATATCCTTAGTGCTCCTAACAGCTGCAGTAGTATGATGCACTTTTGCTCCTAACAGCTGCAGTAATATGATGCACTTTGTGTTCTTAAAAGCCGCAGTAATATGTTATATAATGTGCTCCTAACAGCCGCAGTAATATGCACTTTTTGCTCCTAACAGCTGCAGTAATATGATGCACTTTGTGTTCCTAACAGCCGCAGTAATATGTTATGTAATGTGCTCCTAACAGCTGCAGTAATATGATGTACTTTGTGCCCCTAACAGCTGCAGTAATGTGATATATAATGTGCTCCTAACAGCTGCAGTAATATGATACACTTTGTGCTAACAGCTGCAGTAATATGATATATAATGTGCTCCTAACAGCTGCAGTAGTATGATGCACTTTGTACTCCTAACAGCTTTAGTAATATGACATATTATGTGCTCCTAACAGCTGCAGTAGTGTGATATATAATGTGCTCCTGACAGCTGCAGTATTATGATATATAATGTGCTCCTAACAGCTGCATTAATATGATATATTATGTGCTCCTAACAGCTGCTGTAGTATGATATATAATGTGCTCCTAACAGCTGCAGTAATATGATATAAAATGTGCTCCTTACAGCTGAAGTAATATGATATATAATGTGCTCCTAACAGCTGCAGTATTATGATATATAATGTGCTCCTAACAGCTGCATTAATATGATATATTATGTGCTCCTAACAGCTGCAGTAATATGATATATAATGTGCTCCTTACAGCTGAAGTAATATGATATTTAATGTGCTCCTAACAGCTGCAGTAGTGTGATATATAATGTGCTCCTAACAGCTGCAGTAGTGTGATATATAATGTGCTCCTAACAGCTGCAGTAGTATTATATATAATGTGCTCCTAACAGCTCCTGTAGTATGATATATAATGTGCTCCTAACAGCTGCAGTAATATGATATAAAATGTGCTCCTAACAGCTGCAGTAATATGATATATAATGTGCTCCTAACAGCTGCAGTAATATGATACACTTTGTGCTCCTAACAGCTGCGAGAATATGATGCACTTTGTGCTCCTAACAGCTGCAGTAATATGATATATTAAGTGCTCCTAGTAGCTGCAGGAATATGATATATGCTTATAACAGCTGCAGTAATATTACATATTTTGTGCCCCCAAAAGCTGGAAGATTTGATTTTTTATTGCTCGTAAGAGCTGCTTGGGTATGATCATTTCTTCTTGTGAGAGCAGCATCAGCACCATTTAGTTTGTATATTTAAAATCTAGACAAGTATGATTTACTTTGTGCTTCTGTGAGCTACACTTTTATTATCTATTTTATGCTTCTGAAATTATCAGTTTGATGTATTTTGTTATTCTAAAACCATCATCAGTATGATGCAATTTATTCTACTAAAACTTCATTAGTATGATGTTATTTATTCTACTAAAACATCATCAGCTTGATGTTAGTTATTCAACTAAAAGCATCATCAGTATGATGTTATTTATTCCACTAAAACATCAATAATATGATGTTATTTGTTCAACTAAAACATCATCAGCATGATGTTATTTATTCTACTAAAACATCATTGGTATGATGCCATTTATTCTACTAAAACATTAATATGTTATTTATTCTACTAAAACATCCTCAGTATGATGTTATTTATTCTACTAAAACATCATCAGCTTGATGTTAGTTATTCAACTAAAAGCATCATGTGTATGATGCTATTTATTCTACTAAAACATCAGTATGATGTTATTTATTCTACTAAAACATCGGTATGATGTTTATTCTACTAAAACATCGGTATGATGTTATTTATTCTACTAAAACATCAGTATGATGTTATTTATTCTACTAAAACGTCGGTATGATGTTATTTATTCTACTAAAACATCGGTATGATGTTATTTATTCTACTAAAACATCAGTATGATGTTATTTATTCTACTAAAACAGTATGATGTTATTTATTCTACTAAAACATTGGTATGATGTTATTATGTTATTTATTCTACTAAAACATCGGTATGATGTTATTTATTCTACTAAAACATTGGAATGATGTTATTTATTCAACTAAAAGCATCATGAGTATTTTGTTATTTATTCTGCTATAAGCATCATCAGTATGAAGTGTTTAATGTATTTTAAAAAGCATCACCATTATGATGTATTTTGTGCTACTAAAACATCATCAGTGTGATGTATTTTATGCTATGAAAAACATCACGAGTATCATATATTTTATGCCACAAAAGGCATCATCAGTACAATTTTTTTATACTAAAAGCATCATCAGGGATGATGTATTTTCTGCCTACAAAAACATAATCAGTATGATATATTTTGTGGTGCTGAAAGCATCATCAGTGTGATGTATTTTGTTATACTAAAAGCATTATCACTATGATGTATTTTGTGCTACTGAAAGCATCATCAATTGATGTATTTTCTGGTACAGAAAGCACCACTTAACTGTGATTTATTTTGTTGTACTAAAAGCATCAACACTATGATGTATTTTGTTTTACTAAAAGCGTTATTGCTATGATGTATTTTGTTATACTAAAAGCGTTATAGCAAAGATGTATTTTGTTTTACTAAAAGCGTTATCATTATGATGTATTTTGTTTTACTAACAGCATCTGTACCATGATGTATTTTGTTTTACTAAAAGCGTTATCACTATGATGTATTTTGTTATACTAAAAATATCAACATTATGATGTATTTTGTTATACTAAAAATATCAACATAATGATGTATTTTCTTATTCTAAAAGCATCAACACTATGATGTATTTTGTGCCACTAAAATCATCATCTGTATGATTTATGTTGGTTTTTACTCCTCGGAAAGGCAGTATATGTATAATGTATGGACATGTATTCAACCAGTATACATATAACATAACATTTATTTATAACATTTATGCTATAATATTTTTCCATAGACTCCCTCACCAGCACAGATTTCCTTTTAATAAGTCTTTTCCACTTGAACGACCCGAGTGATACTTTTTGTCATATTTTGTTTTTATTGGTAAGTTTTCATTTAATCAGCCTTTTTACAATAAGTGTATAAATATAATTAAAGAATTTCACACAGCTATTCGTAATGTCTGAGTTATGATCTTATTTTGTTGTGTAGTGGAGCTTGTAAATCTAACAATAAATTTGACCTAAACTTGCATTTGTTGTGTCTGTACTTGAAACTGCCATTTTGATATTCAATGAGAGTACTTCCAAAAGTTAGTGCTGAAACTGTGTCTATACATTTATATCAATATCGAGTGAATTGTCTTGCCTTGTTTTGTCAAGCCTGTGACTCAGTACATCCGACTCCTACAAGCAATTTTTCGGGTTTGCTTTCCTAGCCTTTGACTACACTCCGAGTCAACTCACAAGCCAGCAGATTTGTGTATTGCTTCGTCTGGTCCCTACCCCTTGACCTGTCTGACACGGGAGACCCTACGTCGGCATAGCTGTCGGCATAGCTCGAGGGGTCATTGGAACATGCATGCCCTTCTAACACTACAAGGTGGAGGCACAGCAGAGGTGATACATGTATTTAACTGATGAAGTGCCATGGGATGATTTATCTCTAACACTACAAGGTGGAGGCACATCAGAGGTGATACATGTATTTAACTGATTAAGCGCCATGGGATGATTTATCTCTAACACTACAAGGTGGAGGCACATCAGAGGTGATACATGTATTTAACTGATGAAGTGCCATGGGATGATTTATCTTAAGCGACTTCCATATCTGCCATGGGTTTATATACATTAGTTTTCCCTATGCAACCCCCTTTAATTTGATATATAATACAACATGTCTGCTACCATATTAACAACTTTCAGTCATAACTGACACACCCATACTTCCCATTTTCCGCCATCCATATCTGTTTGGAGCTGGCTCCGTGGTGAAGGAGTTATGGATGCAGTTCGTGATCCCACATACCCGCGTTCAAAACACAGCTGTGGGTGATTTGGCAGGAGACAGCCTTGTGTTGGTTTTTTATGAAATGGTATGGGCACCGGTCATTCAGAAAGCAATGGCAAACTACTGAATGTAAACTTGCCAAGAGTTCATAATATAAACCCCCCAAAAAATGCTGGTGTTGACTGTGATATCCTGTAAAAGATATATATATATATATATATATGTTTGGACCAAACATATTTTGTGCGTGGTACTGAATCAGTTAAATCCTTTAGCTGAGCTCAGTGAGAGATGGGTTCATTGCTGGGGAAATGAACTTGGAATTATCTATGTAGCACCAGGGAGGGTTCATATGTGATTACACCCGAATCTCACATCATCATCATTATAATCAAGTACTTTGGTGTCTGGCGCGGGCGATCATGCTTCTCCATATATTGCAGTTTCCAATAGCAGGTATCAATTCATGTGCTGACACTTTCCATGCCATGAAATAAGGTTGTCTAGAATCTTCTCTCACTGTCTTCCTTTGTCTCTGTTTCCACAAATATTTCCACTTCACATGTTCTGGTTTTTCTCTTCTCATAATGAGAATCACACGTAGTACAAACATTCTGCTGTGAGTACACACCCAAAAGAAAGAAGTAAAGGTAGTCCCATCACAGATAGGGCCGCTAGAATGTGAAGTGTTCAGTCTGGACATATTCTGTGCCCTGGTCTATTGAGCTGGGATGGCTAGTGACCTTTTTTTGGCACCTTTCCTTCCCAGACAACTCCTTGAACATTCTCCATAACCCATGTTTTACTGTTGGATCAACCCCACTGCGGTAGTGGCTGGAGGGGGACTATTGCTAATTTGGAAATGCTGCTCGATAGTTGGTCATTTGCCACTGCATTTTTTCTGATTTGTAACCAGTTGCTTCCCCTCTGATCGTTGGGTGTGGGTCTGTTAATAGTGAAATACCTAAAACACAGGAGGAAAACATTACCACAACCTATTTATTTTTTCGTTCACGCTTTTAGATCTGAACTCGAGCTTTTAGTCCACACAATCTAATACTAGTAGTTGTTACAACTATGCATTGCACTGGACTGATTTTTGCCTATGGATTAGCTTTGTCTATTACCAGTGTCGGTGGGGAAAATGGAGAACTAGTCGCCAATTTTTGTGCAGTGGATCAACATGTCATAGGCAGGAGTATTTTCCCTCACAAAAGAATCCATAAAGCTACAAAACATAAAACAAGAGTGATCATATATGTATTGATAATACATTTAGATTATCTTTACATGATGTCAAAATCTGTAGAGGTGCAGATGTAAACTCGGACCACCAACTGCTGATAAGTAAAATTAAAGTTAAAACTCAAGAGATGTATAACATCTTATAAAAATGGAATTCAGTATAATGTAGGCTTTCTCAGAAACCAAGAAACTAAGGAACAATTTATGGTCACAGTCTCTAATAAGTACCAAGTCTTGCAAAACCTAGTAGACGAGCAGAGTATGGAAGAGAATTAATAACAGGAGCGATGCATGTTTTGAAGTCTTGGAAGAAGGGAACGAAAATATAAAGCATGGAAAACATCGGAAACCTTCAAAAAAAAAAAAAAAAAAAAATAGAAAAAAGGAAAAATAAAAAGGCAGACTTAATTGGTAGTAAAACCAGAGATGCTAAAGTCAGAGCCTAAGAAACGTATACAGAAGCTGGCAAAGAAATTAAGAAGCATGTAAAGGTGAAAAAAAGACAATATTTAGATGCACTGACAAAAGAGGCAGGGGATGCAGCGGTGAAGGGAAACCTCAGAGACCTTTACAACACTGCAAGAAAATTTATAGGAAATTATAATCTACCAAGTGGACTTATGAAAAATAGTAAAGTTCTCACCAACATTGAAGATCACATGAACAGATGGGTTGAATACTTTAATGACCTTCCGAATAGACCTGTTACAGACGACCCTCCTGATATTCAGCCGACACAAGTTAGCTGGATATCAGCTGTGAAAAACCATCTAAAGAAGAAATTGGAAAAACTGTAAAGCTGCTGAAAGATTTTAAATCTGCTGGTCCAGATGGTATCCCAGCAGAAGCTATTAAATCCAATACAGACACTTCAACAGGCCCAGAAGGTATCTTCGGAGACATACCAGAATACCAGCAAACTGGAGAGAAGGATATCTGGTGAAATTGCTTAAAGAAGGGGGACTTGCAGGAGTGAAAACTATAGAGAAATAATCCCATTATCAGTGCCTGGTAAAATATAAAGCAGAATGAGACTGGAGAGATTAGGAGAGGCCAATTAAAAATAACCAAGGGATAACAACCAAACAAATCCTGCACTGACCAAATATACACTTTACGCAAAATAATAGAGCAAGCATTGAACTGAAACTACGACTTATAGTTTGATGTGTGGACTATGAAAAGACCTTTAACAATCATGATAGGGAAGCCCTTTGTAAAGTAATAAGGCATACTGGATTTCACAGAGAATCTTTAACTTAATACACCACGGAACATCATTAACTTAATCAAGTCGACATATAAAGATATAAAATGTACAGTTTTTCATGGGGAAACATACCAATAGAAACACACGAAATAAAAACAGGAATATCTTGTGTCACCTTTATTATTCCAGCTGACAACAGACTGAATTATGATGATAGCAACCTCCAGAAATGGAATTCAATGGACGCTGACAGCAGCTTCATGACCCGGACTATGTTGGTTACAGTGGTGCCCAACTCACACATGAAATCAGGTGCAAGATAACCATTCTTGATAGTAGGTCACAACAATTACGTCTAAAAGTTCACGGGGACAGTAAAATATAATGAGAATAAATCACGGAAATTATAACACCTCTCCTTTGGTGATACTTGTCTTCAAATGATGACATCATACGCATATTTAAGTAGCAATGTAGACAAAGATGGAAGAAACATAGATAGTAACAGAGAGAGTGGAGACTTGACAATTAATATATTAATTGTCAAGTCTCCACTCTCTCTGTTACTATCTATGTTTCTCCCATCTTTGTCTACATTGCTACTTAAATATGCGTATGATGTCATCATTTGAAGACAAGTATCACCAAAGGAGAGGTGTTATAATTTCCGTGATTTATTCTCATTATATTTTACCGTTTGCACTGAAATGTTTCTAACTGGTTGTTGATTCTTGTAGCTGCTGTATTTCTGTCAGTATATGTTCTGTCAATACCTTATTTATAGCAGCTTTACCCAAGAGACCAGTAGCAATTTAACGCGAAGCATATCGCAATTTAAACCTCCTAAAGCAAATCACCAAACTTCTACTGAGAATTATGGGAAGATAAAGCAAACCGGCAGGGAATTTTATATTGCTCGTAGAAAAATTAAGAGCTCCAAGTACTTAGGGAGTATAATATCATCAAATGGCAAATCAGAAGACGAGATCGAAAATAGATGTAATAAGGCAAACCAACTCATTGGACAAATGACACAAATACTAAAGAACAAACACGTATCAATAGTTACTAAGAAAGCGCTCTACAATACAATCTTCCTACCAACTCTATGCTACCAATGGCAAACCTCGACAATGACAGAAAAAGAGAAACGAAGAATCACAACAGAAATGAGATTACTGAGAAAAATACTCAATGTATCAAGAAGAGAGAAAATCAGAAATGAAGAAATCAGGACTAAAGTGGGGGTTATAGCAGCGATAGATTTTATCAGTTTCTCCATGTAACTAGATTACCAACTAACAGTATACCACAACAAACAATGATGTACAGACCAATGGAAGCAGAAGTAGAGGCCGGCCATGTAAACTATGGACAGAGGGAATAGCAGAGTTCATGGGAATCATGATACATGAAGCCCATAAGTGGGCACTCTTTCGTTGTTTATGCTTCACCTCAAAACCGCAAGGTACAAGAGGAACATGATGAGATGAGATGACAATTAGGAAAATAAAAATGGAAATAATTGAAGAACTGTATGCACGTTTGGAAGGGAGAAGAACAAATACTGCAATATACACATTCCACACACTAACAGGCCCGCTCCGTGGCGAAGAGGTTACGGGCGCAGGTCGTAACCCCGCATACTGCGTTCGAAACACAGCTGTGGGCGATTTGGCAGTAGACCGCTTTACGTTTTTTTTTTAATGAAATGGTACGGGTTCCAGTCGTTCAGAAAGCAATGGCAAAATACTGAAAGTAAACTTGCCCAGGAATCACGAATAGCCAAATAATGCTGGAATTGACTGCTACGTCCTGTAAAGGATATAGAACTAACACAATAACAGAGAGATCAACTCAGACACAGAAAGACCCATACTTGTGCTTTATAATTACACCAAAGCATTTGATAACGTGAATCATGGTGAAATGGTCAAAATATTGGAGGATATTAAAATCGATTGGAAAGATGCCGTCTGGTACGGATTTTGATGAGGTTAAGTCGTACCGGTGGTAATTTTTTCGCCTGTTTACTAATTGTCCATGATTCGCAGCCGTATTTTAAAACTGGTTCTATGTAACATGTAAAAACTCTTTTTTGATGGCCTATGCTCCATTTAAAGGGGATAAAAATGAAGAAATAAGGGCGATAATTGAACAAGAGAAAATGTATGGTAAGACGTAAAGCATTAATTATTTCTAATATCTTTTGATTTTGCCGCATTTATTGCTACATTGAGACAATGCTATTGTCATACGCCGGCTTCGTGGCTGAAGAGTTAGCCCCTTCCCCTCCGTAATCTGTTTATACTCTCATAGGTAATATGACGTGATGATACCAGAGGGTTCGAAACGCATTTGGTAAATACGGGTGTATATAAGCTGGCCTTATCCAGAAAGCAGACACATACTGAGCTAATCTTGCCAAAAATCCAAACATACACTGAAAGTTTGGTCTTGACAGCGGAAAAGTTTTCCCGGTTTTAAAATTCAAATCATTTATTTCAACCGACAAGCAATAATATTTGATCGCTTGTACCCAACCAGGTTTGTTTTATTCACACACAACAGAATCTTAGCCTACAAGTTTGCAATCGTGGGGTTTTACATTTTTATAGCAAAAATTATATATCTATTATAACCAGAGAGGTTAAGCAGGGCATTGTGATAAATGTGGAAAACAGGGCTGTCCTAAATTTTTTTGGTTAAAATTTCATAATTGCCGCATCAATCTTCAAGCAAGAATCCGGGGCAAAACCCTTTATCTAATGTAAGGCGTAAACTGTCCCGAGTAAACTAGTTCAGGGCTAAATTTCCCATTTGTTTAAGAAAGGGAAATTTTAGGCAACTGTTTGAATTTTTTTACCCAACCAGTTTTCCCCCCGAAAAGAATGTCCAAAAAAGGTTGGAGGTAACTAACAGCCCCACCTCAGTGTAAAATTTTTCTAACCAAATGAAAATTTGTGTTAAAAGTTTGGATCAAGCCTCAAGCAGAGATTTATCAATCCGGCTTTATTAATTAAAAGCGCTTCCGAAATCAGGGTAAATCCCAAAAAAACCCGGTTTAATTTACAGCAGTTCGCGAAAAGATGCAAAATGGCCCGCCGGGAGTTTTTTTTTTTTTTTGCTGATGCCTTCATCCTGCTCACTGGGCGGTATAGGGTTACAGGTTAAGTGACAAGATTGGGGCATGACCCGGGCGCTAGGTCAGCGATGACTGGGCCTTGTTTGGTGTGAATGAATTATGTGATCTTACTGGGGTTATCTTGTAAGGTGTTGCTGAAGGTTTGACGTTGAAGCTCGCACGCCTGGAGTATACTAGTCGTTTCACGTCTTCACTCGGTAATCAATTTTATTAGTAAGCGACCATAGTAGTCGTTCTTGGTGAGCTTAAGTGGTATCTGCCTGGTCTTTGATGCTTCTGTGTGGTGGGTGCTCTGTCTTTAACTACCTTTTAACATAGCGTAGCACCAGATACTTCGTCCCATCTATGTATATATGTGTGTATGTGTGCATGTCACATACTATGAGTGTGTTTGTGTACTAAGGACGGTCAGACAGTAATGCCCTATAATGTTTTTTGGGGGAAACTATTTGTTCAAAATGAATTAAATTTACAAACAATGTACATGAACATTTCCTCTGAACATACTGTTTTTCGACCGAATCCATATCAAATCAGCATGTACGTCCTTAGCCAGCGGGAAACAAATACACTCATGCCTTGACAATACCATGTTTTGAGTACATTTTTAAGTGAACCAGAAGGACGACAATTAGAGGGTGCCATATCGGGGCTAAAGAGTGGATGAAGCAGTACAGTCCAGCTCAAATTGACAATTGCTTCTCGTGTTTTTTGACATGTGTTAGGGCGTGCATTGTCGTGTTGGACCAACAGTTCTGCTGGATTCTTATTAGGCCAAACTGCTTATTGAATTTTGTTAGTGTTTAGGTGTAAGCTTCAGAATTGATTGTCTCGTCTCTTGGAACTACTTCCACAAGAATCACACCATCAATGAATGCGTGAATGTGTGTATGTATGTGTTCTATTTTTTTTTTTAATATAATTTTTTATTTCTCAATTTCTAAGTATTCTGTATCTGTTTATATGCATAAGTATATCAGTGCGTGTGCCTGTATATACAAGGTTTGCATGATGTATGTGTGAGCTGGGAGTAAGACAGGGATGTGTTTTGTCACCAGGATCTCTTCTCCCTCTATAGCGAAGTAATAATGAGAGAGATCAAAGAAAAGCCAGGAATAATATTCGGAGGTTATAATATAAATAATATACGCTATGCAGATGACACATTATTGATGGCGGATAATGCAAAAGATCTACAACGACTGCTGGACATTGTAGTAACAGAAAGTGCAAAGAAAAGACTCTCCTTGAATATCAAGAAAACAGTAGCAATGGTGATATCAAAGAAACGAGTAACACTCAAATGTGAAATAGAGATAGAAGGGAAAATTCTTCACCAAGTGGATAGTTTTAAATATCTAGGGACATTTGTAACATCAGATGGAAGATGCACACGAGAGATTAAGAGCAGAATAGGGCAAGCAAACGCTGCATTTCAGAAAATGAACAATATCTTATGCAATAAGTCAATATCATTGAATGTAAGAAAGAGAGTGCTAGGGTGCTATATAGAACCTGTTTTGCTGTACGGCTGTGAATCTTGGAATGTAAATGAGCAAATTAGGAGGAGATTGGAAGCAACAGAGATATGGTTCCTGAGACGAATGTTGCAAATTCCTTGGACTGCGAAAGTAACTAACAACGAATGCCTGAAAGAGGCTAATGAAACTAGAACATTATATACAACAATAAGAAAGAGGCAAACAACTTTTGTGGGTCATGTGATGAGAAGAGAGGCATTGGAGAACATCGTGACAACTGGAAAGATCGAGGGGAAGAGAGGTAGAGGCAGACCAAGAGAAATTATGCTGGATGGATTGCGACGGTGGCATGGAGGAATATCAACGGTAGAGCTGATCCAGAAAACCAAAGACCGAGATATGTGGGGAGTCAAGAACCCCTACGCCAGTCGGCACAGCACTTGATGATGATGATGATGTGTGTGCACGTTAGATGCACGCTTAGTTTAGCATATTTTGTTTGAATGTTTCATGATAATCTTTAATTATCTGATTATAGAACTGTACCCACACGCATTAGTAGATTTTTTTTTAGAAATTCTTTGCTACAAAGCACCACAATTTCTATCTATTCCTAAGCGGGACAAAATCTCGACATTTTAATATGTCGTCCTTAGTGTCCCCAAATGCTTGGAATAATTATTTTCCAGTTAGAATCCTTCAATGATAACTAACTATGGAGAGTCCTCTAAAAAGTACTGGAGAGTTTTGGTCAGAGACCATAACTTTATGAAGGGAAAATCCCAACTGCACCTCCCCGCGGTAGAGGATGGAAACACACTACGGTGTGGCTAACACAGCTCTGGGGACCGAGTATCCACCGGAATAAGTGGACAACTCTGTAGCTGAGCAGAGCAGGGCACTCACTTGTCCTGACAGTCGGAAATGGCTGTCAAAGGCAGAGTTAAAAGACCACCGTGTGAATGTGGAAGGCAAGGGGAAACCACCACATTATCTTCCCAAGATTTCATGGCGACACACATTTCAGAAATAGTGAACTACGTTAATGGCTGTCTTAGGACATCCTCGTCCGGTAGGGACAGTCATGAGCCACAGGTGACACCAGACCGTCATCCAGCTACTGATGGCAAAACTAAAACAATAACTAAACTAAATAAATTTAGAGTAGGAACGTGGAATGTTAGGACATTAAATGAGCTAGGAAAGTTAAACAATGTTCTAAGAGAAATGGAAAACATGAAAATGAATATACTAGGCAGTAAGTGAGATGAGATGGAAGGGATCTGGCAAAATTATAACCGACAAACACACAATAATTTATTCTGGAGGGGACACACATGAGAAAAGGTGTAGGAATAATATTAGATGAAAATACAGCCAAAGTCTATGAATGGATACTGGTGTATTTCAGATAGAGTTATTATGGTCAAAATCAAAGGCAAACCAATAGATATAAATATTATACAAGTATATGCACCAACAACAAACAGTAGTGATGAAGATATACAAAACTTTTACGATGAAGTTGAAATGGCAATAGCCCAAATTGGATCACAAGAAATAAAAATAATACTGGGGGATTTTAATGCAAAAGTAGGAAAGGGAAAAATAGAGGATATAGTGGGGAATTACGGTTTAGGTACAAGAAATGAAAGAGGAGAGAAACTAATAGAATGGGCAAATATTAATGATATGATAATTGGAAACACATGGTTTAAACACCATAAAAGACGACTATACACATGGAAAAGCCCTGATATGAAAATACGCAACCAAATTGACTACATACTTATTAATAAAAGATTTAGAAATGCATTAATTAATGTAAAGACAATGCCTGGTGCTGACGGTAACAGTGATCATGTACCACTATGTGGACAAATAAAAGTAAGATTAAAGAGAGGGGAAAAAATGGTTAAAAACTTGAGACTTAATAAAGAGGTTCTGAAAGTAGATAAAGAAATTCAAGAACAATACAGAGTGACTGTGAAAAATAGGTACAATGCAATAGCTAAAATACAGAGTATAGATGAACAATGGGAAATGTTAAGGGACTCCATTCATCAAACTAGCAAAGAAATATTACCGGAGAGAAGCCAAAAAGCTAAGAAAAAATGGATGAATGAAGAAATCTTAAGATTGATGGACAAAAGGAAACAGAATAAAAATGACAAACAAGAGTATGCTAAGATAAATAAAGAAATAAGAGATAAATGTGTGAAGGCAAAAGAAAGTTGGTTAAATGAGCAATGCAGAAAAATTGAATTAAATTCCATTAAAGATCAAAAAAGTATGTACAGACAAATCAGCGAGCTCACAGGAAGAAAAATAAGAATAAATACAGGGTGTTTGAAATCAAAAACAGGACAGACTTTATTGGAGGAAGGTGCTATAATGAAGAGGTGGAATGAGTATATAAGAGAATTATATAATGGAGAAAGGGAAGAATTAACAGAAGAAAGTAACTTAGAAGGCCCACCTATTCTAAAAGAAGAAGTCGCTGATGCTATGAAACATATGAAGAAAGGAAAAACAGCTGGGCCAGATGAAATCACAATAGAAGAATTAGAAGTGTTGGGAGAATTTGGAGTAGATATATTAACCAAAATGTTGAATGATATTTACAGTAGTGGATATTTACCCAGTGATATGCTGAAATCTGTATTTATAGCTATACCAAAAAGACCAGGAGCAATTGATTGTGAAGATTTTCGTACAATTAACCTCATAAACCATGTCACTAAGCTTCTACTCAGAATTATAATGAGAAGAACAAGAAAGAAAATAAAAATGGAAATTAGTGAAGAACAGTATGGTTTTATGGAAGGAAAGGGTACAAACAATGCAATATATATATATATTACGAACACTAATAGAAAGATCAATAGAGAAACAAAGAGACATATATTTATGCTTCATAGATTATACTAAGGCATTTGATAAAGTAAAACATGATGAGCTGATTAAAATGTTGGAAGATATCAACATTGATGGGAAAGATTTAAGAATAATAAAGAATATATACTGGAACCAAGTAGCAGCAATTAAAATGGGAAATAAAGAGGGTAGTTACGAACAGATAAAGCTAGGAGTACGACAGGGGTGTGTCTTGTCACCCGATCTCTTCTCCCTGTATAGCGAAGTAATAATGAGAGAGATCAAAGAGAAGCCAGGAATACTAATCGGAGGATATAATATAAACAATATACGCTATGCAGATGACACAGTATTGGTAGCGGATAATGCAACAGACCTACAACAATTGTTGGACAGTGTAGTAACAGAGAGTGCACAGAAAGGACTGTCCTTGAATATCAAGAAAACAGTAACAATGGTGATATCAAAGAAAATGGGGACGCCAAAATGTGACATAGAAATAGAAGGGGAAATTCTCAACCAAGTGGATAATTTTAAATACCTAGGGGCACTTATAACATCAGATGGAAGATGTACAAAAGAGATTAAGAGCAGAATAGGGCAGGCAAAGACAGCATTTCAGAAAATGAAGAGTATCTTATGCAATAAGTCGCTATCAATGAATGTAAGAAAGAGAGTACTAAAATGCTATATAGAACCAGTTTTGCTGTATGGCAGCGAATCTTGGAATGTAAATGAACAAATTAGGAAGAACTTAGAAGCAACAGAGATGTGGTTTTTAAGACGAATGTTGCGAATTCCTTGGACTGCCAGAGTAACTAACAACGATTGCCTGAAAGAGGCTAATGAAACTAGAACACTATATACAACAATAAGAAAGAGACAAACATCTTTCTTTGGTCATGTGATGAGAAGAGAGGCATTGGAGAACATCGTGACAACTGGAAAGATCGAGGGGAAGAGAGGCAGAGGCAGACCAAGAGAAATGATGCTGGATAGTTTGAGACGGTGGCATGGAGGAATATCATCAGCAGAGTTGATCCAGAACACCAAAGACCGAGATCTGTGGAGAGCCATGAACGCCTACGCCAGCCGGCACGGCACTTGATGATGATGATGATGATGACCCACACTATAGAATACACACAGAGCCACAGGTTATAGTAATAAAGACAACAGAAGTAATGATACAGTGACAAGAGACTGTGGTAGAATAATCAATAAAAGTAACAAATAAAACACGAAACGCGTTTTATTTTGGGCATTAATTATATCAACATATGTATTAATAATAACATTGTGTTAAACTAAACACGTTTAATGGCATTCTATTGATGAGATCATACTGATGAAGATGACAACAACACAATTGTAATGAATGTAATAGTATTAGTAGCGATAACAAACGTGAATTGTGAAAATGAATAATACAAACAAACCAACTGTCATTACTGCCTATAGTACCTTGCGGTGTAGGGCAGAGGATGAATATGCTGGAGAAAATGTGAACGATGATACAATAAAAATAATAATAATTTGTCTCGAAGCAGCTTTCAGTTATGGGTCAGTGGTGCGAAAGAGCCAGCACATTATGTTGGCCTGAATGCACGAGGGATACGTGGCCTTTCTTGCCTCACTTTAGCAGGCGGCGATCTCAAGCGTAGAACCCGCGCCCGGCCGTATTTGTGACATTGCCAGCGCTGTTCCCAATCAACGTCGCTAGCGAGCCAGCTGTTATAATTTGTCCCAAAGTAGTTTCGTGCTATGGGTTTGTGTTGTGATTACGCCATAACATTTTGAAGATCTGAGATACCTTTCCGATAAATATGGTTTCGTTATAACCATAATGAAGGTAATAATAATAATAATAATAATAATAATAATAATAATAATAATAATAATAATAATAATAAATATGTTAATTACATTTGTGGTGCATTTGTGATTTCAATGACGCATAACAATTACACACATGGCTTACATCTCTTGCGTGACATTAATGATGGCACCATACAATGTTATATCCTAAAGAAGAGATTGCGTTAGCAGTGCAAGAACAGTCAAAGTCTAGATAGACTGACTGTGGCAACTTCTTTTCAGACTGGATAAGCTACAACAGCTTTTAAGTCAGATAGATTGTAACAGCTTCTGGTTAAACTAACTAGATTATAACAGCTGGTTATTACTGGATAGAGTACAATAGCTTTTAATCAGACTGGACAGATTACAATAGCTTCTAGTCAGACTGGTCAGACTACAACGGTCTGTTCTCAGTTTGCTAAATGCAACACAACGCCTTGTCAGATTTTAGTATAGTATATCATGAATATACGTCTGTGAACTCACCATCAATGACATTATAACTTCAGATTGCTCATAAAATATTTTTTTATTACAATCAACGATACTGTGGATTATCACACACACACACACACACACACACACACACACACACACACACACACACACACACACACACACACACACACCACACACACACACACACACACACACAAAGCCACACACCACCCACCAACACACACTCACGCGTGAGCACGCACACACAGAGATACATGCATACACACAGATAAAGTCAGACAGACAGACAGACAGACAGACAGACACACACACACACACACACACACACACACACACACACACACACACACACACACACACATGCAGGCAATATAAATTCATGCATGATATTATTCCCATAAAGCTTACTATGTATTATCACAAACACACACACTCTCTCTCTCTCTCTCTCTCTCTCTCTCTCTCTCTCTCTCTCTCTCTCTCTCTCTCCCTCTCCCCTTTCTCTCTCTTTGTGTCTCTCTCACACGCAAAGTGCTTTGACAATATAAATTCATGCATGTTATAGTCACTTCTAATTACACTTCCCTGAACCGCCATGGCCATTTGAAAGTTATATAACGATGTGATGACAACAACAGCAATAATAACCTACAGAGAATGATAATACTACGATGGTAGGTTAATAAGTAAGTTACACATGGCTGTTGAAAAATAAATAACTATGATAACAACTTGAAACCAGTTTATTTTTATCCACACATTGTCCCTTTATTTCTCAGCATAATTTCCACCAACTTAGATGCACTTATCCCATCGTTTTATCAGTCCTCCTAAACCGGCTGCATAAATCTGCGTGTCCTGTTTTCATTTACCTGCCATCCCACAGAACTGTGTGACTTACTTATTGACTCGCCCGCGTAACTTTTTCTATCCAGCCTTGCAACGCTTTACTGGAAATCGCTAGGGGCTAAGTCCATCGAAATCTCATCTTGGCAGGAGACATTTCGTGAATGACGCCGAAGTTGAATGTGAAGTGAAAACGTGGTTTAGAAAACAGGGACGCAGTTAAGGTTTCTTAAAAAAGCCAGGGAAATTTGGGCGGTTTTTATAAAACGATTTGGA
>JACEFZ010013369.1:0-12242 GCA_014155875.1 Cepaea nemoralis
TGTAATAAGATTTTCTGTTGTCCATACTCTTCTTTTCTTCTTTGCACTTTGTAACAAAATTCCTGTTAGTTAATGATTTTCCCTCATAATTTAACACTATATTTCAATATTCTAAAGTGTAGGTATCTAAGAGTGTTACTATTTATGTGGAAGAGTACAGTTAAAGATGATTCAAAGACAGTCCCAGCAAGCCATTGGAGGATTTAGCTGTGCAAATAAACGTGCTCAAGAAAGGTAGAAGAGAAGAAACCACCCACACAGAATAACACAGGACAAAATCTCTAGCCCAATATACAAAATAGCAGCACTAAACATCTGTTGTTTTGGACAAAAAAGAAGTAGAACTTACTAATTTTATAAAAAGACAACATAAAAATTATAGGGCTGTCACACTGCAGAAAAAGAGGGCAGGATATGAAAGACAATCACAAAATTTACATAGTTAGTTAGTTAGTTAGTTAGTCGACAGATCATCCTCGTTGCACATCGAACCATTCAGTCCATAAGTGCTCGGATCCCCTCCTCAGCAAATCCCGCAGCGTGTAGCGGCTAACGACGCCAGTTCTGTGTTGGTTTATCAATCTTCTTTGGCTTCCTGCGTAGTGTTCTTGTTTGGCCACCCCTCTTTTAATTTGCTGCTCCCGCAGTCTGGCCATTGTTGTAGATTCCCAGTCATCACTTGGTTCTCGCAAAAGTCTCACTTCTCGTAGAGCATTCAGAATGTCAGCCTGGTCCATGGCGCGTCCGCCCTCCACAGTAGCCTCACCTGCGAGCTTGTCAGCCCGCTCATTTCCTTGTACTCCCGCATGACCTGGCACGAAGATGAAACTAATCTTTGCCAGCCTAGACCGCTTCAGAGGCAGCAACCACTCTCTTCGGATCGACCCCTCCTCTATCCTCTTGATCATGTTCATTGAGTCGCTAAGGAAACAAGCCCTAGTGAATGTCTGTGTCTCGAGCCATGTTATTGCTTTACTTACTGCCATGACTTCCATGGTCAGGCTACTTGTGGTTTCAGTGAAAGCACCAGAGTCCTCCTTCACAATTCTCCCTCCGGCCCGAGCTGTAAAGGCCCATGAGCTTCTCACATGTCGGACGACCGACCCATCTGTGTAGATGACCGCGTCACCGTCTAGCGAATTCTCGAAAATCAACGCTTGTACTTCAGCCTCAACAGCAGCCGGATTTTCTTGTCTGCATTTTCTATCTAGTTGGATGCAAACTGAAAAGGATGTGCAGAAGTCTGTTGGCACTTGCACCCACTCCTCGCCAGGTTCTAAGTCCTCAAGTGAACACACCTGTTGAAGAATGTCTTCGGCTTGACCCATCCACGACCGTCCTCTTTTTAACCTGCTGCCCTTCACCGTCCTAATTTCACTATGCAGTGGATGTTGTGTGTTTGCGTTAATTCTGAGGTAGGCGCGTGCCCTGCAAACTTGTATTCTCTCTTCAATGGTTGGAAAATCAAGAAGGTAGCGCATCGCCCTGCATGCTGTATCTCTTGTACATCCAAGAATAATGCGCATTGCTTCATTCTGTATCCTTTCCATCCTTTCTATCTGCGTATGGCTGAGAGTCAGGATTGCCATTGCATACTCCAAAACAGACATGACCAGCCCCTCGTACAGAAGACATAGATGGCGCTGCTCACAGTTTGCTGCCGCCATCACCCGCATCGCTGCCAAACCCCGCTTGGCCTTTGTTATCACCTGGTCTATGTGCACATTATAAGCAAGGCTTCGATCAAACCGTATTCCCAGGTAATTCATTGCCTGCGTTCTTTCCACCGTCTCTGAACACAGCATTACAGTTGGTGTTGGATTGTTGACAATATGATTATTCAAAGAGAACCAAGTCACTGTTGCCTTTGTTGGGTTGACCATTGCCCCAGCTTCATCACACCAAGTACTTATGCGATTGAGTTCGGTTTGTAGTTCCACAGCAACCTCCTCTCTATCCTTACCCTGACGATACACTAAAATATCATCGGCATACGACAATGTCCTGCCAGGTCCAGTGATCTGCTCACTGGTGATTCTCACTGTGTAGGCGTTGAACAGTACCGGAGATAATGGCGATCCCTGTGGTAGGCCAGGATATATTGTTGTTGGTTCCGAAGTCCAACTGCCACATCTAAAAACTACTTTCCGTTGGTAGAGGGCTGCAGCGATCCAACTAAGGAGGAATGGACTTACGTTTAGTTCAAGAAGCTGAAACATTAAAAAATCCAGTGGTACTCTGTTGTATGCGTCCTCAAGATCAATCGCTGCAGCAACGGTTTCAGTGCCTGCGTGGAAACCTTCATAGACATCCTGGGCAAAGACTGCTGCATTGGTCCAGGTTTCTCTTTTTGGACGGTACCCACCCAGGGTAGGTGGGAAAACACCTTGCCTCTCTAGTTGGCTTGATATTTTCCTGGCAATTACCTTCTCCAGCAGCTTGCCTATTGTATTCTGCATGGTTATAATTCGATATCCCTGAATTTTTTTGTGGTCTTTGTCAGGCTTCGGCAAGGGAATCAGATAGCTGTGTAACCATTCCTCCTTGATGCTAGCACTCCCTATACTGTTGTTGTACATGTCTGCTAATTTCTCTAGCTCATTGTCGGTACACCTATTTATGTCGTCGTATCTTATGCCATCAGGACCTGGAGCACTGTTTTTTGATCGTCGAAGCACAGCCTTGATTTCTTTCACTGTCACTGTGTCTTCCTCCGAAGTGTTCTGGGCCTTGCATCTGTCTGAGGTGACCTCCTTGGCCAGATTTCGGCCTCCCATGTCTGTCTGGTTGCCCTGCTCAAGGTAGCGTTCAAAGAGGGCTTTGCCCTTGTCCTCGTCAGTCCTCTGCCAGGTGAGGTCAGCACCTTGGAAGTCTGAAATGCTCTTATTCTTGACTACACCACTCATGCTTTTATGTAGTCGCCAGAACAATTTCAGTGACTTGTCTGTGCTTACTCTTTGACACACCTCTGCCCATTTTTCGCTTTTAACCACCTTGACCAGTTTTTTGAAATAGCTTACTTTTGTGTGCATCTCTCTTTCTAAGTGCAAGCAGGGACTAGGATGACCAGCTCTGTTCTTCTTGGCATTTTGCCATCTCCTTACAGCACTACGCTTATCCACCCAAGCCTTCTCCACCTCGAAACTCCACCACGGTGGCTGCTCCCAGCTTTTTTTCCTGCCCTGGAATCGTTCTGCGCTTGTCACGTCTTATTTTACTCACCACATCTTGCCCTGTACTGTCATACTGGAACGTCTTTACCTTTAGCTTGTGCTGCCTGGTTCTGCCTTTCTCCACCAATATGCTGCACGGGTGGTGGTCGCTGCCATGGTGTCCTAGGACACCCCATCTACACACTGTAGTGAGTGAAGGTGAAACTAGCGCCAGATCAATAGCACTGTCCTCATCGCCTGGACGGCTTGCTGTCCTGGTGACACAGCCACTGTTAATACAAACCAGGTCGATGGTTTCCAGTGCAGTCTCGAGCTCCTCCCCTTGTGTATTGGAGGAAGTGTTTCCCCATGCTCTGCCCTTAGCGTTGAAGTCACCACAGAAAATAACATTTCTCTCTTGGCCCAATATGCCACTTAAACACTGCCACTTCTGGGCGTCCATACTCGCATTGCGGGCATAAACATTAACCAACACGAATGATATACTGGAATGAACTCTCAACGCCTGTATTT
The DNA here is from genome assembly GCA_014155875.1 of Cepaea nemoralis. Taxonomy (NCBI): domain Eukaryota; kingdom Metazoa; phylum Mollusca; class Gastropoda; order Stylommatophora; family Helicidae; genus Cepaea; species Cepaea nemoralis. The sequence goes on from JACEFZ010013369.1 coordinate 3,687, forward strand.
GTATATCGTCACTGTCCCAACTGGACATGTCTAGCTCTGACGCCACCATGCTGTCCCGAACGAGAATCGCCGTTCCCAGATGTCGTCTGTTGTAGAAACATTTGAAGCCGGCAATTCGGAGTAGCTGATCGCCCAGTCTCGTCTCCTGGAGTGCTACAATGTCGTTCCTGTAAACTAGGGTTTCTAAAATAGCGCCCCGTTGTTTTACACTGGCACAGTTCCAATATAGAATACGGATGTTCCTGAGTCCTAGACGGTGACACTTGAGTCTAAAACGCCTCAAACCTCCGCGCTTACCTTGTTTCTTTGTCCCTGCGCGGCTACCACGCCGCTTCGGTATGTTGACTGCTGGCCCATCGGAAAACACACGTTGTTCCGCCATGTTGAAAAAACGTAAACACAGACTGATTTGAACCACACACGCTGCTGAAAATTCACTCAAGGATGGCTTCGCTCGATGCACGAACTCCGTAGCACCCGCGCAGATCTTGAGTAGAAACTCCTGGTTTTACATCCTGGCACACCAATTACACGCCAGAGATGAATAAATCCATCCCCGTCGCGAAAAAGTTAACGAACACAAAACAACACGACCGTCCGTCGCCATCTTGAAACCCACACAAAAGCAATTACAAAATTTACATTATGACATGTAGTTCAGTGAACACAGGACAACACAATACACACTCAGTTGGACTTGTCATCCACCCACTATTGGTTGGCCAAAAATATTGACAGTACAGCTTATGTATCGCCTCTAATTACGACAGTAAGAGTTAAAGATGACGTTAGAATAACAACAATTATACAGATTTATGCATTCATCATCATCATCATCTTCCACTTCTGCCGTCAAGCGTCGTGGGGAGGAATAATTTGCGTTCCAGCACCTGGTGGACGGCACTGGATAGTGTCATTCCGTGTGGTTGTACAATGTCTCTGATGTCGTCAATCCATTTTCTTCTTGGACGTCCTCGTGGTCTCGTGGCAGATGATCTTTGATGTAAGGCCAGTAATGGTAGTTGCTGATGTTGCATTCTAACGACATGGCCAAACCACTTGATCTTCTGTCTTTCAATAAATGTGGCACAAGGTGTTGATCCCACAGTCTGTCTGATAGTAGCATTTCTTACTCGGTCTCGGATTGTTAAGTTGGCAGCTCTCCTCAGGCATCTCATTTCGCAGGTGTTGATTGCATTGTGTAATGATAATAGCATGTTGAAGAAAATGAAGACTTCTACAATGCATTGTCCAGCGCAATACACAGCATACGAAACTCGGATGGGGGATGTCATTTGTAGAGTAAAGAAAATATGATTTCAGTGGAATCCATACCTTCGACCATACAATGCTGAGCACATAGATTTAACGCAGACTTTTCATAACAGATACATTCTTCAAACATTGATATAGTGATATTAAGACATGGTATAAATGGAAAGACCTCAACCAATCATCTCCGATTGATTTTACATTAATTAAACTTGCCAGTAGAAGATGCATGACGAGAACACAGAAGAAGAACCATCTGCAAATCCAACCATTAGAGAACTCCTGTTTGCTGACGACCAAGCACTAATAGCAAAATCAGAAGCTGAATTACAAGACCACACGAATAGTCTAAACGAAATGTGTAAAGAACATAACATGAAAATTAGCACAACTAAAACAGAGGTATTGACTATAACTAAAGAAGAAACAGCAACAACGATTTACCTAAACGAACAAGTAAAGAGTTTCAAGTACCTAGGAAGTATCATCAAATGGCAAATCAGAAGACGAGATCGAAAATAGATGCAATAAGGCAAACCAACTCATTGGACAAATGGCACCAATACTAAAGAACAAACATGTATCAATTACTACTAAGAAAGCACTTTACAACACAATGCTACCAATGCCAAACCAGGACAATGATAGAAAAATAGAAAAGAAAAATCACAACAACAGAAATGAGATTCCTGAGAAAAATACTCAATGTATCAAGAAGAGATAAGATCAGAAATGAAGAAATCAGGACTAAAGTGGGGGTTATAGCTGCACTAGATTTTATTAGAAGGCAGCAAGTCAAATGATTTGGCCGTGCAAGTAGGTTACCAACTAACAGCATACCACAACAAGCAGTGATGTACAGACCAGAGGAAGAGGCCGACCATGTAAACGATGGACGCAGGGAATAACAGAGTCCATGGGAATATTGATACATGAAGCCCATAAGCGGGCACTCTCCCGCTGTTTATACTTCACCTCGACACTGCAAGGTACAAGAGGAACATGATGCGATGAGATGAATAGAAGATTTGTTACAGACAGTAAAGTAATACCAAACATAAGTATGGACACAGACCATCATCATGTTCTGTTATATCTGAGATACATAGTTGGTCAAAAAGTACCTCACACAGCTACCTCAGAAGTCATCAGTACAAAGAAAATAGAGAATGATGAGTTAATAAAACAGATGGAAATAGCATTCAATCAACCACGAGAAAAATTGGGGAACATCGAAGCAAGTTTGCATTATTTTAAAAAGATATTGCAAAAGTAAATGTGTTGTTATAAAAAAATAGGGAATTAAGGCTAATAATGTGGTGGAATGAGCAAGTAAATGATGCAATAAAAGAGAAGATCCTTTTTAAGAAATAGATACAAAAAAGAAATGATGAAGACTATATCCTATACCAAAAGGCCAGACGTGATAACAAAAAAAAAATATAAAACAATCAAGAGAAGAATCATGGAGTAAATACAGAAATATTCTAAATGAACTGTCTACAAAATCTCCTGGGCAGTTCCTCAAAAGTATCAAAGATGAGTGCTTTACTCTCTCCACAACAATAAGTGGTGAGTATGGGAACAGCCAGACATGGGACAACGGATACTCATGCAAATCTCAGTCTGGTATGACATCACCATCCGACATACAGGACTTCACACTGGAGTTCACAGCCAGCGAACACAAGCAAGCATGACGTTACTATTGGTCATAATTGAAATGTGTGTTCAGGGGAATTAAGAAGATATGATTCACTTTCTCCAGTTTTGAAGGTAATGAAATAATGTCGAAGATTCAAGAAAAGTGAGCAATGGTTGAAAGGACAAAAGAGCCCGCGCTTAAACTTCTGGTGCGCTGACGGCGAGGTATGCTGTTCAGTCCCTACACCGACATTAAGTTGGACTTATAAAACGTTGACTTAAGGTTACGAAAACAATGGCAAACTACTGAACGCAAAATCAATACTGAACGCCTAAAAAATCAGCCAAGGGTGATCGCAACGTCCTGCCAAGGGCATGCAACATGTTATAAAAAGAGGACATCCCTGTATACATTTGTAAACTCTCAGCTACTCATCGATTAATCTGTTCTTACAAATAAGATCAAATAGTTTCTTCCCCACACAGTGGTGATCAACCTTTTGTGCCGTCTGTGTACACAAACTGGTTATTGTTTACTGTAAATATGTGAACAGCCAGCCCTAATGGTTCTTCAAGGGACGTCCCAAATAAGAAAATACATCAATTCAGCCGTACTAAGGAAAAACATCAAAGGTTCACTGTAGCGCCAGTGAAATGTGTTCTACTTGTGAGTAATGAGAAGGGGCGTCATATAAGATCTACGACTGCCTTGAGTACCTGTACTCTTTGTAAGGGGGAGATCGCGCTTTTACTTGTATAAATACTTGTCTCCATGTCTGTGTGCTTTTCGGCTTTTCTGTCTGCTCTCTGTGTATCCTAATGAATACACGCATGTGTGTCTACTGACCTAATTGCACTGTCAATGGATTAGCGTAGGTAATAACTAACTGGTTTGTACGGTAGTATCAAGAAGCTCTAGATGATTGCTGCTTTTTGAACTTATTCACATTGACGATTTGAAGGTGACAAAGAAGAAGAAGAGCGTTAGTGTCGGAGATGTTTTGCTCGGATAACTACTGGAGTATCTGTGTTGTTGCTGCATCGAGAGGAGCACCACTGCAATATTACAATTTATGCTGTATTAACAGGAGAACTATTTGACTGTTAGTATTGATGGAATATTCTTAAACAAGTGAATCGGTACAATTATCTCGGAACATTCATAACATCTGATGGGAGATGCCTTCAAGAGATTAGAACGAGAATCGCCATGGCGAAGGTAGCCTTTTGCAAGATGAAAAACATTCTGACCAATAAAAAGATGCCAATTGAAACGAGAAAAAGAGTGTTGATGTGCTACATAGAACCTGTATTTTGTATGGATGTGAAGCGTAGACAATGAGCAGACAAGCTGAAAAACTTGTGACGATGACTGTGGAAATGTGGTTTCTGAGGAAAATGCAAAGAATACCACAGACAGACACAAAACCAATGACCAAGTGCTACAAGAAACAAATGAAAATCGTAAACTGATTAGAGAAATTAGACGTAGACAGTCATCAATTTTTGGTCACGTTATGAAAGTAAATAAATTGGAGAACTTGGTGACAAATCAGTGTTCTTGTTTCGACCATACGACGTGGCCAAACAATCCAGGTATTTACTTCTCTGCCATTCCCTTGTTCTCTTTCTCTCGATAATGCCAGTTGTCATCAAGTCCTCCAATTTATTTCTTCTGATAACGTAACCAAAAATGTTTGACTGTCTATGTCTAATTTCTCTAATCAGTTTACGATTTTCATTTGTTTCTTATAGGACTTGGTCATAGGTTTTTCTGTCTATCTATGGTATTCTTTGCATTTTCCTCAGAAACCACATTTCGAAAGCCATGGGATGTTTTTCAGCCCGTTTGCTCATTGTCCACGCTTCACATCTATACAAAAGCACAGGTTCTATGTAACACCTCAACATTCTTGTTCTCGTTGCAAATGACATCATTTTATTGGTCCGTATTTTTTCCATCTTGCCGAAGATGGAACGCGATTCTTGTTCTAATCTCTTCAAGGCATTTACCGTGCTTCTTGTGCCTCTTTGCATAGTTTCCTGTGAATCTCTTCATATTTTTCATGGTTAATTTGGTTATTTCTTCTTATTTCCACGAGTTTTAAGATGCCTTCCGCCATCCATTTCTTGCGTTCCTTCGTCTTTATTTTTTGGATGGTTGTTTCTGCAGCTTGGTTGACTGATTTCTTTAATATTTCCCATTGGTCACTGACTTGTTGAAATAATATTTCCATATCGGACAATGCATCCCATATGTTCTTTACATATACGTTGAATTATCTTTTATCTCCTCACCTTTCAGTATGTATATATATGAATACATATGAATTTATCGGTCATTTCGTTATGGTGGCTTCTATGCTGTGCTCTAACATTTCATTGTTCAATGATAAGAAAGAGTTCGATACTTCAACATTGCATCTCCTTTGCAGGACTCGGAGATCAAGCCCAACCACAGATTTTAATTTCTAGGTAATTTTACATTCAGGAGTATGCCATTGCTTTCTGAATGAGAAGTCAACGTTGTGTCCAAATTAATGAGTATAGGGAACGATCCCGCTACCTCGTCATCAGCGTACATGAAGTTTAAAAGCTAGAGCGCTCTTATCACTTCAACTACGTCGAAGTCCAGTTAAATACCAGTAACAGGAAATAAAGAACTTTAGCTTTGAACATACATCTTCCCATGAAGGACTAATTACGTGCCTTCAAGATATAGGAGTAGACGGAAAGGACATCAGAATTATTAGTAACTTGTACTGGGAACAAGTGGCGTTTATTAGATGCGGAAATAACTATTCGTCGCCTATAGAGTTAAAAAGAGGAGTACGGCAGGGATGTGTACTGTCCCCAAGCCCCCTATACACAGAAAGAATTTGTAAACAAGTTGAAATGCCTGGACTTAACATCAATGTAAGAATCATAAACAATCTTAGGTATGCCGACGATACCGTGTTACTAGCAGAAAGTGAGCACGAGTTACAAGACCTAGTAGAACAAGTAAACAGGCACAGTGCAGAATGTGGCTTAGATATTTAAAAAAAAAAAAAAAACTATGATAATTAGCAGTGAAAAGAAAAGGTCATCAATCATCATCACAGTAAACGGGCAGATACTAGAACAAGTAACAAGTTTCTCCTATCTTGGACATATAATAACAGATGATGGCAGAAGTGGAATAGAAATTTAAAAAAAAAAGAATAGAAATGGCCAAAAATGCTTTCAACGGCATGAAATCAGTATTAACATCTAGAGAGATTAATAACGCATTAAAAATGAGAATTGTCAAATGCTACGTATATTCAACGCTACTGTATGGCGCGGAAGCCTGGACATTGAACAAGCAACTAGAAAGTCGCATAGAAGCCCTGGAGATGTGGATATACAGACGAATATGTCGTATTTCATGGAAACAAAAACAATCAAATGCAGAGGTTCTAGAAAAACTGGGAATGAAGAGAGAATTGATGAAAGAAATAAAGAGGAGGCAAGTGAAATATTTTGGCCACGTTAAAAGACATGATACTCTTATAAAAACCATACTGGAAGGCAAGGTTGAGGGCAAGCGAGCAAGAGGTAGACAACGATACAAGTGGGAAGATAACATCAAGAGATGGACGAACATCAGCCTGACAGAATGTACAGTCAAGGCGAGAGACAGACAGTGTTGGAGATCCATTGCAGCCAACCTTCATTGTGGAGACGGCACTTGATTGATTGATTGATTTTTAACAGGATATAAAGAACTTTAGCTCTGAACATAAATTTTCCTATTTTTAACTGGAAATAAAGAACTTAAGCTTTGAACATACATCTTCCTATTTTTAACAGGATATAAAGAACTTTAGCTTTGAGCATACATCTTTCTATTGTTAACAGGATATAAAGAACTTTAGCTTTGAACATACATCTTCCTATGTTTAACAGGAAATAAAGAACTTTAGCTTTGAACATACAAGTAACAGGAAAAGAAAGAATTATTGTTTTGAACATACCAGTAGTAGGAAAAGACAGAATTCTAGCTTTGAACATACTAATAACAGGACAAGAAAGAATTCAAGCGTTGAACATACCAGTAACATGAAAAGAGAATATTATAACCTTGAACATACTAGAAGCAGGAAAAGACACGCTAGCCTTCAACATCTTTATACTTTCAATGCGTGAGGAAATATTAGCAAAGGTAATCTCGATAAACCTGATGTGCAGTAAATAAATGGAGAAACCAAATCTTCGACGCGCCTAAGCAGTGGGGAGGTACAGTTGAGATAAGTTTACGCCTGTCAGATGTATTTTGTCGCCTGCTGCTGAGAGGAGTCAAGCGGCGTGCAACATGATGGATGCGTCTGAAAGTCACGAGGAACTCCACAGATAAGACGCCTTCGGGAATTTTATTTTAAAGTACGGCTTTCGGTATTCAGTACCACTTCTGACAACAATGGACCGGATAGCCAGGGGGATTGGGATACTGGACTCAGGTTCTAGTCCTGGCAACGCAAAACTTGGACCAGCTGGCTTTATTACCTCAGCGCTTGAGAACCTGCGACGGCACACGCCATCATCAAGTACTGTAGCCTTCGCTAGCTGACAGCATACGAGGATTCTGTTGAGGCCTGAGGATAAAGGCCTCTTTCTCCACAGAAATGAAAGTTCCAGTTGGGATTTTTGGTTTTGTATTTTGTTTTAATGATAACTTCAAAAGACAGCCATACGTTTTCCTGCCACATCTTCAGATTTATAAAAAAAAAAACGATATGCTAAACTTCCGGCAGGCTGCCCTTAATTCAAGAAATAGAGCCAAAGAAGAAATATAACATAAACTTAACACGTGATTTCCCTTGAAAATTAGTGTTAGGACTTTACATATCCTAGCCCACGACATATGGGGGTGGGGTGATCAGTTTCCTTCCTCGTCGCCTTTCATTACCAGACAATTTCCAGAAAGTTCTATCTGGTGAAGTGACTCAAATAATACCCAGCAAGTACGTGGATCCGAGGGACCGCGCTAGCACAATGGTTAGCACTCTTGTCTGTTGAGCCGTTGGTCACGTGTTCAGTCAGCACCGATGCCGGGATTTTAACCAAATCGACCTTGACTCTCAGATCGACACAACCTAAAGTAAGTACCGAGAAATGTTCTGGGAAGTAAAGACGAATGCCGTAATACTGATCAAATAATCATCGAGTGTCGATTGGTCTAAACAAACGTGGGGTTAGCGTCTTACACTATACCCTATACGGCCCAAGGCGTGGGAAAGGTTCATCATATACTGTCTTCATATACTGTCTTCACATACTGTCTTCATATACTGACTTCATATACTGTCTTCATATACTGACTTCATATACTGTCTTCATATACTGTCTTTATATACTGTCTTCATATAGGTGGATGTGACCAGACTTGTCATTCTAGATAGAACTACAAAAATGAGATTTTTACGAGTATGTATCTTTCCCCTTGCAATATACTCCATTACTCGTTTGAGACCTGGACACTTACTAACCAAGCTAAACAATGCATAAATGCCTTTTAATATAAATTTTATAGACGGGTTCTAAGAATATCTTGGATAAAAAAAAAAAGAAAAAAGGAAACAAATGGGATCTTTAAATTTTTTTTTCGACCCCCAAAAA